>WBNO01021826.1:643942-742308 GCA_013400575.1 Peucedramus taeniatus
CAAAAAAAAAAAAAAAAACCAGCAGAAGAGTATTGAATAAAATAATGAGGTAAGATCATGTCAAGAAGACCTACATTAGCAGATGTGTTATAGTCACAACTTCCACAGATTTGAAGGAAAACTTTATGTAAAAACAACATTCTGACAAGGCAGATGAGACTTGAAGAGGGGTCTAGTATTTGTTGAAAGACTTCAGTCTCTTGAAGGCTTCCTAAGTGTCAAACAGATTTGGCACAGGACTAAAACCAAACTGGTGCTAGTTTGCAAGATAAATCATGAATCTTTCTCAAAGGACATTTCAGGTTGTCCTCAAGTCTTGCAGGAACACATAAAAGATTTCTAGTTACTTATTTTTTTTTTTCTTTTCTGCCCTTTAAAATGCATGGACCAGGGCTTTTCCTTCACATGAGACATGCCAGCTTTCCCCATCCATGAGGAATATGGTACTTTCCCTAAAATAAGAAACCACTCACACCTAAGTAAAACCAACAATCTGCATTAATTAGTAAAAGACCCCAAAAGATAATTTAAATGTTTACATAACCACTATTTCACTTGTGCCAAAAGAGCATAGAAACACAGCCAACCTTTAAAAACACTTCAAAGGGTAGGCAATTAATAATTTAATTTTATCACAGTTAAAAGTCCAAGAGATTACTTACATTAGCTTACACCTTAACTTTCAGAACAACATCTCATTCAGAAATATTCATCCCAGCATCAGCTGCATCCTCTGAGAACATAGGTGCTCTTCTCACCAAGTTATAAAACTGACACTTTTTTTTCACATTTCAAGATAAACAAACAGTGATAATGTAGTCATTTAGCAGTATCCCAATTTTCATTACAACCACTTCTCTGCCCTAACACCAGCTGGTTTCAGTCTCTGTCTCAACACAATGACGAAAATGTGCTTCCAGGCAGTAAGGAAGACCTGAAATTACTTACATATAGCCAGGATTTAACTCATGAATACCAGTTACAATAGAATTTTAACAACCATTTCTGAGAAGCCACTCTTTTAAGTAAGAAATGATTTCGTTCAGTCAAGCAGAAATCTCAAATCCACTGCCATTATTATTAGAGACGAAGCATGGAGGTATTATAATGGCTCCTTGCTTTTCTAGCTGTTGCCCTGAGAAACCTGGAGTCTGCAGACTATTTATAAGAGGCTAGGAAATATCATAAATGAGAGCAAATTCATCTGTGCTGTGCACACTTGTGAAAGAAGTTTGTGTACTCACTGGAGAATGTTTAGGATGCGTAAGTAAAAACATGTTGAAAACCCACTGCTCCTGTCATTGTTTTCTGGGAATCTGGTGGCAACCAGCTCTTGCAAAGTGAGAACAGTTTCAGAAGGACATTTGTTTTCCTGGAAAGGCATGGAAGGAACACAAGGAACGAGGCAGGAGAAGAGAGAAGAAAACCTTTCCTCCTCTTTGCGAGAGACCAAAATTCCTGTGTAGCTCAGATGGGTTCTCTTCTTGGAGAGCTGTCTTTGGACTCATCATGGCCTGTTTTAAAAGGCAAAGTCAGCATGTGCTATCCACTTCAGACAACATCACAAAGCAAATACTGCAACTTGATATGGGGTGCCAGGCTGGTCATGACCACTTTGTGGCACTCAGCACTTTTAACCAACGTTCCCTGTTCTCACTTTCCTCAAGGCTGAGTACTATTGCACATTCAGACATAAAAAACAAACAGGGAAAAAAACTCCAAGCAACCAACCGACTCAAAACCCCAAAGGTTTCAGTGAGTGATGCAATTTTCTTTAAGTGACAGACTGTCATTCACATCCCCTCTCTTATGAATGTAACCTACTAATTATGTCAGCCAGCATGTGCTGAAATCATAAGGAAAGAAGGAAGAAAGAAAATTACTTCTCTGACAAATGCATTCAAAATGACAAAGCCACCTGTTAAAAATCTCTACAGCTGCCAGAGCTCCTAGGCGGGCACAGAAATCTTCATTTAAGTTTTCTGACACAAGTTCAGTGATTTTACATCAGTGTAGAAATAACACTATGCAAATGCTCACCAAAAAAGCCAACTGAAGGCTTGACATTGCCACCTCTGTAACCTTACCCTGGCTTTGGTGTATCTGAAGGGATGCTGTAACATGAGATTTTTAATAACACTTAATAAATATTTAGGGCCACCCATTATAAACGGTGGGCTCCATATGCAGAGCTGGGTGGGGTCATTCTTTACAGCCACTCACCATCTGGTATCCCTGAGGAAAGTGATCTCCTGAGCCTGGCTTCACTGCTGTGGTGTTAAATTACTTTCCTTCCTCTGCCCCCATTCACTTGCACCAGGAGTCAAGTAGATTCACCTGTCTGTGTCCTCTGCAGAACCATGTTCTGCAGCTGCTTCTTTCCCCAGCATTTAATAGACTGTTACATTATTCTGCTGCATTTAATTGGCAGAATGTGGGCAGAAGAAGGAACAATATCCACAGGTTAGTGTTCAAAGGGTCAAAGCAGAGCAGTGAATCCCATGCCCTTCTCTCAGCTGCCACTGCTATAAGGAGGCTACAAAACCTCTACCTGATAAAGACTGCTGGGTGAGTAAGAATCATTAGAATTAAGTCACCACTGCATTTCTCCTTTCCTTTTGTGTGTCAGAGCATCCAATTTCACTGGAGGCACAACAAGGTGCTGCATCTGGCCTCAGATCCTTGGGAGTGAACAGAGGAGCAAGAAAGTGACCTCTCTGTATACAAGCCATTTGTAAAGCAGGTCACCTGCTCCCCTTGACTGGAGCTACATCACCACATGAAAACCACCTGGGTCGTGGACAGTGTCCCTAGGAAAGGCTCAACTCCTTCCCATTGAACAACTCCTTATCTTTAGGGTTCTGTCAGCCAAGAGACACAAACACTATGGGGGATCCCAATCCACAGACCTTTCTCGGGGTCTATATTGACTTGTCTGTCTGTCTCCTATCAAACAGATTCTTTAACAGCCACATTTTCCTTTTGGTTCAGTAGTGGCTTTATCTTCAAGGTCCCTTTCTGCCTGTCAGCTTTGAAACTTATCACAGGTTTAAAGTTTTGAGGAGAAAACAGTAACAGACCAAAGACTATGATCTCACCTAAGACTTACTGCCCTATGAAGGCACACTGAAAGATAATTATTTTAATAGTAGCCCTGGATGTATTAACCCAGGTATGTGTGTTATTTTCTTCCTATGTTTTTTTTTTTTAATGCTAGCTTTCATAAACAACTTTACAGAAGATATTTAATTTTAATATAGACACAAATAAAATAATTCCCTTGATAGCAGGTTTCTTAATGGTCTTATCAAAGAAACAGAAAGCAAAAGAAAATGTATCAGACTCAAGTCTCTTCTAAACTATGAGAAAAAGCTTAAATCTTAAAGAGATAAAAATATTCAGGCATCAAGGTATCTCAATTCCCTATTTTAATAATACAAAACTAACAAAGTGATGTATAACATCTATATCATTGCTGCTCCCAGTATTTTTTTTTCTCACTAAGTCATACCATGTCCCCTCTTAGGTCCTGAACTTTTAAACATTTAAGCAGTGTATAATTGTATCTCCCTAAGAGATTTCCATGAAATCCCTGAAGCCATTCACAGGAGCAAATCTATGGATGTGGTTGCTGCCTGCAAGATGGGGCTCAGCTAATGAGCATTTTATGGCAGCAACTTTGTGCTTTTTGTTTGGACTGCTCAGCCACCAGCCTACTTCTGGGCACTGCAAGATGTTAATCTGAACGTTTATTAAAAGATACTGGGAACCAGCATCTGGATCACCAGGAAATTTTAATTAAAGTACAAACACAAGACTTTTAGAACTGTCACACCAGTCACATTGCTCATGTGGCAGAATCCTTCCTCTGGTGCCTTGTTAGCATGGCTGATCATTTCTGGGCTGAGATAATCTGAGCTATATCAGTCACTAAACAACATCAGCAAAAAATGATTGGTGTGTACCAGTGGAAGTTTATTCTGTACATACCAACTCCTTGTGAGCAATTCAATGTACTTTCAACGTGTCACTGGTGTGTATCATCATTCTTGTGGGGTTTAGGTTCAGGGCAAAAGAAGTTTTCATATCAGTGCAAGTTTCAAAGAGCCATGGAATGGCCTGGGTTAGAATGGACCTAAAAGATTGTGTAATTCCAATCCCTTCCCATGGGCAGGGACACCTACCACTATCCCAGGTTGCTCCAAGCCCCATCCAGCCTGGCCTTGGACACTTCCAGGGATGGGGCAGCCCTTACCTAGTGTGCAGACTTACAGATTTTATAGTGAATTCAAAACAAAGGATAGTAATTAGACAGTTTTTCTTACAGATAAAATACTTTCAGAGGAAAACTTCTTGTAGTCATAAATAGAAGCTACAAGGAGTTATGAGATCCCATGGAAAAGCTGCCTGTTGAATTAAATTACTTGATTGCCACTGAATTCCATGGGAAAAGATACCCCATTAAAAACACATCATGCAGCATGTTTAACTTTGCTTTGTATTTTACAGAAGAAGAAACACAATCAAGAGGAGCAAAAAGAAAATAAATGTTTGCTGGTCTGTGCAATACAGCCATGCAGGCACACAGATGAGATAACAAAATACACAATGCACAGAAGAACTCAGTAAAGCTGACCTGAAGCTGAGATCTCCAAGTGCCTGTCCCAGTATAAAAGGACTTTGGAGTGCTTTCATTTGTGGTGAGCAAAGTGCTACAACACAAAGCATCAGAAATGCTGGAAGCTACCTGACAAAGGATCCTTTTTGCTGAAGCAGCAAAAGAGAGAGTGGGAATTTTTGCCACTGCAATCCCACCATGTGGATGCAGATGAATTCTCCCATTGGAAATGAAGAGAGGGAACACATGGGAAACAGAGAGGCTGCTGATGAGGGGAAAAAAGTGCTGAGCCACTGCTGTTTTAGCTGAAGCTCTGCAGCAGAATTGTCCCTAGGAAGTTTGGCTGCTGTTTTTGCTATCTTTATTCAGAGCCAACAGGAACTGAGTATATTGTATATTCAGGGTAAGAGCTATGTGATCCATGAGGGTGAGTGATGCACCCCAGACACTGCACTGATTCCTCTTTTCACAGGAGTGAAAAGGGCAGTGAGAGAAGGGCTGTAGGAGTGCCCACAGATATTAATTGCCTTCCCCCATCCTCTGTTGGCAGCACAATGTGATGACTCAATTTTTACTCAATTTCTGCAGTTTTGCTGGGCTCATACATAGAACACAGTGATGATGAAAACTGCTAGGGATGCTTTGACTGCAGACAGAAGTTTTACTCAGGTCCCTTCAACATTCTGTGTTTTGTTGATAAAATTAGACAGGAGAAAAGAATTGGCAGGAAAGGAGTGTTATGCATGGCAGAAACTAAGAACAGTTATTGCAACTACTCTGGGCCTTCTCCATGCTTCAATGGGGTGTTCAGGAAACCTCCTACACATGCCTTATTGCAGCAGGCTTTTTGCATAACTGGACCCAAAGGGGATTTCCATCTTGCTTTGACCAAGATTTTTAGTTTTTATTTTGTCCAGATTAATGTGGGTCTTATGGATAAAAGAAAGCACAAGAGAAAACAGGTACTGCCTTAAAGAATCCAGTAGAAAGTACAAATATGCATTAATACACATGGCCAGTAATAGTACAGATGTTTACAGCATTCATGTTCTGATGCCTCTGATGAGAGAGGAAAGACAGGAATGCATCCCACCCACTTGACACAGGTTTGATGTAGTGCACAGCATGACCACTTTTCCCATTCTCTAGTATCAGCAAAGGAAGGAGGAACTCCACACAGCACCTCCTTCCTTCTCCTCTGTCTTGCTTGATCTGAAAGTGAACAATCGCCTTTCCAGTCTATTTTTTCCATGTCTAGAAAAGTGACAAAATTGAACCATGAAGATGAAAGGAAAAGATTACTCCCTTGCACACTGAAGCTTAAAAATTTGTCTTTAAAACATCAGGAATGGAATGGCTTGCAAGGAGTAGAGCATCCAAGGATTTTAGGTAATCAAACCAATACCTACTTACATCTATTGTAAGAACCACCCAAAACAAATCCAGGCTTAAACTGGGCTGTGAAAACCCAAAGGGTTGTCAGCACAAGCTTTAAAGCATTTCGAAACACCTGAAAGAAAAATAACTTTAATGGGTGTCTCCTTTGCAATATGCCCTCCCTTTCCTGATTGGTATAAATCAGGAGTGGGGGAAAATACTAATTTGGACTGGATTTGGTTAATAACACCCTCAGCTTGTAACTGATTCCTACCTGCTGCTCGTAAAATGGAGCTGCACTATTAGGGTGTTTCCTAAAGTCTTTCCACTGACTTATAGAAATACAATAATAAATGAGATGGGATTTAAAAGAACCATGTTTTAAACAGAGAGGAGAAAGCTTGGTGAGAAGAGTTATTAAAGCATGGATTGAAGAGATAACTAAAAGATAAGTTCTGATGTTATTTGCACAGCAACAGTTTCATCTTTTTAATTATTGCATAAATGGATTTTACAAAAATAAACACCCAACTCCCAACCAATGTCATAGGAAATCCATCAGCACATCCTAGCCTCTCTCTCACTTTTCTTTCATTTTTTGGGGAGTAGGGATAGCGGGATTAGAAGGAGCAGAGTTCAGTTTTACTCCTTTTTTTACTACATTCAGCTATCTGTTATCTACACAATTTAATAAAACTACAATGTTTAAAATGCACATTAATGTTGTAGTGCAATAGATCTACTTTAAAAGAAAAACAACCTTGTAAGCCTGACAGTAAACTCCAGTGTAAAGTTTCAAAACAAATGGAGATTTATCTAATTATGTAAAGGAAATATTTACATAACAACTCATAAATTAAAAATAGACACTCAGGTAAACATATATTTAAACTTTATTTACATTATATAAGTTCAATATCCACCAGAAAGCACAGATATGATGTAAATAAGCAGCAGTTATTAGGATGTACTGGAAGTGCTGGTGGAATGTAGGATGCTGTATTATTTCCTGATGTTGTAAATTAGGTTTATTTAAAACAAACAGTTTAATGAGTATTTTCCCCTGTAGAGACGTATCAGCATTCTGATTTGTTGACTGCTCTTTTCAGTCGAGGAAGGAGTTGAGCCAAGGAAAATCACAGCATTCCCTATTTATGTGTCCACACAAAGGAAACGCCTCCTAATGCTGAGTCAGCAGCATACTAGGCAGAAACACAATTAATGATCATTAAACCTCAGGGAAGCAACATTTAGAGCCAGAGAAGTTTATTAAACCAGCCACAAGATCAAACCTGTGTCAAGTCTTAGCTGGGATTTAGAAAGTTGAGTAAACTACTGGCACTGCTGTCAGGTTGAACACGGACAGAGGACTTGGATTCCCTCCATGGTCATGGCAACAACACTCTGGAAGAAAACTTCTCTGAAGGCATCAGGAAATTCCACTACCAGGCACTGACACAGGTTGTAAAAGTCCATCACTCAGAGAACACCTAGAGCTTGATTCAGGAATCAATGGTTTAGAGGGACAAGACTTTTCCATATTGATCCCAGGGTCAATCTTGTGAAAATTAACCCACACATTGGCTGTCAGTTTGTCTGCCCTGCTTATTCTCACCCAGAATTTCAGACCTGAAACTGCTCCGTGCTTTCCCACACAAACAGTGGAAACGTGGGCAAGGTGCAGAAGAGGAAGCAGAAGCTTGAACAGCACCTAAAAGGACTCACTCTGAGCAGTTCTCAGACAGCAGCAGGAAAGGAATTACTGAGCTGGTTGGGGGCAGTGCCTCATGTCACAGGGTCATATTTCCCCATTCCACTCAGCAAGCAACAACTGTCTGCCTTCCAGTCTCCTAAGTAGGTAACCAAGAAAATCTGTGAAAAAATTCACAGCTAAAAGCCTGAAACTAAGCTTTTCTTCTGTCATTAGCATGTTACAATCAACTTCTTTCTAAAGAATATTTGAGGTCTGAAATTAAAGTTATTGTTATGATGTCACTTGAATATACCATAAGCTAAAGGAGATACATAACTAGAATCTGAACAGACCTCTAATTTTTTATGGTAATATTGCTCTTAATTAAACTTATTAACCTTAATAAGTTTTAATAAGGGCACCCTTAATTAAACTTTTCAGTGTAAAAAAATTATCCAGTCTATCCAAATTTCACAAAATCTGGCCTGAAAATAGATACTTTCTGTTCTGTTCTACACCTCACGAAGAAGGAAAGCCACACAGAAATTCTTTGTTTTGTTTAAAGTGCCAGCTCTATTCCACTCTGCTCACACCTTATACTCTAAGCACAGGGGTTTCATGCTTGTGGTATTGTAAAAAACATGATACAGGCTTTGCCAGCTACTGTGTCTTCAGGTCTGTAAATGGTGGATATCCTTTTGCAAGCTCCCAAAGTTCCTGATGACACCATCATACATCATTACAAACCTGACACAGCTCTTACCCCTCAACAAATATAGTTTTATTTCTGAGGGGAAAGGAAAATACCACCTGGGTCAGACTTGGCTCAGAGTGATGGGTGAACAGAACTGGCAGCCTGAGCCTTGAACAGCTCCAGCAGCAAGAACTCAGAGAATAAAAATGTGTGTCCTGAAATGGTTCCAGGTCAAGCAAGGTTTAAGCTGGCATGGAAATATGAGAGAGAAGTTGTACTGTGTCTGAAAGTGCTTTCTTCAAGAATAAAAGCTGGAAATGGCCAGTTGGACAGAGAGCTAATATTGAACACAGTATGAAATGACTCTGTATTAATAAGTAGTGAAAAGTATCTTGGATATTTAGCATGTGGTAAATCAGTTCTTCCTGACGACTGTGAGTGCTAAAACAAAATTGCATTTCCCAGTTTCTGTTAGGCACACAAACAGCAGAGTGTTTCCAGAGCCTGGCATACACATAAGTTATAGTATTTCAAATTCCTGACTTACCTAATGTCTTCAATGTATTTATGTCTTGGTTGTATCAGCGGGGTAATTATCCCTGCCTTAGTAATGGCACTGCTTAAAGAATCCTGGCATGCACTTCTTCAGTAATAAGCACTTCATTTTGTCAATGACTTCACTTAAAAACTCTTAGCTTTCCAAGATCTGAATATTTTTACAGAGCATGAAAATTAACAACTCTACCTCATATAAATTCTTTTATCTGATTGGAAAAAAGTGCTGGTCCAAACTGCTGCACCATTTATGTGTTCAGGCTTGGCTTCAGCTGTCAGTGGTTTGCATATTTGGCCTTGTGATATTTTTACTCCACTTTTTTTTTGTCAGTGCCAACTGTGAGCTGTTTTCTTTGGTCAGCTGGGTACTGCAGCCAACAAATCCCCCTTCTCCTGCTACCAGTGAGACAGTTGTCAGTCAGAGAGGCTTGGCATGCTCACGACTCCACTTCCCTACCCAAAACTCCAGAAAAAATAAAGGATACAGAGACAGGCCCATAAATCACAAGAAGAAAGAAAACATTTGTATTGTATTGGGAGCCCACTAACACCAGTGAACCTCATAATTTGGCAGTTGTTATGGCACTGCAGAATTGTCAGAGCCCATAAACGTTCACTCTGGACTGAAACTTGGCATGAAGTGATGCCACTTGACTGCTCCACATCTTATCCCAAACTCTGTTTCTCATTCAGAGGCAGTGATGGCACAGAGCACTCTCTATTCATAGCAGATTTGGGAGGTTTGTGCCACTGCTACAGCAAACTCCATTACTTCTAACTGTGAAGGTTTCTGAAGCTTGATGAGGTTATGTTTTAAAGTAAAAGTGACCTTAGGGATCACTGTTCCCCAGACTTCTGATATGTAGGATTTATTCCAAACTCTAAAGTGGCAGATGACTGTTTTCTCCTGCTTTTCTCTGCCAACAGACCAAGTTGGCCACAGCAGTCTAAAAATCTCTAAAAACTGTGGGAAGCCTTGGTTCTTCCCCCTCCACTTTTTAATCCAGAGACTGAAGATGTTTTTCTTTTTCTCTTTCTGTTTATTCTTCTTTCTACCAGATAAAGGAAAATTTTCAAATCAAAGATAACCTTGCCCAAAGGCATCAATGTTCA
Source organism: Peucedramus taeniatus (assembly GCA_013400575.1). Lineage (NCBI taxonomy): Eukaryota > Metazoa > Chordata > Aves > Passeriformes > Fringillidae > Peucedramus > Peucedramus taeniatus. The sequence goes on from WBNO01021826.1 coordinate 653,993, forward strand.
CAATCCTGCACAAATTGAAATACCACGGCCCTCAGGTCCAACATGCTGTCATCAGGATTGGCATTCCACCCTGAGAGCTGGGATATGGGGAAAAATACAAATTGCTGATGCTGTTCCAAACAATAGTCTTGATTCTAAGAGGTCCAACACTTCCAGCAACCTTCTACTAAAGTGATCCATTTTGTCAGCTTGGCACCTTTCTATGGCATTAGCTTAATGCCCTTGAAAACAAAACTAAAGGTTCTGCTGCTCTGTGTGATTGAGACATTCAGTGTTCCAAGTGCTCCTTGCTGTTCTCTAGCAAGAAGCCAAAGCTAGAGCATTAAATAATGTGTCAGCACATCTGAAGGTCAAGGTCAGAGGCAGATCTTCACAGTATCCAGCATTTACAGTGAAGGTGAAGACATTTTAACTGAGCAAACTGAATTCAGGTCATATCCCAGTGAATTTTAGCGTAGGGTTTTATTGTACATTGTCCACCATTAAATGGATGATTAAAAATACCCAATTTTTAATTAATTTTATGGGGGCAAAAGTCTGTAACAGAAAAAGACTAGCAGCCTGCTTTTCCCAGAACATCTTACTATAGCATTTGGTGGCCTTAGGAGGTGGAAGCAGCAGGAAATTAGTATCACTGGGTATCACTGGAAGGGTTAGCTTAGGTGTGGAGGTATTGAAGAAAATACCCCCAATAGACAGAGGGTGTTGGTGTTTGGTGTAGAAGAATGCTCCCTAGAAAGCAAAGAGAGACCTAGAACTTCAACAATCCAACCAATTCAGGACAGAAAATCAATCCCAACATAAAAAAAAAAAAACCAAACCAGGAATGATACATAAGGCTTAAGGAACAACATCAGTAAAATGCTTTAGAAAGAAACATCCTCACATTGTGATATAAATCAGAAAGTGGCCAATGAGCAATTAAACCATGGCTGGATCATGAGATCATTGACCACGAGATTTTAGATATGTGGTAAATGTAACTGAAGCCTTCAATTCATGTCAGTGTCAGGAAGTTCATGCAGCAATTTTAACAAATGCATTAACTAAGCTTGGAAAGCTTTCATTACACTGAATAAAAATAGATTTACTATTATTCAGTAAATACATATCACATCACACATTTGTAGCCCTTCATGGATTTACCTTGGGACTTCCAGAGACAAAGTATTGACTGATAGACTTTATGGCAATAGAAAATCTGGAGGCTTGTTAAAAAAAACCCCAAATGTATTAAGCTATGAGCTTTCTAATCTGTGCACACATTTGAAGTTTAAAGATGTCTAGATAAAAGATTATTAAATTCTGAATATGCCTGAAGCAAGAAACCTTGGGGAGGGATGAGATGGGACATGGTAAAAAGTGCTAGTAAGTGAAAGGAAGGTGGGTGTCAGGGAGGGTAATTGTTTGGGGTTTTTTTAAGTATTTGGGTTCAGATTCTGATTGAGAAAAAGCAGGATTTGTCTTTGTTTCTGTCAGTAAGGGGAAGGTACAATAGCACAGTTACCTGTATATGTATAAAGAGAAGACAGCCTCTCCCACCAGAACATCTGACTGTATGTGCTACAGTCTTAAGAAGTTTGCAATGGACTGAAGCCTCAAGCTGAACTTTCTATTTCCCTCCTTTTAGAGGTTTCAATACCTATTCTTTACTTTTGCAAATTAATGATATTAAGAGTTTAGGTAGAGGTTAGCTTACTCATTAATGTTGAGCCTGGGGTCTGAAGTTTTTAAACAGCTAAGCCCTTTGCCTGCTAACATACAAAGTCAGCACATTTTTGTTGTGGAATATGATCTAAATGAATTAAAAAGAATAAGCCTTGCTTTTAGGAACCTTTATAAACCACCAATACATAACAATAATCTTTTCATACATTGAAATCTCAGTGGAGGTTTTGTAACACCACTGTCCACACGTGATAATACTTCTCAGTGGCCACAAACACTCCTAACAATCCTTAATTACACATTCTCCACATCTTTCAAGACACTTTAAAATTACATGTATTTCATTTGCAGTTGCTAGCTCATGTTTAGGTTCAGAACATATCTCAGACTGTGCAAAATGTATCTTTAATATTATCCAACTATTATCAGAAGTTATGAAACTGGAGAGGAAACAGAGTAATATATTGAACAGCTTACCCAGAATAGTGTCTTAGAAACATACATGTGATATATGAAAGGAGAACCAGAAATTTAAATACACCACTAAAATTCTTCATCTTAGAACTCAATGACCGTATGACTGAAAGTTAATTTCCTTTTTCCAAACAAGGAAAAGCCCTGCTCCACCACTGAATGTGTGACAGCAGAGCTGACCTACGAGTGGGGATGCAGCCACCCAGAGCAGGGAGAGAGAGGATGTGGCCCTTTTGTGCAAGGCTAGGAGCCAACTGCTTACTCTGGCTTTTCTTACATGAGAAAAAAAAGAGTTTGCCTTTCATCCCGGGCAATTGTGACTGGATACTGTCATTAGGAGTAACTTCTCTCTGGAGTTCTGAAGAGTGATTGACTGACAGCCAGAAAGGGAGATTTGAAGCAAGTTATCCATATGTTCAGAGGACAAAAGAGATTTATCATCTGTCTCCCCAAAGGAGGCCAAACTAAGGTTATTGAGTCTGCACAGAAAGTCAAATAATCACAGTGACATCAAAACTGACTTAATTGGTACAAAAGACACAGAGAGCTTTGCTGGTTAAGGACTAAATGAATTAAGATGTTACATATAGAACACTTATAAGAAACTAGCAAGAAGCTAGCAACTATGTCTAGTTGTGCAAGCAGAAAAGGATCAGAAGCTGAAATACAGAGACGAGTGTTCTAATGGCAAATCCAAATTTCTAAGTTGAGAGATTTTATTTCTAAAGTCAGCTTCGTGTCCTGGCAGCTGAAACAATACTTCCTTGCTAAATCATGATTTTCAGCAAGCAAAAGACAACAAATATGGAGCTGACTGGGCTAATTCCATCCTCTACACTGAAATGAATCAAACGTGACACACAGAGCATCTACAGAACAAAGAATATTGGTGAACTAAAACCACTGGTTTCTTTTAAAAAAGTTTAGCTTTTCTTTTATTTCTTTTCCCTTAACTCCCAGCTAAACCAACCAACCAACCAAAAACCAAATAAAACAGCCCCCCACCCCACAACATTTATTATTAACATATGCCATAAAAAATTTTCCTACATAAATGAACTTCTACATTAAAAACAAGTGAATCTAATGATTTCCCTATCAGGACACATGTTCTTAACTAAGAGCACAGTGGGCACCAGTGAATAAACATCTGATACCTCAGCACTGAGGCAAAGGGGGAAAGGAAGGCTAAAAGAGCTGACAACAACATTCTCACCCACAAGAAAATGAGACCGGACAGACTTCGTGTTTTGGCTTCCAGGAGAGGAAGAAAAAAAGATTACTTCCCAAAACAAAGGAAAAATAATACATACATTTATATATGTATATATATAGGTATGGAAACTATGGTAATGAGATGTGCATTCCCATGTCCTTCAAGATATTTATTTGTCTGACCTTGAACTGTTATAATTTGCCCCTGCTTAGCCACGAGAGGCAGGAAGTCTTCTGGCATTAATACTTTCTTTGTAGATATTTTAGTGCACATTTCAGGAAAAAACAGTGCTGCAGAAACAGATTCTTCATGGCAGAACACTGGCTGGATGTTTTTCAGCCCTTTCTGCAGGCAGCCAGTAATTTGTCATGCAGTAGGTAAGGGTGCAGTGAAAAACCACAATAAACCTGGAATACCAGAACTTAGCTAGAAATTTGGATCAGTGAACACCTACAGGGGAAAAAGCAAGATGCTGTTGGCTCCTACCAGAGTTTTTTCAACTGCAGAGTTTGATTCAGTGTTACTCAAAAACAGTTTCCAGCCAAGAATTCACCAGGTGTCTGAGGATTCAACGAAAACTGTCAAAATGTAATAAAAAAAAGCTCAAGAGTCAAAATGTTCGGTGACAGCTAAACACAAAAAGGAGGAGCTGTTCAGCACTGGATTGCAGAATGAGAGAGTGGAGAAAACAAACAGCCAACTTTTTTCTTGAAAACAGAAAAAACCTCTTGCTGAGATTGGTTTATTTCACCCATTTCTACTAGACAAACTCCCATGTGGCTTTGGAACTGGACAATTTACCTTTTTCTGGGTCTTCATGATGCGATTCCTCCAGCACATTATTAGGTAACATTTTTAAAATGAAGGAAGAGAAACAGCCTACGAGCAGCCCTACATAAAACTCGGATATTGCTGGGTCACCTGTGTCACCTGAGGGTGACCAATGTGCTCCTGTGGGTGGGTGGCTCTGCAACCCCAGGAAAAAATAATATCTCGTAATTTTATGAGGAAACTGAGTTCTCTCAAATCCTCAAGATCCCCTTTACTGTTCTCTGCTCAGAGCACTAAAAATAAGGAGGTCAAACACAACTGGCAAAGGCACTTCAGGTGCCATGTTTAGCAGATATCAGTTTTTGATAAAATTGTATCATATGCATAGAATTAAATTTCAAAATGTTCATTTCAAAACTAGATGATTGATAATTTCTAAAAACAAAATAAGGTATATTATAAAAAGCAGGGGAAAAAAAATCTCTTTACATTTCAAAATTGTGTGCAAAAGACAGCTACAATCCCAATTAACAATATTTGTTTTGTAGTAGTGTTGTCCCACCCTCCACCTGGTTAGGGCTCCAGAAACATCCCCTTTCCTCAGGCAGAAGACTTTACACAAATGGCATTTCTAACATAAACATGACTCAGCCTCCCCTCACAGCCCTTCAGTACAGTCTGAGAGCATCTCCTGGAGACACAAAGTTTTCATGAGATTTCTCCTAAATCCATGTTGCTATAGCAAATGCCCAATTTTTAATCTTGCCTGTCAGGGAAGTGGTGTATAAATGTATATGGTGTATAGGTTACATCAGTTCTACCTCCTGACACAAGTTTTGTGTGAATTCTCAAACCCTCACTGTCATTGTCAAGCTTCCATTGCCCAGGCAGGAGAACAGGTTCCTCACAGGTCCTATTGTCCAGCTTGCTGATCCTTTTCATTGCTCTCAGAGCCTTTTTTTATCTTTAAACACTGTTACTCCAACCTGGACACAGTGCTCCCTCAGGTTTTGTGGGATTACTTCGTGTGTCTTGAACATGGCATTCCTGTTTATGCATCCCAAGGTGGTATTTGCTCTCTTGAGAAAAGAAAGTGCTGCCTAATCCTCTGTGTTGCTTCTGAAATAACACCTGTACTCTTTTCTGTAAAGTTACTCAAGTGCCTCACCTTCTACTCATACACTTTATCATTCCTGCTTTTGAGCCTAGGGAAACTTCTTGCTAATTTTATTTTTTTCTTTTCCTCGACAATTTTCCTCATTTTTCAGGATAATTCCATCTTAACTCAACCTGCCCTACCCACAGCAACCTACTCTCACAGGATGATTTCCCAGCACTTTGGCAGATCCACACAGCAGAACCCTTCTCCTCCCAGCTCATCTATGTCAGAGGAGACAGTGTCGAGTCAAGGTGGGGCTAAATCAGGAGAAGATTCCATTTTTCCTTGTTGAAAGCAAACCACTGGCTCTTCTCCTGAAGAGCTGAGCTCTTCCCTGGATGGCTCTGAAATAGTTTGAGTTCAGAGAGCTGTTTGCCCTCACTAATGTAAAAGCCACTCACCATCACTGCTCTGGGCACCAGGAGAGAGGCCCTTGGGACAAAGTCCTGACTCACTTTTCTGGATGCTGATTCCAATTTGTTCACTGTTGCTTTTGGAGCAGGGCAGTTCAGCTTTGAATGAAAGTTTTTTGCACCCCTAGAACGAATTAGCACTGACAGGGAGGGACAATGGATTTGTTATCACTGACATGCATTTCTAACTGTGCTGCCTCAATTAAATTGATGTCATACACAACACTACAGGGAAGTGGCCTGAATTTCAAAGAACTCATGTGAAGACCTGGTAGAGTTATTTCAGACCTGATGGAAATGTAATGAAAGAAATGCAATGCAATGCACAGAACTGATGGCAGAAATTTGGATGAGATTCACATTGCACTTTTTACTCAGCAAAGGCCTAGAGCATACATAAGAAAATGATGGATTTATTTTTCCAGGAGATAAAATAAATAGGTAATTTATTATTCCACTGCTAATACTAGTATTTTAAAGAGGTCACCCTCTCTCCATATATATGGTCTCACAAATGAATATATACTTATCTGCTGGAAGCCTTTTCTGAAGTATTCTCAATAAAAACAACAACTTTTAAGAATGACAAATGTTTGAGGAGTCACACACTGACATAGCACAACTGCTCTGCATTCCTTTGCCCATTTGCAACAGATTCAAAATGTTTCAGAATTAAAAATTTAAGAAACTAAAAGTCAGTTACTTTTAAAAGATGCCAAATGTATGATTGCAAAATAACTGCAACTGTGGAAATAAGTTTCTGCCATACTTAGAAATAAGTTTTTTTCCATACTCAAATAAAACACTGAATGCCCAGGAAAAAAAATTTTCTAATTAAAGGAGTAGGGGTATGAAAGGCAAACCCACAGTTCAGTAGTGCCATCATGCTTAAAATAAAAACTATTAGTGTAGCATGAAAGCTGTAATAAAAACAACCACCTCTAATAGCAAAATCTGAATTCTAGCAGACAGCTTCATTTCTGAAGCTGGAAATCTCTATCTCCATAAACAGCACAAAGAATCCCTGGACCAAGTGTTCCTACCTAGTACTTGGCCATGAAGCTTCACTTTTCAAACATCTTCCCCTTTGTTCCAGGGTTATTCCATTTTAATGACAGAGATGTCACGTGTGCTCAGCTGGCCACAAAGACCTTTCATTTTGGTGACAGCAAAGATGAAATCATAGCATATTTTTGAACTAATATGTATGGAGACATACTTGTTTTGTGAGACCAGACTTTTTTATTTTTTTTGCAAGGCAGCAAATCACAGACTACCCCAGTCAAACTGCAGATGATTCACTGCTTGTCCAGGAGCCAGAAAAAACAATACAAGTAATGTAAAAAAAACCTAAGCAAGCTGAAGAAAAAGAGGATTTAATTATTCACAGCCTCTCTCCCCCAAATCAGTTGTATTAGTCAGCATTTTGTGTGTCATAAACGCTAGGGGAAAAACAGTTCAAAACTGAGGGCATTGGTATTGAGTTTAAACTTCAAATCACCCATATAACCAGGAACCTTCACCTTACATAGTGCATTATTTTAAGAAAAGTGAATTGAATTAAATTGAAAAACCTTGAACATACTTAAAATGCAGAAGTTAAACTAAAACCACTTAAGTTGTTATTTGCAAGCTCAAATACAGAGTTGCAAATGTTTAATGTGCATCAGCCTAGCATGTGAGTTGGTAAAAGTTAGGATGCCTATTTGAATCAGCTTAAAATCAAAATTCAATTTCCTCTTTTCAAAGAAAAATAAACAGCTTAAAATTTAAATAGATAGAGCAGGAAAAAGTAAACCATCACTTTTCTCTCTAGACATGGGTCCCCCTTTGATCCAGCTGGCATGCTGGGTACATTCACAGGTTGGTATTAATTTAACACAGGTGAATTAATTTAACATCAAAATTCTACAGTTGAGAGCTGGCTCAAATCACAAATACTTTAGTTGAAAAAAACCTTAATTCGACATTTTCTATACCACCAATGAGTTTAATTCTCAGTCATTTTGACTTAAATAGCACATCTTTGAAATTATTTATCCAATATGAAAACAGCCTTAATGGAAGGAGCAGTCCATGGCCCTGATCTTTGGGAATCAATTTTGATTTGCATACTCAGTTTTAAAATTTCCACATTGCAGCTGAACTTTGAAGGCAGAGCTCAGACTCTTTGTTCAGACCGCTTTGTTCGTTCTCCCTTTTGCAAACACAGAATTGTACCAGAGAATTTAACAGCAAAATATCAGAAAACATCAGAGTTAAGTTTAGTGCACCATCCTAAGTCTCACTTTTTGTGCATTTAGAGGATGAGGCAGTCTTAATTCCTCAGTTGTGTGTCTCAAATGCAATATGTTTTTCAAAGAAAAAGACTGGCCAAGTTATATGGATATACAGAGATTGTTTTTTTTAAAGGATGTAGGACTGCTAATTATGAAAGACTAAATTACTCTCAGCTTATAAGAAAGAATACAGACTGACTCTGAAGTTCTGCAATGCCTGAAGTTTGGCCCAATTCTAGAATGAATAGAAGAAAAAAATAAAAGAAATATTGGACATCTTTCTTACAAGAGGAAGGTGAATTCCTGAAACTTCATTCACTTCATTTTAGTGTCAAATTCTCTGGTAGAATTCTACACTTGCAACGGGGGGGATGGAGAACGGGTCTGAACAAAGGGTCTGAGCTCTACCTTCAAAGTTCTGCTGCAATGTGGAAATTTTAAAACTGAGTACACAAATCAAAATTAATAACACTGAAATTTCATCCACACACATTTCAAAAAGGCTGTTCTGGACTACTCTGTCCTTTTGAGCCCTTGATGTCCTGAATTCCAAGTCCTGTATTTGCTTTGTTCCCTGACTCCTACCAGCTACTCCCCACCACGACTTTCCACACCTAAGGATGTGCAAAGTAAAATCATTTTTAAGGATTAAAGCACAGTAAATGTCCCAGTCAACCACTTGAGAGGAGTTATTTTTGTGCAGATGATCTCTGATCTGGCAAGCACACAAGTCACTTTTTTTTCTGCCTCCAGCAGGTCGTTATTTACTCCTGCAGTTCAAGCAAATGTTTCTTTGTTGGAGCTGGGGTTTGGGATAGGATAAGGCTAAACAATAAACAGTGCTTGCAGGAGAAGCCAAGAAAATAGCAACTCTCTAACTATTGTAAGAATGTGCAATCTTAGTGGCAATAAAATGAAGAAAGAATAAGGGTGGTAGGGGGGGTGACCTGCACCATATGATTGCCAGCTGGGAGAGAGAATCAACCCAGAACATTCTGTTGGAAACCAGCTTCCAACAACGCTGTTGGATTGAATTACAAGTTATATATTGAAGGTACACTTAACCTAGCAAATGACTGCAATATCAAGAAAGGCCTCCTTTGGGAAAATTCATTCTGTACCCCCAAATTTATGTGATTCTATTATATCAGAAGCGTGATGATCACAAGTAAGAAGTGGCACAGATGAGAAATTGCAGAAAGTGTCAAGTGTTGGTTTTGGTATGACCACTATGAACTGAATGTAATCTCATTTCACTCCTACTGCTTTGTAATATGCTCCCAGCCTTGATTAGTGCTCCCTGAGTGACCTGCTTCAGCATTCATGACATTTCTAGAATATCGATTCACTTCCGTATGTTTGAGTTAGCTTGTGCCCATTTGACTTAAAAACACCTCTATCACTTGTGTGCAAATCCTTTAAATAGTTTTTCCTCCTCATAAACAGATTTCAAATATCTTCAAGAAGGAAAAAACACTCTTCCCCAACTCCTCACTATTCTGTTTTCTCATGACTGATTTTAAGTATTCATCATTTTCTTTTCCTGAAACAAGGTCCTACTGCAGGAATCTTTTGATCTGTCAAATCAAAAGTGGGTTCTGCTTTTTTCTCTTTCCATAGGAAGATGAGTAGGCTGTCCACCCTTTGGAAAACTCATCTTTAGCATTTTTATTGCAGATAATTAATCCAGATTGAGTCTAGTTGAAAATAAATCTATTATTCTACATTATGAAAATAAATGTATTCTTCTACATTCTAGAGTTTAACGCAAAGGGCTTTGAGAACTTTATTCAAAATTCTATGATTTTCAGATTATATAATCTCATTACCAACACATTTTTCCTATTCTAAATAGAACTAAAAATAACTAAATAACAACAATAACTCAAATCACTTCAACTTTACATTTGATTTTCCTGCATCTAAAAGCAGGTAAAAAAAGCAAAGACACTCTCAAAGTACAAAAGGGAGTGTATAGGAAATAATTAAAAAATTCTATTACACATAGGTGTAAATCTCTGAGAGCCTCATGCGTTATTCAGTATATGAAAGAGAAGGTAGAACCTGGAAAAGGCCAGGGAAAAGTGTTATTACTGCTCTGGTTTGTAAAATTAACTATTTCAAGCTGCTTAACCTTAGCTCAGAACATTGTGTTGGACTGGTGCTCTTATAAAGAGGAATCTGCTGCAAATTAAAATCTTGTCTGCTGCTTTTGAAAATGAAAAACTTGAGAATACTTATAAAGTGGAGCCACCTTCTTTGCCCTTTTACTGATTTGAAAATGAGTCACATTGCAAATGCTTATTCCCATGTGTCATCCAGAGAAGACCACCCAAAGTCACTGCATTTTGAGCAAATTTTCAGTTCTCCAAACTTGCAGTAGCCCCCTGTACTCCTCCCCTCCTGACCTCATCTATTTGGCTCTCAAACACAAGTGTTAAGCAGGACAAAGACCCACAAGCCCCAGCTTCTTTAAAAGTACAAAAGGAAAGGGAAAAACAAGCCCCTATAATCTCAAGGTGCATTTATTAAAACAGACTGTTAAGAAAGATAAGAATTTCCACTAAAACCAGAACATGCCCCCCTAGCCTTACCCCAAAGTCCAGCATCACAAGCCCTGTTACAATGCAGAGCCCACAGGCTCCCACCTCAGCTGATCTCACCAGATGGTCTAACTATGATACAGCAACGTTTTCAATTGATTATCAGGTGACAAGGAAATCAAATCTTAATGCTTAAGCACTTGCAAAACTGCAGTCACCTCTTATTCCTGGAGCACTACTCATCTAGAAATATATACATGAAAACCAGCTGATTAAGAAGGGCTAGGGTTTGTAAGAAAATAAAACAACCTAGAACCAACAAAAACATCATTTTTCATTGCATTGTGGGTTTGTTTCCAATAAATGCCTACATTGTATTCCCAAACCTGCTCAGACCAAATAAAAGACTTGTTTATATTTTCTGCTTTCCCACTATGACACACACAGAACTGCCAGTAGTGTAATCAAAAGCCATTTCCTCTCTCTGCTGAGTTTTCTCCTCGACTCAGATTTTCCCATTTGCTTGCATTCAGGGCTAAGAGCTGAAAACAGACTTGATACTTAAGAACTGTTGCACACAGAAAACCCCTTAAAACACAGAAAGAATCACTGGTTTATAATTCCTGAATTGAATGTAAATTGATTTGTCTGATAATACTCTGCTTCCATCTCATAACATTTGTCATGTTTATACCAGCCTTCAAGTTCTAAACACTGTTTCTACTAATGTAAGAAATAAAGATGTGGGCATTTTGTTCCTTTAGAGAGAAAGATTTAGCAGATGGCAATTTTAAAGGGTTTTTGATTGGTACATTCTGTCTCCCTGATGTGGGATTATTAAAGTTTTGTTCCCTCCTATGCATGTTTTTTGTATCTTACACAATATAGAAGCAAGCATCATATCCCTCCTGACACCTCTCCACTTAATTCACAGAAATCTCATTGGAATTACTGCCATGACAAAGCATAAATGATGATGGCAATAGATATTACAGTTTTTTCATGAGATAACTTTTGAATTTATGGGTATGTGGGACAGGGGTGTACCCTCACTTGCAGCTAAACCTTCCTACCCTGATTGTGGCTCACATAGAAAACTGCACAAGAAGGGGAAAATTTCAGAAAATAGCTCCATTAGCAACATCAAAAATTTTCACCCAGTTAATAATTACATTATTACATATAATATACTTACATAACTAATAACTTGGGTTATTAAATCTATTTCTGTATAACATATTTAGGCAAGACTGTTAGGAGTGTCATAAGCCATTCTTCCCTGATGTGTTTCCTGTGTTGGTTCACACACACACCTTCACTGCTAATGGTTCCTGCTGTGAGCTTAACTAGTTTATCTGTTGCCTAAATATTTTCAGTTTTTATCTGTCTAATCCAAAATATGCCTGGAACTGATTGGGAGGAATATATATGTAAAAAAAAAATAATATATATATATATATATATAGATATATATATAGATATACACATTTGCTACAAATTTAATTTATGAATATAAGTGGCAACTCACAAAATTTGAGCATTGACTATAAACTATTATCACCAAAAAAAATGATAACATAAAATGAATGCTTAAAATGAAAGCAGGTGCATTTCAATTGTTGCCTACAGAGTACACCACTCATTCACAGTGGACCACTGGAAGGTGACTTAGATATTTGACAATATCTAGGTTTATGATTTTTTGCATTGAATTTTCATTAGTTATTCCTACTATCTGCTAGTCCTATTGTCAATGAATTTGTTCTTGAAAATCAAATTGGATTCATGTGACCAAACCTCTGTGGATGTCTCCACTGGCCAGGAGCTGTGGCCAGTCCAATTTATTAACTTTCTCAAGCCACATCACTTAGCAGGTCAGAGAAAACAACCTGAGATACTGCTTTGAAAAATGGAGAAGTGTGTTGAATGCTCATGCTTTCAGAGAAAGCACTTTTCCACTTCAGGGGTTCCTTCCCAGCTCCCTTGAGGAGGGCTGAAGAGGGTTTAGCTGCTGTGCCATCCCTCTCCCCGTGTCACGGCACCGTCCTGCCTTAGGGGACCCTCTGCAGCTCTGCCTGCAGGAGAAGGGCCCCTTTGACCCCGTGGCACAGAGCAGATTTGTAGGTCTTGGTCTTTATGCACTTCAAACTCATGTCCACAGCTGGTTTACTGTAGAACCAGCTTTATTGGCAATTTTTTTTTAATTGTCTCTGAAGTGCAGGGTGTGATTGATGGCTCTTAGTTTCAGCTTCTTGCCCCACACTCTTCCTCCCCTCACACCACAGCATTTGCTGTAGATGATTTCAAAACACTCCAGGACCTGCATTTTTCCTCTAAAACACATTTGAGTTTTTTAAGTCACAGGAGAAGGCACTGACCAAAACACTCTTATCATTCCTGCCTTACAAATTCTGTATTCAGCTTCCAGTTGGGAGACAAGGAGCTTTGCTGATTCACATCCAGACAGAAGGGTAACATCCAAAGAACTTTTCACAAATCCCAAAAAACATTTTCCAGCTCCAAGCAATTGCCTAACAATGTAACACCAGGAATGCCATATCAAATCTGTGGCCTTGCAGACTTAATAAAAGCTCTTTTAAATGGGCAGCACTATTCATTCATAAAACCTACTGAAAATACAGAGAACTTAAAATCCACTGGACAGCATTTTCCACACTTGTTTACCCTGAATCACTTCCATTGTTGTTTCCCAAGAAGGTCACACACTACCATGACCTCAGAATTCAGTGTAAAACTGACATTTTAATATAGGTTGAATGGGATAAATTAACTATACATGAAATGTAATGGACTGAAAGTACTCCAAAGAGGACAATGCTTGAATTATTTAACAACTTATTAGTCAGTGTTTTAACATTTTAAGGCTGTTTTGGATAATTTCTTATCAACTAAGGATGTATCTTTGTAGTAGACAGCATTTCCTTATTATTGTCTCTCTAAAACCAAATTACAACAGTACTCATTTGGTAGCTTGATTTTAAACTTAGGTTGGAACAGAGAGGTAAAAGCTACTTTAATGAGAGAAACTGAAACCTGAAATCAAGGAGGTTTTAAAATGCTATCATAAAAATTAAAGGGATAGTAACAGATAACCAAGGCATTTCAAGCTGATAGCATTTTTCCACTTTTTTTGGTCAAAGAACCTGTGTTTGGCAAGTTTGGTTGTGATGAGATTAGAGAATTTGCTGCTCTAATATTAACAAGATATTTTACCAAAAAGCAACTGTAAGCAAGGCTCCCATGGAAATGTATTCTTACACATGGAAGTTCAGAACACTTTTATTTAAAGGACATATTTACTCTCACTGTGAAATACATAGCACATCTTTAATGTGTGCTTCACTGTCACAGAATTCATGAAAAAAGGTGATGGTGTTTTGGTTTGAGGTTTATACTACAGTTTTCAAAGCTCAGACACCTGCAACTTTCTTAGTTAAAATCCTATAATTAAAGCAACCAAAATATTTAAACTATTCCATCTTTCTCAGCTTAAAACAAACAAAAATTTTGATTTTCTTACTCTAAATGTAAATCACTTGATTTATCATAAAATGGTGTGAGTTCAACCCTCCAACCACACACATTGCATCAAAACCAATGGAACAGAATTAGCTATTACAGGAGGTCTCAAGAACTATTTCAAGCTCCACTTTGTTTCTGAAGTATTTTCTTTAACTGAACATTTGTTCTTCTATTACTCTGAAGTAGACAGGCAAAAGAGGGAGGAAACAGATCATCTCAGAAGAAAAACTTCCAGACTTTCCTGGTGGTTTTCAACTTCCTCCTCAAGTAGCTGATTCAGAAACTGGAAGAGCTGTTTTGCTATGTAAGAGCCGAAGTGTGCAACTCTGAGCCAGAAATGGATTAGAAAAATAAATCCTTTGTTATAATACTAATATTTAACTTGATTCTGTTTTGTTTTTTTTTTCATGTAAATTAGTGAAAAGTTTTCTCTTGATATCTAAAAGCTGGTGAGTTACATAAGGAGACGTTTCCACACTTGTTGGAAAGTGACTTCCAAGTTTCACTAGTAAATTTAAAAGGTAGCTCAGCCTTTTCCATTCAGGACCTGCAGGTACTGCCCGAGCGAGGAGTGAAACATCAACCATTACTCACACTTATGAAGGAATGCCAAGCTTAGCACAGAGGAATCTCCTCAGCCCTTCAATTTATTTATATTTTTGCAGTAGAATGGTCAAGCTCTCCTGAATTCACTCAAAGAGAAGTAGTAGTAAGCTGAATGTGAGAATGCCTGCAAAGGGAACTCATCCAGGTTAGCTTATCCAGAGGTCACAATTAGCAGACTTTGAAATTTGACAGAAATTACAAGTACAACTCTGTAGAGGTTATTTGTACCTTGAAGCACAAAATAAAAAAGCAGAGTTTGGAAACGATTCTCTGTGTTTCAACCAGAATATTAATCTTAACATTACTTAACATCACTGTGATTAACTCCATGTGCAGGCCCTACCCAGGAAAGATCCTTGGGGAGCTGGGGGGGAACATTCACTGCAGTGGCACCTAATCTTTGGAGGAGATAGCTGAGTGTTACTGCAAAATAAACAGTATCAATCACTGCTATGCAAAAAATGCTGTGCAGTTTACTTCTGAAAATATGAGCAGTGCTCTTAAAGGTTATCTTTTACATTCAACTAAATGCTGTAAATCTTTCTAGCTTTTAGAACTCAGCCTTTAGCAAGATCATCACCCAGCTGCACAGTTAAACTTTTCTCTAATTTGCTTCCACATCACCATATTCATCTCCAAATAAACAGCTAGGTTCCTGGGATATGATATAAAAAAAGCCTTTTTTTTTTTTTTTTTCTTAAATTGTCTTTCTTTTCCTCATGACTGCCAGAGGAATACAGCACATCTGCTTTAAACCACAGTGATCTCCCATAGTGGTCCAGTCCCAGTTTTAATTTTTACTCACAACCTGGGGAGAATAAAATATACCACTGTAAGCATCCCTCCTTCCTAGCCAGCACTCATACAGAAGACAGATAATAAAATCTTTAGAAAGAGTATTCTATTACATAGCAACATGTGATAATAATATCCTGGATGTTTATTCCCACAGTTACACCTTTTTGGTTGATGAACCAGGACTAGGAGGCAGGGCTTTGACAGCTATTTTTTTGCTGCTTCTCAAAACTAGAATTAAAAGTTCTAGATGCATTGCTGATGGAATCTACTACAAACCCTGTATATAGACATGGTTAAACTTGAAGAAAGCCAGGAGGACTGGAGCAAAATAAAATTTCCATCCATGAAACACCAATTATCATTCAATTGTCATCAGCTGTGTAAAAATAGAGTGACAAACACTGGTGGGGACACACAGTGTGTGATTAGCACAGACAGGTCTTTCCCAGACTTCACCACTGCTAAAACAAATAGTATGCCACAAGTAGCATTTTTGAAGTAAAATAAAACTTTTGCACCAATGTTCTGTATCTGACCCAGTGTTCTAAGCAGCATCAATGTCCTCAAAAATGATGTGGAAACCTTTCCTTGGGCTCTCCTCAGCATTATAAAAGTTCAGCTAAACTTCAGGCCACAAATAGGTTAAACTGAAAATTCAATCACTTCCAGTGATGAAGATGTTAGGAGAAGTATTCTACATCCCACTACAGTGTATTTACCTTAGCACATAGGGAAGCAAAAAAGGATTAGCTTTGTAAAGAGATTTTTCTGCAGGGGAGCTGACATGTGTTATGGTCATGTTGGGTTTCTACCTCTGGCCAGATCTAGTGTAGATTTGTGGGCCAAAGGATGCTAGGATGCATCCTCCTGTTTAACTTCAGGAAACAAATCTATTTGCATGCTCAGAAAGTGCTGTAATGATATAATATTTTAAAAGAATTATAATGCTTAAGCACCTACTCACTAGTAGCTGATTCCTTAATTTGGTAACATCTGTGTCCACTGATTGTGTTATTGTTGTAAGATGTGTAGGGAATTACAGCTAATGCAGTGGCCAATAAGGTTTAAATTCACTCACTCTGTGGGACAGGTAAGCAAAGCTGCAGTAAGGGAGTGAAATGCCAGACAGAAATAATATTCTTCCTCCTAGATTTTCATGTGTCCCTGAAATGGCAGGAAGATGCACCACAGACTCTCAAAAGCCCATGTATTTTCTGATGAGTGCTGACAACCCACTGCTCCAAGTAAGGTCAGTAGCAGAAGCAAGCCAAGGATCCAGTCCACTTCCCAGGTAGGAACATCATGGCTTTGATACAGATCTTTATGCAGCAGGAACTAAAGGATTGTGTTTAACCCATTTGACTTTACTGCACCTGGGAGCAAGCAGAAAATTGGCAAGGGAGGATAAAAAAGCCTAGGGAGCTATTGCACATAAAAAACCAGGAATCTGTTCCATGATAAGGAATAGTGATTGCTAAATTAGCCCAGATAAACTTTTTAATTGTTGGATGAACTGAGAATTAAATCTATGATTTTCATGAAGTGAGTACTTGCCAGCTATAAATGGTGGAGAACAGCTAACTTCTGAATAAGGAGTGGGACAAAGTCAGTGGCAATTGAAATATCAAGATGAATGTGCCAGCTGACTTGCTTTAGTTGTCATTCCAATTGACAAGGACAGCAAGGGGAGGGGGGAGAATTCTCCTCATCATAATCCAGTCTTTATTGAAACAGCCAGTCTCAGCATGCCATTGTCTCCAGCCTCATGATACTCATTCCCAACAAAAGGACCATGAAATTACAGAAAGGGGCTTGCAGCTCTTCAGGAGCAGGTAGCAGAAAAGATAAACCTACAAGCCTTTTATCTGCAAAAGCTTCTATTTTAATCTGGTCCAGGTCAAAAAAGAGAGTGATTTCAATCAAATGTTCTTTACCAATGAGGGGCCACACTGCTCAACTGAAAAGGGAGAAACTAAAAACTAAACCACTTTTTTATTTTCTTTACAGAACAACCAAAGTTTACCAAGTTATCTGGGAACACTCACATAATGCAATTTATTTTTGTATCCTACTCCAATACTCTGATATTTTCAAATCCAGAGATACCTCTGGTGCCTGCTGATTTAACAGTGAAGGTGTGCTCAGCCACGAGGCACTTTGTACCTCCTGTAACCCCTATTAAAAGTCTACATCAATTTTCCCTTGCCTGCTGTCATTTAGTGAAAGCTGCTAATAGAGGTAAGAATCTCTCTGAGCTGTTTCTCAGAAGTTTATTTAATGGTAGAAAGGGTGATACTGGGAGACACTAAAAAAAAAACTCTGTAAAATTCTGTCATAAATAAATTAGTATTTTAATTAACAAATGGAGTCAAACAGCAAAAGAAGCTCCTTTTTATTTCCCATATTCTGACTCTAAACCAAAATGAATACTAATGTAATAATGCTACATCAAACACTTTAATGAATTTACACTGGTGAAGTCTTGGCTGTTTGATGACAGCACTCCCCCAGTGAATAAGTGCACAGTGCATTGTCCCCTCTAGAGCTCAACTTCAAAGCCCTGGAAAATCTCCTTTGAGTTTTGAACCTTCCAGATCAAAGCCTTGGAGTTCATTTATACTTTTAGGCTCAGATGAGGGCAGGCAGTAAGACAGCCGTGATTTAGAGGATAAATCACTTCAGAACAATGTCTATGAGCATTCTCTACGGCATTACACTTGAAATTAGATTTAGAAAGTGATACCACACAGACACAACTGCAGTTTCAGGAAAACTGAGGCAAAAAAACCCCATTTTTTTAAACTTCCCCAGTGGAATTTACCTTTTGATTTTGCAGGTTTGTTTACAAAATAATCCTCCACATAGGTCTTGATGGCTCACACCCATGGCAATTTATACATAGGCTGGGATTTAACCTATCTGTTCACTGCATTAGAGAAAAATAAATATTTCAGTGTCTAAAAATCCCCCCACAGATCTCTGAAAAAAAAAAAAAGCCTCCTCTCATCAGACAAAAAAACACTCTCTGGATCAAGCTTGGGGTTTGATTGGCATGCAGGCTACGTCAAAGCCTGCCCTGTCCAACCCTGCTGCATATGAATGGTTGAAAAGGACAAAAACAACCCCTACAGCAGCCCTGCTCACCCTGAACAATGAAATCACGAGTTCAGACACATTACCTATATTTGTTCCAATATTTATAGGCTCCTTGGGTGTGCTCAAACATAGGAAAGCAATAATCAGCCCAGCAGACTATCCAGACTCCAAAGCACCCCCGTGGCTGATGGAAGGGATTGGTTTAAGGCCTTGGCTACTTCTCTTGACTGATTGCATGAAAGACTGAAGCCCAGGGCAGCTTGGAAGTGGCTCAGCACTGGGAAGTCTGAGCAGAGCTGAGCAGTGCAGCCACAGCACCTCCTCCACTGCTGCCCCTCTACTCTTGCAGTGCTCGAGGTCCCTGTGCACCTTCAGAAGGTAAATTATTGCAGGCACTTGTCTAATCCTTGAGACACCATTTCTTTTTCACACCTAGAAGTGGTTTTCATTTATAAGCAAACTGAACAGTGTATCTTAATGGGCACTGAGCTGTGGGGAAGAACAAATCTCCAGTCTCAAGAGTGGACTGGACTTCATTTTGTAGAAGACACATCACCTTTTTTAAAGGCCTAAGTTTTTTTAAATGTTTTTTTTCTAACTGTATACAGGTTTCCAAAATCAGTGAATAAGAATTTTTCTTCTCTACATCCTCTTTTAGATTCTTTGTAAACCATCTGCACAGAGCTGAACATTTTCAAGTGGAAACTTAAGATGTAAACAACCAACAGTCACAAGGTTTTCTAAGTTTGAAAAAGGATTTGGTTTGGAGTCATTTACAAAAAATGCTTAGAGTATATCTGTGACAAGACCCTCTGGGAGAGCCTTGAGGGAACTCTGAGGAGATAACCCAACAAATACCATTACATCATGACATTTTACATAGTGGGTTTAACTAATTGAACTTCTAGCTTATAAAATTATTTAATTATATTCGAGCATTATATTCAATTATACCTTTTTGTTTCTTCTTACTGCCAGTGAGGTACAATACAACCAACTGATTTGCACCTTAAGCAATAAGGGTAAAATGCTCTGTGTAAAAGAGTCAGTGTGTTTGTACAAGTTCTGAACAACAAAACCACCCAGAGAAATACTGCTGTACTCAGAAAAAAAAAACAAAACATACTTCTGTTTTGTTTCCTGTCAAATAAAAAAAAAAAAAAAAAAAAACCACCCAGACAAACAAACAAACAAAAAATCTGAATGGAGCCAAGGGACAGCTGAATGAAAAAACATTATTTTCCTTACTGATCCCCTATTAAGCATGGAAAGCTGTTGGCATTAAGCATGAAAAGCAGTGCACACAATTTGCCTCCATGTAAACAAGAAAAGGACTTAGAGAGATGTCACCTTTTAATGGGACCAGCAGAAACTCTGGAAACTGCTGATGCTGCTGAACTGGGCAGTTTGGGGCCATTTTTGCCTTATGTTTGAATTGCATGAGTTACCCTAAGCAAAGAACCTACCCTCCCCTTTAGGGAGCTGCCTTGGGAAGTCTCTTCATCCCAACTGCAGCAGCTGTACTCCACAGAAATGAACTTCTTCCCTGCCCTCAGCCAAGGCTGAGGAAATACATATCCTGCCTCAGATTTTAGGAATTTTAGGAATTTGGGCTATTTTAGGAATTTTGACTAATTTTAGGAATGGAATTTTAGGAATGTTGACTGAATGCACATAGATGTAAGCAGAGTTAGGCCATCCTTAACTCACACGTATCAATCTGAGTCCTACCAACAGCTGATATTAAATACCGGGAAAAGATTCTGTTTTCTTGGAGGAAATCAAACAGTGACAATCTGTGGTAAGTGGCCTCTTGACCTACCTGTTCTCTAATTAAGCATGAACATTTTGAGCAAAGTCCACTTGGCTTATCAGTCTTTGTACAGCTCTGACTTTATCTGTTTTTTTTTGTTTTTTTTTTTTTTTTTTTTTTTTTTTTTTTTTTTTTTTTTTTTTTTTTTTCTTTTTTTCTTGTTCTTGCTGCTTTCTGAGGTTTACTTTTTGGATGCAGGAATCCTGCCAGGATGCAGAAGGGTTTATAAAACAAATGCAGCACATAAAGCAAGACACCCAGAAGCAGTGGATAGCTTGGGTAACCTCTGGAAAATGGTTTTGCATATTCCTGTTTCACTCTCCAAGGACTCCCCTTTGTAGAACACACTGGAGCCAACCAGGCAGGAGATTCCAGACACACAGGGGACCAGCTCTGGTTAGCACTACATATTTTAACTTTTAGCTAAATCATCTGGATTGTAGCTTAACTAAATGAAGACAGAGATGGGGAGTCCAAGAAGTAGCACTGATCCAGGAACATTTAAATTTATACAACTCTCAACAAGGCAAACACAAAACACAACTTCCCTGATGTCTTTTATTTTCACACTTATAATGCTTGTGCAGGGGAACAACTTCTGCTGAATAGCACTGAAGCAAAAGCCAAATCAGCTTGGTAAAACCCTGAGTTTGCTCAACCTTCTGTAATTAAACAACTTGGAATTTGAAACTGTTTAGAAGAACCCTGCTCCTTGCCAACACAGAATAAGAAGAAAGGAAATGAGAGGAAAAGGAAAGTGAGCCATCTCTACAGTTGCCTACTTGGGTTTCCTTGCAGGGAAGCTACAGACCCATGCCTGTATGGATGCAACTAACTTAGAATATTTTCCTAAATAACTTAGAATATTTTCCCACCAAATGTTTAGATCTTAACCAATTGCTCTCAATTAAAATTGTGGGTTAATTATTTAAATATCTTACTTTGAAGTCATCTAAACATGGATAACAAAATCTGTACATCATCTATTAGGTCAGAATTCCACGAATTACAAACAAAAATGAAAAAATATTTATTTATGCATATTTGATTAGTAAATTCTGTGGCATGCTCAGGCAAACTTTTCCTAAAATTTGATGGGGAAAGACCATTGACAGACCATTTGCCAAATGTTTATTTACAGGGAAATAAAACAAAAAAAAGTCCCAAAACAACAAAAAAGAAATGACCAAACCAAAAAAACCTATGAATATGGTTTGGGGGCAAAAAAAGCTATGAAAACATGACATATACATTATCTGTAATTAATTCAGAGTAAATGGAAATGAAGGTACATTGCAGTTGTAGCTATGCAGAGGCTTTTATTGCTGAGTGTCATGGGAGAGCAAAACAATGCTACAAATTCAGCACAAACTACAGCCCAAGAATAATTTTTAACTCTCATAATGATAAACAATTACTCAAAAGTTTACCAGAAACCTCAGAATGTTTTGCTGTCTAAAATCAGGGGGTTTAATAAAGTGCTAAACCAGTATTGCATTTGTTGATAGTTTATCTACTAGAAATGGTGAAGGCCAAAGTATTCCCAAAGAGATGGAGAGCTGCCCTACCCCTTCCCTTCACTTATGTCAAGAAGGATGGGGAAAAGGGACATTAGGTGGAAGGTTTTAAAGAGAAAACATCTAAAGTAGACAAAACTCCACCTGCTGAAAGGCAACATAAAAATAACAACAGCAACAGCAGAGCTACTGTGTGCAGGACTTATTTAGGACTCAGATTTTGAGGCAGCATTTTATGACATTGTTTGGGCATAAAATGGTAAAAGAATAAGGTCAAAAAAGAAACTGAAAACTTTGAAATCTTTCCACAGTTTTTTAGACAGTCGGCCTTTCACACATAAAGAAATATAAAATACTGCTTTTCCTTTTTTTAGTTTGTTTTAAAGCATTGAAAAATTAGACTAGTCCCATGTCTGATAGTGAACTGAGACATACCAACCCAAAAGTTCTGGGGCAAAATATTATGAATTGTTTGTTGGTCCAAAACCAAAAGATGAAACCAGAAATGAGAATAATGTTACACTGCCCTCCTGAGAAGTTCATGAGTAGGCCAGTGATGCCTATTTATTGCTTACAAAGTAGATGGTGTTATTGGGTGAGTAAATGGGATAATAATTTTAAAACTGACTCTGTGACTACAGAGAAACTGGACACATTCCTGAAGGATTCAGAATTCCAGGGAGGACTTTTGCATCTGTACCCTCTGCCCTATTTGATTACCATCTTCTCAAAGCATCTGCCACTGCCCACAGATGGACACAGAGGCTGGACAGGCCTGTAGTTTCTATCAGCACTGCCTCTATTCTGTTCCCCAGGATGTTGCTCCACTTTATTCCCCTTTGCAGGAGCCCACACACCTCCCTGGGGGCACAGATTTCACTGACACACATTCCTGGGCTGGGTTTTGCTCTCCCTGCTGCACATACCTTGTTCCACGGGACAAAACTGGCAGTGCTACTCTACTTAAGTAAAGATGCTGACACCTGACACACGAGTGCTGTTCTTTCTGGGATTAACATTAAGGTGAGAAAATCTGTATATTGACATTATTGCACACACAGCTCCACTTTATAAGTATTTTCCAGCTGGCAAAGTCAGTCAGGTGTGATGTGACCTGTTTGTGTGTACGCACTGGAGCCGCTTGAGAGACAGCTCCACATCTGAAGTGTTTGCACAGGGCTTCAGGCAGGAGAAATGATTGATTGGGGACTTGCACCCCTCAGAAATCGCAGCCAGGAGCCAGGTGGGATGCCTTGATGTCTCAAATGACAGCAGATACTTACACTGAGGTAACCAAATCCCACCCTCAACAAGTCAAGTGCAGAAGTTCAACATGCAAACAGATTTCTTGTGTACCTACTCCATACACAGTCAGGAAACTGCAGCCAGGCAATTAAAGAATGCATTCCTAATTGCTACCAATTTGAAATAAGCAGCAAACTGAAACAGTTTTTTAATCAGTCTTTCCCAGGTATCACTTTGCCAGGAAAATAAATGTATTTTTTATTTTTGCTAGGATGTTTTGTATTTCATTAAATATGTCCCTACAGGATTCTAAGCTATTTAATGTATTATGAAGCACATAAAAACAAAAATCTGTTACTCAGTTATCAACCAGTTCTAATCTTTGTGCTTATGTGTGTAGGGACTGAATTGGTATCACAAAGACAATTATCAATCTGGCCTGTCCTGGTTTCCAAACACAAGCCTCTTCAAGTATGTGTCTTTAATGTGGTCTTTGTAATGAATATGACTTATCTTTATGGCATCAATAGTGTTCTATTTACTTCATGGACAAGTCAAGTCATGACCCTGTCTGCTCCAGACTGTCAGTGGGAATGAGACCTGAAATATTAAATATCAAGAAGTACAGCTCTGTGCATAAAAATCCTCCTTGAACTCTAAAGATAAAACCCAGACTGCAGAGCTGCTGAGATCAGCTGCTGGTGAGTCATTCCCACATAGTCAGGCCTTTTATTTACAGTTTGGTCATGTACAGACAATATGAGAGAGAAAATATCAATACTGCTACAATTAAAGTACTCAATGCATCTTGTTAATGAAATTTTAAAAATGTAACGTAAATATACATACACTGGTGGGTATAAATACATACAGTTGTTTTTACTGTTGAATCCTGCCTTGGGAGACAACCCTTAGTATGGGCCTTTAAAAACCATGTAAACATTTTTTCTTTTTCAAGTCTATAATTTCCCCTCCACTGCTTTACATACTGTCACCATCCTTACTAGCTCTGGGTGTCCATGGTGCAGGATATTCACAAACTCTGGGCACATGGCTACTGCAGACAGCCTGAGAGGTGTCTGTGGAGCCAGCCTGGATGCACCCACAAATTCCTGGAATCCCATGACAGTCACAAGTGGGAAAAGAGTTCCCTCCCTGCCAGGGCTGTACTTGCCATCACAGAATCACCTGGAGCATTATCAGTGATTTGCACAGCAGAAGAGGCAAATTTTCCTCCCATTAACAAGAAAAGAGGAAAATGTAGCATAAAATATCTGCAGAGGATGGGTTTGGATTGCAGGAACATTTATTACCAGAGTTACATTCCAAGAGGTCACAGTCAAACTGCTTTGCCTTTGCAACACAGCCACTACACACGTTTGTATGAAAGATTTCTTTTTCATGTTAGTACACACTTCCATTTGTCCATAAGCAGGAACAGAAGCAGAGACAGTGGAGAGCTGAGCTCTGAAAGGCCAGCCCCAAAGGCTGATGAGGAGTGTATTTGTCTGCCTCCCCCAGGAGGCTGGTGTCACACACACACAAGTGTGCAAACAAGTAAAGAAAATAAATTCACGTCTGACTGCAAAATGTTCCCATAAATTTCCCACGCAGCAGCACTTCTGTGATTAATCCTGACACAAAGCACAACATTTAGCAGCCTAAGCCCAAACATATCTGCAAACAGCAGCACTGATGGAACAATGTCTTTGTTTAGAGCTGCCCCTGTGCTGATTATCTGCACTCTAACGAGGGCTCCATCTTACACTGGAAGCCTTTTCCTCTGTGGAAAGGCATTCCTTGGAGTGTCTCTCCACTACCTGACTGCCAGTATTCATTACACCTTCAGGAACTGAATAAATTTCAGACTTCTGCTCTAGAAAATGAGACTGAACTCAGCCAGATGGTTCAAAAGTTGTTGGTGAAGACAAAGGGAGAGAGAGGGGGAGGAAGGGAGGAGACTGCCAAAACCAGAGACACAGGATAATCTCACAACCCTCCTCTCCTTGGGAAACCATGAAAATGTGATCAGTACAGCTCAACCACAACACGTGAGAGCTGAATTAGAGTAATGCCTTTTTCTCATGTCTTCACATGCCACAAATATGGAATATTCATTTAAGCAGTAACTTATTCCAGCTTCTGGAAAAAAACATGAAGTAACTGTTAGGAACTAGAATACAGACACAGGCTGCAGAGGACAAACCCAAAAACTCACCTTGCAGACCATCTCTGTCAGCTCAACCAACACAAATGGAAACCAACTCTGCTTTCTTATATGCACAGGATCAGTGGAATGGAGAGTGATCCTTGCAAAGAAGAAGATCAAAGAGTGGAAAAACATAAAAAAGTCCAGTGTGCCTGCACAAATTGTTTTCATCAAACCCCTGTAATGTAGTCACACCAAAACAGATTTTCTTGAGATGTATGACTAGGGATTATGACCCTTCAAAAACTCCAAAATCCTCTGGATGGAGATCAAATTAGTATCATCATCATCCTCATTATTTCTCATTTCAACTACACTACAACTTAAAATATACTATGCATGCTTTTCTATGTATGCATCATATGAAAAAATATTTTTCTCAGCCAGAAAAGCAAACATAAACAGGCTTAAGTTTGGAGAAAACACTTCTTCCACATAGCTATACAAATGGAGAGTTTCAACCTAAATGAAAACATTTTGCAAAACTATAAACATTTTAAAATATGAATAGGAGAGTGCCTCTTCACTATAGGTATTGTTCCATACATCATCTCTAATTATGCAGGCATTGTCTAGGGCAGACTGTCAAAAAAGCTGACAAACAACAAAAAGAAACTCAGCACAGATAACTGGAGTTGGAAAAAGTTAAATCTTACACTTCCATGCTGAGTGAACAGAAAATAACAGATTTCATAGTGGTGGATGCTGATCACATCTGAAAATCTGGCTTAAATAAATATATGAGAGAAAAAAGTAAGAAAGCCAAGATACCTCTATTTTCCTCAAGCCAGGTTTTGAAGCCTAAATTTAAGAGAATAAGAGAGAGAGTTTTGATTATTACATGGGAATGTTGAAACACTGCCGCCAGTTGTCAGGAAATCTCAGGCCACACACTAATACTAGGGCTGAGTTTTGGGTTTAGGTATCCAAATGCACAAACTTATGTACCTTTAAATATTTTATCAAAGGAACAATTTACATTTTCAAGCATAACACTGTCATGATTTTAGACACATTATACCTAAGAAAGAAGGGAATGTTTTGTATACAACGGCTGCTGTCCTTCATCCTTAAAATAAAATTCAACTGTTATTGCCATTTCTAGAGTTTAAAAAAGCACATTACAATACACATATCCCTTTCAGTAGCTTTCATTCTCCTAAAAACAACAAAAAACCACCCTCCAAAATGCAAACAAACCTTTAGACACTGTTCACTTGAAGCTGTAATCACTTGGTTAGTAATTTTAGTAATTTTAACTACAGGACACGGGGTTTTAGAGAGTCACGGGGCACCAAGTGAAGCAGAGCAGCTCAATGCACCGATTGTTCCTTTGGTGACTGAGCGCCCTCTGCATCTTTTGAGGTGTACATTGATTCAAAGGTCTGCTCCAAACAGACTCCCAACTCCCTTTTTTCTCTTGCCAACCACTCCCAGGCATGACTTTTCTTTCTCTTTTTTTTTTGAGAGAGTAGTGGAAAGCAGGGAATCATCTCCTTGCTTTACTTGGGAATGACAAAGGTCAGTCACAGTCAGGGCACAGGGCAAGAGAATGGAAGGATGAGTTTTAATTCCCCCCTTAGCCAAAAACGTGACACCTGTAAAGTGACCTGGTGGGGGTTTGTGGCTCTGTTTTAGGGCAAAGGCTGAATTTCACCCTCAAACTCTCACACTGAATGGCCAAGTCTCCACCTGGGCAGGACAGAGCTACAGGACAGACAGAGCTTTCACTTCAACACACGAACAGAAGCTGGCTGTGCATTAAAGTTGCTGGCTGTTTTCTACTCCTACAGCATTTTTCAAATCCAGTTGTGTGATAGAACAGCTACAAGCTGGTAGTCAGAAGGTTAGGCAGCTTTATCTTTTTGCAAGACAATTATCTACATTGAGCAACATTATCTTCTTCTACATCTTCTACATTAGAAATTGTTAGAACAGCTGAAAATTACCTGCAATTTATATTGCTTACAAAATATTTCAGCAGTCAGTGAAGTGCTCATACAAGGGTTAGGGGATGGTTTGTGCTGTCTGAGCACAGCAGGCCTACTCCAGGCCTGCTTCTACTAAAGAGGATTGCAGCAACTGAGGTTGCAGAAGCATTGGCACACAGACAGGGATGAAAGATCCAGTGAGAACACAGCAAATCCAATAGGAACAGGCTCAGGTTTGAGCTGGCCTTAAAGGGACACTGATAATGTGAGGCTTTGAGCATGCAGGGCTTCCTCAAAAAACAAGGAAAAAAGAAACATGAGGGTGTTGGGAGCACAGAGAAAACTTCTGTGGCCAGTAGAACAAATGGACAGCTGAGCTAATACTGAGCTATGCCTCACTGAACTCCATTTTACACCAAGTTTTAACTACATAATTTACTCCAAGATGTTCAGCCTCCAGTTCCAGAGACTAAGGGAAATTAAGTTTCTGCGAGCTACGTAGGATGCTTTTTCTACTGGGAGATGTATCCATAGCATGTATCTACTGCCTACCCAGGTGTTCCATCACCTCTGGAACACAGCTTCCAAAGCCACATTTTTCAGTGGTTTTGTGAGAAACCATCATGAGCTGACAACAAAAATCCCTTAAGGGCAGGTTGCCAGCAGCTGTGATTTGGGAAGTTTCTCTGCCTTGGGAAGAATTCTCTGATAAAATGAGGATGGGACCCCTTTAACACCATACCTGCTTTGTCATTTACTGAGTATGCAGTGGGAGACCCAGGTTTAGCTGCCTGCCCTGCTGACTATGGTGGAGAAACTTGCAACTCAGTTTCCCACACTTATACAGAACAATAGTCCCTGCTCAGAAAAAATAAAGAGATCCCACATTTTTCTAGCCAACAGCCCCACTGCACCTTCTCCAGTGTTCTAGAGTTCTCTTTCCCGTTGAGTCAACCTGATTTATGTATTTTTTTATCAGTATTAAAAGCCAAGATACTTAAAGATTCACTCTTTCCCACCTGTCAATCACCTGGCAAGGACATACAAGCACCCTCATTAACTTATCAACACAATGTTACATCTTTTGCACTGACTATGTGAAAAATAAGAATCCTTTGGGTAAACCTTGATATAACTTTCACAACACAACATTTATGTAAAGTCATGGGGCAATTAGAGAACTGGGTGAAAAAATGCACATGGCAAGTTATTATTAAATTATTTACAGTGTAATTGCAGCAGATCAGGTGCACAGCAGAAATCTTATCCAACTTTTGCCCTTCCAGATTGGCTTTGGACACTTCCTTCAGCAGCAGCGGGTGGTCTGCAGCTGTTGAGCTGCTGGTGGATCTGGGTCACAGCCCTGCTGAGGAAACAGAGCAGGGTTTGGATTCAGATGAAGTCCTGCTGCAAACTGGGGCACACTCTTGGGAAAGGGGACTGGCTGGAACAGCCACCATTAAAACCCTTACACTGAGCTGCTTAGAGCAGTGAGGAGTTAAAGGCCTGATGCTGCTGTGCCCCACTGGACAAAAGCACCTCAGTTCTCCCCATCTTCCCTCCCTCCTGTCCTCTCTCTTTTGATGTGGTGGGCCTTATTTTGAACCTCATTATGAGCTCTTTGAAGCAAGAACCATGTTTTCCTATAGGTTCATAAAGCACAGAGTACAGCTGAACTTGCAGGGATGTTTCCAATAACAGTTCAGTCATTTAGATAATGTTCTCTCAGAATGACTGAGTGATGCCAGCCATGTGTTGAGCAATGCTCTCTCTCTCTACCAGTAAATAAGGAACCCAGAGGTTGCATGAAGTCAACTACTCAGAAAGCACACAGCAATCAAACTTGGTTTGTTGGCTCCAAGGAGGCAAAGATCTGACATCTGCACTATTAATATTGAAAAACAGCCTCCTCCTGTTTTATCTTAGAATGCCTGTGGTCCACTTGTGTTGCCACATATCAAAAGGGCAATAAACAGCACAGCTTAGTGATTTTATTACTGCAGTATGTTATGGTGGGAGTTAACAAATAGGTAATAAGATAGGCTTCCAGTTGTAGTTTTTAGGGTACTGTTACACACAACTCAGAGCAATGGTGACCCAAGAAACATTACTAAACACATTTTCACTTTTTATTGTTGTGCTTACAGGGAGATTTATGTAGGCTTTTTACAAACCTAAAATGGTTGTGATAATTTATGGCCACAAGATATTGCTTATAGAAAAATTTTGAGACTTTTAGGTACAGACTGCCAAAAACTATAAAATCCAGCTCTGAAACCTTGAAGAAAAGAGCAATAGGCTATTCAGTTTGTGTGTTAAACCACATCTGTGTGCAACATACAGTAGAGTACTTTAATGCTAAATTATTCCAAGATGAACAACCTGCACAAAAAAACCCCAAACACTCCCCCCCCCAAAAAAAAAAAAAAAATCCCAACCAAAACATTCCCTTCCAAACTTCTGCATCTCATGCTTTATGCCACATGGCAAGCAATCTGTTTCAGATCCATAAAGTTATTGATTTAATAAATCCACTCTTTAGAAAACCTCCTTATTGGACACCCAAACTACAAAAACTGAAGCCTGACCTTCAGCAAGTATTATGGCAAGGCAGTAGCCTTTCCCAATTTTAAGGCAACAACTCTGTTTCTGTCCTGAGCCACACTTTCCACCATACAAGAACATCAGTCTCACAATGGGTAGCTGAGGCCTGGGAACTGAGATACAACACTTTAGTGAATCATAAATGAGCTAGATTGGCAGGACTTTCTAATGACAACATTCTTTAAAACATTAAAATAGTATGTAAAAGCTGCATTTTAATTTTGGTCCTCCTAAAAAGCATCAGCAAAAGGCCACCACATATTTATGGCTTCACAACAAAATAAAGTGGATGTATGTCATCTTGTCCTGCTACTTGCAGAGACAAGGAGGGAGGTCAATGAGAAAGTATTTATTATTCTGTTCTGTACTAAGAAAAATAAAAAAAATCACAGTTAATCAGATGAACTATTTATAAATCACAACGTGTAATAAGGGATGGCAGACATTATAGTGAAAAAAAAAATTCCCCTAATTTATTTTTACTCTGGTGGTCAGCAGAGCAGGGACAGTGGAAAACAGAGCGTAGCAAAGTGTGGCATTCCAAGCTCATTCCTACCTTAATAGGCTTGGTGGGGCCCCCTGTTTGCAACTGGCAAAACTCCAGAAATTACCCCACAATATCTGTCTTAGCAAGCTCAGCAGGAGATCCTGCAAACAGCCTTCACCCAATGAAAGCCTTAATTTCAGCTGTCCCTGCCAGAACTGGGATATTTTCAGCATACAACCCAGGAGCACACCAGCTAAGCAACCAGCAGCTCTCTAGACAAGATACAATTATGAAACTCTTCCAGTTTTTACTACAGAAATGTCTATTTTTCCCTTAGAAAAGGGAACTTTTTTCTTTAACAGGGTGATTGTATGCATGTATGCAAACACAAAGCGTTTGCTCATGCAAAGCCCTCCCCTCTAAAAGTTTTCGAATTAGTAAATTAACAAAAATCCTGCTCAATAAGCTATTTTTAAAGTGAACCTACAAAAAGCAGACCTTACAAGAATTTGAAAAAATTCCAAAACAACATAAATAGATGTATAAATAGTTACCTTTCCCTAGGTTGTCAAATATTATGAATGCTTAGTTTGAGAACAAGGTGGTGTGACATCACTTATTTGTGACAGAACCAAATTCCAGGAAGAATAATTTAATTATTGCTTCTGGATATCAGTTATAAGTGGAGATTAGAGCTTTTTTGGTTATATAGGGGAGCTGATCCACTATAAAACTATTGTGTTTACCCTTTTTACACAGCTTTCAGCCATCATAAAAATCTTTCTTAACCTTCATGGCTCCCAATTTTCAATCTGGCAGATTGGCTATTCGAAAAATAGGTAAGATGTTATAAATTGAAACAGACAATGTGACCTTTCAAAGTAGAACAGACTTGAAGAACTTTACTGTCTACCACAGTGTTTCAGCAAAACATCCTGATGCTAGAACACAAAAAGATGTTGTTGCCAGTCATAAACTGAAAGTTCATTCCTAGAAATCAAGATTTCCTTGAGTGGAATACAGTGTAAATGAAAAGAGAAGAGAAAAAGGCTGAATAATCCATACAGACTCTCAGTATCACTACCATATAGAAGAAAAAATCCCCACTGATCATTATCCTTACTAAATATTCCTTATCACTTAATTCAGCTAAGTTGCTGAAGTGCCCGTATTTTAAAAGGGAAGAAAAAGAAATAAAGTCTTCCCAGGAGGAATAAAGCAGAGAGCTGTTACATATGAATAAACAAAAAGTTAAGCATGCTCATGAGATTGTATATGTAATTATTTGATGGTTAGTTAATTAAATTAAAAACCAGCTTTAATTCTGTATAGAACCAGAGCTTTTATATATTAAACACTTACATAAACTGCAACCAATTTAATTTCAAACTTTTGGATTTACTGAGCCTGCTCTTTGTATCCCTAAGAAATTCAAATGCAAGAAGCATGTTTGAACACATGTCCTTGCTGATCAAAAGTGAAACAAACTGTAAGATCCTTGTTTGACAATTCTCTGAGGAAGCAGCTGAAGCTTTAGATATCATCTTACTCCTAGACATGACCACTTTGAAACCGGCCAGGCTCTACCAGGTGTGAGCAGCAACGAAAGCGCTGCTTCCCTCAGCAAAATTGATATATCAACATAAACTACTGACATGATGTTGTTTTGGCTGTTGAACTCCATGGGTGTAGAAATTCCTTCCTCTGGGAAGTCAACAGGAGAAGTCTGGCACGTGGTCAATCCAATCCAATCCAATCCAGCTATCCTGGAAAACCCCAGGCCATGCCAACCCCCCAGCAGCAGTGACGTGGGCGCTGTGTCCAGCCTGGTTTTGCTCAATGCCAACAGGCTGGCTCAGCTGTGCTTTCCCTGATTGTGTTTTATCAGTAAAACCCTTGTGAACAAGGCTGTTCTGTAAGCACAGAAAAGTCAACACCTGGCACAGTGAAAGTAGCAGAGAAAATATGGAATAATGCAGAGGCACACTTTGCATAAAGGTTTGTGTGGCGGTGCCCACAACAACAATGCAGGTCCAGCCCAGCAGCAAAACCCCTGTGTCACAGAATGGAAACTTCAGCTGGCAGATCCCAGCATTTACACTGCTCTGAGGGGTGTGGACATGGTGCAGGTGGGAGAGATTACAGCTTCTGGCCTCCAGATCCCACAACTTCAAGGACAAAACCAGGGGAACACGGTGCCCCACGTTCCCACGTGCCGCAGCACGGAAGGAGGCGGCAGTGGGGAACACGTGCTCAGTTCCAGCCTCTCTCTCTACACAGCAGCACCATCTCCCAGGTGTCTTCCTGTTCCACAGGGCAGTGTAGCCACAATGAAAAGCACTTGGCTCAGGATGCTGCTCAGATGCTCTGGTGGAAGTGTGAATATCTGGGTGCACCCCTCTGCCAGGATGGTGCTTGTTTTCTGAAGTCTTGGGATTCACCACTGACTCCCCATGTTCAAAGAGCATGGAAAAATGTCTTGGTGTTTTGGTTTGTTTGTTTTTGGGGTTTTTGGGTTGTGTTTTTCTTCTTCCCTCTAGATCTACACTAAAATGTACTTATTTCCTTTCAGTTTCATCACCATGGTCTGTGGTTTTATCATCACAGCTCTTACTGTGATAATGTTTTGCCTACACTAAGATTTTTTACTGTTGTCAGCAACAGGCACCCACCCAGCTGTGCAGCCCACTACTCCCTCAGGTGATATTAAACTAACTCCTCAAGGCTGAAACCAGAAGCCTGCACCCCAAAATGAGCACCAAACCCCAGGCTGTGACCCCCTCAATCTGTGTTCTCACCTTGATGGACCATGGAGCTGATGTTCCCCTCTGACAGCCTTTGGAAAGCCCAGGGAGGAAACCCCCTGTCTGGTCTTGGGTCTGTGTGTGTGCAGATGAGCTTTTCATCATATAACTTATAAATACTTGCCAGCAATATCTGCTAAATGGCTGTAAATCTCCCCCCAAAATTGTAGCACGGCAATTCGCTTGATATTTAAGACAAAATACCAACTGCAGAGGCAGGGAGAAATCTTGTAGGCAGAAAGTCTTTTTTCCTTAAATTTGACTTCAGCTCTGGGAACGACATAATTCCTTCTCAAGCCCCCCAGAGTGGCTCCAACCTCTTGCCTGCTCAGACAAAGCTAATGAGCACATTCAAAGCTTGAGCTTTACCTAGTCCTGGTGCTTGAAAATGCAGAATATGTAAAACTCCCCCAACAAACCCAGGTTTCAGTGCTGAGGAGGCTCAGCCTCCTAATCCCACTGTGTTCAAAAGAAAGTTGCTTTGTTTACACTAATTTGGCTTTCAGAGTTTTCCCCCAACAATCTGGATAAATTTAAATCAGTAGAACATTCAGGCAGAGTTACAGATTTCAGTGCACAGAGAGCTTAATGTACAGCACCTAACACACAACAGACCTGTTTTAAACTGCGAACAAAGGCTGGAGGTTGTTTTGTAAAAAGAAAAATCACTGCAATAGGTCAAGATTTTCTGGATAATGGCAGTCTCAATAGAATATGCAGTCGCAGCTGCCCTGTCTGAGGGCAAGTGATGCTTGAGGTATGATCAGACACTGTACAAAACCAAGAGGGATGAGAGAGGAGGTTGCTGGGCTGTAGCCGAGCAGCAGAGAGATTAAGTATAGCCAGGACACTTAAATCTAGGCAAATAATTTCCAAACTCATAAGTCATAAGGTAACCCAGTGTTCCAGGCAGCTAAGGCAACTAGAAATGCAAGCAGAATATATAATTTTCGTGTACCCCAACAGCAAATGGAAGCACTGAGAGAATGTCAGCTCTTACTGTCACTGACTTCCAAGAAAGCCAGATCCTTATTTCCTGAAGGAGTTGAGCTTTTATTTCTCAGCATGATGTCTGTGCAAATGCGCTCTTCTTCCTTCCCTCCTCCCCCATCCCAGCTTCCCCATGTTCCACCAGCCAAAAAACACCCAGCAGCAGGATAAGGGCAAAAA
The DNA here is from genome assembly GCA_013400575.1 of Peucedramus taeniatus. Classification (NCBI taxonomy): domain Eukaryota; kingdom Metazoa; phylum Chordata; class Aves; order Passeriformes; family Fringillidae; genus Peucedramus; species Peucedramus taeniatus. Next base: position 688,339 of record WBNO01021826.1, read on the forward strand.
AAAGGGGGTGGGGAGAGGCAATCACAATGGAAAGCCCCTCCAGACTACATTCTGTAATCAAATAACTGCAGGTTCTGCTGCAGGCCAGCCCATTTTGCCTCTAGCTGTCGGCTATTCCGCCCTGCAGAAAAGGGCTGTTATTGTGCTCTGCACAGGTGCATAGACAGGCTCCTAAAGAGAGCTCCCAATGAACACAAGGCATAAACAAACTCAAGTGTGGTCTTCTCTTCAAGAAAATAATTCAGCCAATGTGAAACTCCCTCCTTGTAATAAATTAGCTCCTAAGAGTATTCAAAAGCTGACCTCCGACCTCCTCCTGTATTATTCTCATGACCACCAGTGGGAGACGAGGTCAAGTTGGTCAGTTCTTCTCACCAGTCACTGATGCCTCTTTAGCAAAGGAGGGGTGGGGGAGGAGGGAAAAGAGAAAGAAGAAGAGAGGGAGGGGGGAGAAAAATCAAATTTGCTTCTCCATTGAAACATGGGCTTAGTAAGTAAACCAGGAGGCCCAAGCCTCCCCCGGCAGGCGTCCAATTTTACAACACATTTGTAAGTGTGCTGCTGTCTAAATATCCTGAACACGGGGAAATTCCACACCATGGCTACAGCCAGGGGCCGGCCCCGTGCCGCCAGCTGCCGTGGGATCCTTCCCTCTGCAAAGCCAGAGAATGGAGAGCTGAGGGAAAGGCCACGACTGGCAGCTTGCTGTGGCCTCCTCACCCACACACACCGGACTCCTCTCCTGATTGGAAGCATATGAAGAAGGTTTGGTTGCTAAAAATAGAATAATTTGTTAACTGGCACATTCCACCTACCCGTGGCTGGCGCACGTTAAGTTCATTCATACTCACAAGACATTCCTTGCCAATCTCTTCCAACCTTTTTCACATAGTGAGCAGTAATTCTTGCAATGATACAGCATGGTATTGTGTCAGATAACCTTTGCCAATAAAACCACAAATTAATTTGCTTCCTATGTCACATGCAGTTTCATAGGAAACCCCTCTTTTGATAGTGTGGTTAGTTACAGGACTCCTGGTAAATGGAGTTCTCTGGAAGGTATTCCAACTATCTGTAGCTGGCCAGAACTTGATTTATTTTGCCAGCATATACATCAGGCTGGGCTGTGAAAAGAACCCACTTTTATTTTTACTTAGAGTACAAAAGCTGCTCTGTAGTTTCAGTACCTCCCATTGCCTGGATACTTCTCTGCACTTCGCATTGCTGAGAGGGAAGACTGGGACTTTCAGCAGAGAAATACATTGAATATTTCCCTTGTCAGAATGATATTAATCTCAAAGTCCATTTCATTATCTGTCAGCAAAGAAGAGCGTTTTTATCTCTGCATTCATCAGTGTATAATACATCAACTTGGCAAATCATCTCCACTGTATCCAAGCTCCTTCCTGTAGCTCCATGATAAAGTCTTCCAAGTCACTGCTTTGCAATTACTCTATAAAACTATAAACAAGTGAGCATTGTCCCATTAATTAAATCTGAATTGTATAATTCTATTTTAAATGATAGTATAGTTAACTGGAGATGAGAGCTGAACACATAAAAGGTAAGAGAACAAAAAAAGGTAACACATCTCCATGCAGACAGAATGAACATGGTTTTTTTCCCAAATATTGTTAAAGTCATAGTAAAATTTATAAGGGAAATTATATTCTTGGGACAGAAAAAAACCCAACCCAGTATGGCATCTTTTATCAGTTTTATGTTGCACAAATTTTGTAATGAGTTCACATTGTTTAAATAATTTTTTCTACTCTTGTTTTATACCCTACTGTTCTTGCCAGTTTTGTACAATATCACTGTACAAGACTAATTTATAACCTTTCCTCTGGGAACTGTATGAATGTTGTGATTTAGCTACTGAAGTGTACAATACATACCCTTCTGATGAAATTCTCTTTTATGAAATTAGGGCAATTTTTCTCTTTTTTCTTAGCAAATCAAACAAGTGGATCAAATAACCTGGAATGAAATACTGTAGTCATTCTAACATTAAATATTATATCTATTGCCTATTAGATTTCAAATCTTGATTTCCACTTCTGTCTGTTTAGAAACAATGCAAGAATATAAACAGATTGCTGACTCTGACATGTGACTCATCCCAAAACAAACTGGTGCATTTTCCAGGAGAGCAAAGAAAGCCTGATAGAAACATCACACCACCAGCTACTCTAAATGACCATGATTGCATGATGGCAATCAATTACTGGGAAAAATAAAACACGAATCACAGTAGAGTCCACAACCACAGAATTTCCTGTTTCACTAAGGTGGCAAATGGTAGGAGCTAAGCTGTCAGTTTATTTTCAAGAATCTGAACATTTCAGAATAAAACTGCACCTGAGATAATTGAAACAGCTAAGTGTTCCAGGGCAAGGCTACCAGTGATCTCACAGTTGTTTAATGATCTGAGTAAAAACAAGCAGCACGATCAGGTGTCACTGAGTAATTCGCAACCAAACACCATCATCAGGGGCTGTGCTTGTCTTGTTATCAAACAACACAGAATCTAAAATTTAATGAAGCCTGACATACCCAGGTTAGTTCCCTACTCACTAATTTTCCTGTCAGATTTCCTACAGCTTTCCCCCAGGAGCACAGGCCCTGTTTTCACCATCTTTACCTACATAGGATGACTGCTGGTTCAAGCTGAGGGACTGAAAAATGAGAGACTTGATGCAGAAGGCTTGGAAGAGGCTGCAAACTACAACATATTTCTCCTACACTTCAACTCCAACCAGACACCTGGGATGCTGAAAGCCTTCAGGACAATGTCTTTTACCAGCTGGCACAGCACAGCCATCAAATTGCTGCACATGAGGAAGAATCTGGAATCATGCACAGACTTAGATGGGCTACAGACTGAATGGAAAAGCTTCTCAGTATTCACCCCTAATGAACTTACTAGCGAGATGTACTAAATTTCATACAGCTCATGTGGGGATTTCTCCATTGTTTCATGATAATAGATATTAATCATGAGATCTGTGAGGCCATTAACATCCATTAATGCCACTGCAAGCCACTGAGTGCCCAAACAGGACTCTCAAAGCCCTCACTGTGGCTTCTATGGGAGCAGTGCAAGCCTAAGCCAGGGTGGAACTGAGATGTTGTTTAACTTGTTCATCAGGGATTGTCTGAGGGGTTGATGCCTCCTCAGCAGTTCACTGATGGCACAAAGCTGGGAAGAGCAGCTGACAGCCCTGAGGGCTGTGCAGCCCTTCAGAGGGGCTCAGCTTGGAGAGACGGGCAGAGAGGAACTGTCTGACACTCAACAAGAGCAAAGGCAGGTCCTGCACCTGGGCAGGAGCAGCCCTAAGCACTTGTACAGGCGTGGGGCTGATCTGCTGGAGAGCAGCTCTGTGGGGAAGGACCTGGGGGTCCTGGTGGACAATGAGCTGTCCCTGAGCCAGCAGTGCCCTGGGGGACAAGAGGGCCAGTGGAACCCTGGGGTGCATCTGGAAGAGCAGTGCCAGCAGCTCAGGGAGTGATGCTGCCCCTCTGCCCAGCCCTGGGAGGCACATCTGGAGAGCTGTGTGCAGCCCTGGGCTCCTCAGGACAGCAGGGACAGGGAGCTCCTGGAGCGGGGCCAGCGGAGGCTGCGGAGATGATTTAGGGCCTGCAGCATCTCTGGCAGGGAAAGGCTGAGGGAGCTGGGGCTGTCCAGCCTCGAGAGGAGCCCCAGCTGAGAGGGGCCCTCAGCCCTGGGTGTCCCTGTGTGCAGGGAGGGCTCTGAGCAGGGCCCAGGCTCTGCTCCGGGGGCCCAGCAATGGCACCAGAGGAACGGGCAGGGACTGAGCCCAGGAGGTTCCACCTGGACAGGAGGCAGAACTTCTGCCCTGGCCAGTGACCAGAGAGGGTGTGGAGTCTCCTCCCTGGGGATATTCCAGACCCCTCTGGACACAATGCTGTGTCCTGTGCTCTGGGATGGCCCTGCTGGAGCAGGGAGGTGGGACCAGCTGTCCCCCTGTGGTCCCTTCCAGCCTGACCCATCGTGGGATTCTGAGATTATGATTACCTGAGTCATTATCCTTTCCTCTCTCACTCCACCCAAAACCTGCTCAGCAAATATTGCCTGATGCATAAAGAAAAAACCATAGTAAAAATGCAAATAAAATTACATACATTGTCACCATTAAATTTCAACATGAAGCTGTTGTAAGATGATGTTCATAATGCCATCATCTGTGAGTAGATCACATGTCAGAAAAGGAGTCAATAACAAAATGGAGGTGATGAGTGCTGATAAATACGCCAAAGTTCTCTGATATTTATAAGATTTTTGTCAATATAGTTGGAACAGAACTAGCCTACATTGACACAAAGAGCTCTCTGGAAGCTGAGAGGCCTGACCCCAAAGAGCTGCCAGGCAGCCTCTCCTGCACCTCTCCTGCAGCCCAGCATCTTGGGCTTGGGCTCAGAACCTTTGCTCTCTTCTGCTCCATCACCAGCACTTTGCTGCTTTCAGGGAGCTGTTAGCTTTACTAAGTATCTTGAAAAAAAATAATTACATCTAGAATGAAAAAAACCCATCAGATACATTCCTGTAATGTTTTGAAAACATTTAAAAGCAGTGCAGAATTCAGCCTCAAGTTATTCTTGGCTGATCGTGCAGTATTTGGGGGCAGGAGAAAGACAAGAAGGAACACAATAAAAAAGGGTGTGCAGTTGAGCTGGTTGACATTCAAGCAGAGTAAACTCAGCTATGTGGAGTAAGAGGGCCACCAATCCTCTCTAAACTTTGCTTAAACCATAAAACAAAATTGGAGCAGGACAGGGGGATTTCACCCTACCTATTCCCTGTGTATTTCTCCCATGTTCAGCATATAACAGATTTGATCAGGGGGGGCTGGCAGGTGTCAGAAAAACAGATGCAAGTCTTCAACACCCTGCACTCCCTCTGTTGTGTCACAGAAACCAAAGAGGATAAAAAAACTGCTTAGGCACAACTCGCCCACTTCTGAGGGCCATTTCTACTTCCACACTATGAAGAAAAATTATTTCTTTCTGAGAACAGAATTCCTTGTGAATTCTTCTATAGATTCCTCTGTTCATAACTAAACTAAAAAGCTGTAATGTAATTTAATTTCCTTTATGTTCAAATATTTGGCAAACAGAATCTTCATGCATTTCAGAGACTCCTTAAAAATTCTGAATGACACTGCCATGGAAGTAAAAGCACAAACACTCTAAATGTTAAATAACCTTCAAAATAAAATTCAGTTTTCATGACAGAGGTCTGATAATTTGTATTTAAATTAGGATTAAAAGTATTTTATCTTAATCTGTTTGTAGAAAATAAACTCACACCAAAAAAAAAAACATTCACTCCATTTTTTGATAATCCATAGTAGCTTCAACAAACTGTTATTTTATAAAGTGATTAATAAGCACATTAAATTGAACCACTGGAAGTTTCCCTATACTGAGAAAATTACTCAGCATGTTTTAAAATTGTAGCAAGATTTTAAAACTTGTTAGACCTGCAGTGTTGAACTCCTATGGTTTTAGAGAACATGACTTGCTTTTACCTCCATAATGAGCCCAATCCAGTAAAAACAGGGAAGTCTACCTGAAAGTGATTCAACACTATACTGTGTCATACACTCTAGTGTAAAAATAATTTGAGTTACATTGATCTAAATCTAAATGTTTCATCATTTTCAGATTAACTATTTTGGTATTTATTTTTAAAATGAAGGCATGAATACCAGAAACATTTAAGTGATGCTATGGAATGAATCCTCATCCCTGACAAGCTACTTGCCAAATTCAGGCCAAATCTAGGCATACATTTGATTGCCCTGAAGATGTTATTCAGGGCTTTTTATTCAGTTTTCTAAGAGAGAAGTGCTGATTACTTAGAGGCTAAGGCTGAGGAGCAGATGTTTTCCAAACCATGAAATTTTGAAAGATTTTTGTTTTGGAATCGTCCAAAATTGGAATAAAATCTCCAAAAGTGTTGGGAAACAGAACTTTTTATAGTTGTGTAAGTTAGTTCTTGAACTAGATAAAATCATTTAACAAAAAGATACTGCTAAATTCTTTCAAGTATTAACAGATTCAATGAGCTGTGAAGAAAAACAAAGTTAATACATGAATTAGGTATTCCAGATTTAGGGCTTATAAAATGGGTTTGAAAAGAAAAATTAAGAGATTTGCCTGAGTTAAGGCTGCTGTAAGGCACAAGTGGACCATGCCATGTTTCCATAACAAACTCAGTGTCTCCTGTCTGCTCACTAACAAATGACAAATGCCATTTAAAGGAAATAAAAACAAAGATCCATTTCTCAAAATTACACATTCACTCTTTTTCAGGAAAAACGAAAGCATTTAACTCCTTCTGAAATCTCCATCATCCTCAGCTTTGCCAGCATGCAGGAATAACAATTTCCTGAGTTTCTAAGCAGATTGCCAACAGCCTCTGCAACAGGGAACCGGGGCAAATATTTTCTGCTTTGAAATATCAGGGAAGGCCTGAACTGTCCTTGTTTATGAATGAGTTTAGGATCCAGTGAACTAGAAAACAACTGTGCCATAACAATCCGAACTAGAAAAGACAAAAATGCTTTATTCTGGCTGACTGTACCCTCTCTCTGTAATGTTATGCAGTGTTTAACTGCAAATATCTCTGTTACAATTAAGTATCAAAGCTGGTTTATTTTCTGAACTTCATAGGATTTTTGCACGGAGTTTTTTTTCCCCCATTACAGAGTTGTTCTTTTTAGAAGTGTTTGTAGGCAATTGGTTTTAAAAGGGCTCCAGGGGGCTTTTCCCTACTGTGTTAAGCTGTTTTGATATTCTTTTACAAGCACAGTCCTAAAGTTGTTCTCCCAGATGCATTGTCTTACTAATCAGCTTTATGAGGTTCAAGGTCACCATTCAACATTAATTATTCATTGTACAATTCACAGCTGGGGATGATGCTGAAAATGGCAAATCATATGAGCGTGGAAAAACACATTCACAGAGCATCTTCACCATATTTCTTCAGATCAGAAGGAATAAGAAATCAGAAGACAAAAAATAAAGACATAAGATTAGTATGGTACTGTGGAAATCATGCATAAAGATCACCTCCAGGAATACCTGTGGCTTTCCTGACTTTATACAGATGTTTCCAGTGACTTTAAAATTAACTACAATAGAAAAAATAGGTCAACAGTAGATTGTGGGCATTGATATCAAACCAGTCCTATGCCCAAGCTAAGGCAGCCATAATGAAATCACAAAGAACAAACAAGGTATTAAAAATGCATTGATTTACAAAGTTGAAATGCTTCAGAGAAAAAACCTATCAGTGAATGAAAATTTGTAGCATGGGAAGAGGGTATAAATATCTCACATTTATACATTTATAGTAGTCCTTGTATATGTTTTAGATCTGTGCAGTGTCAATTTTGGAAAGGTTTTTTTCTTCTTCTTTACGCAAGCCAAGACTTGTCACACTTTGACAGTGGCAGGAATGATGTCATCAGCAAAAAATAAGCCTTTTTTCAAAGGGCTATTTAGATTTTGGCAAACTGGCGTGGGCAAGCTGCTCCAACAGATTCTGCCTTCTCTCTCCTCTGCTGTACTCATTCCTTAACTTATTAAGGATTCAAGAACAGTTGAGGCTTTGAAACCGTGCACAACCAGAGCCAAAAACTCCTATTATAAGTCTAATTATTCTCAGTTCCCTCCATACACATTCTAACAAACATAGCACTTCTCTGTGTACAATATACTGGCTTAACCGAACCTTTTTTAATGATAGTACCATATTAAAGACCTTCTGTTTTCTTTTCTGGTGTCCTGTTTTGCAGTTAAAATACAAAATACTTGCTGCCTCCACTCAATCACACTTCTGCAATTACTCGGTGTCTCCTGATAGTGCTTCAGCAATTATTTTTATCTGCAGATGGAATGCTTTTCTTTCCTCTGCATGCTAATTTCTTGGTTTGTTTAGACAAAACATGCTAAGCTGATTTCAAAAATATGGTTTACAAAGTGCAGGTCACTGCCAGATGTTATATAATACTTTCAGGCTGATGCTGTGTGTCCAGAAAAGTGGGCCCTGTGCTAATTCTCTTGCCAATAACAACTGAGCTGACAAATGGATCTGATTCAACACAAATATTGAAATTGATACCTTAATTCTGGCACAAAAGTATTGTTTAGGTTCTTTTCATGAGCAAGTTGTATTTTAAAACATTATCAAGTCCTAAATGCTTGCAGTCACACACATGTGCATCAATAACCATGTACATTCAAAAAACCTTTTTTGGTTATCAAGAACACGCAATTTTTCTTCATTAATGATTTTTAGTGATAGATTGGGAAAAACTAAAGCAAGTTTTAACTACCCACCTTATGCTGCCTGCATGCTATGTTTCTTTTTTCAACAACTGAATGCTTACAGCACAGAATTTCATTGCCAACAAAACAGGCAGGAAAATAAGCCATATAAATACACTGCTGAAAGAAACCAATTTTTACTTCCAGGTCTATTTTATGCAGGAATGAAGCATATGAAAACAGTTTCTCTGAGTGGACAGAGAGCAAGTCATTAAAATTATTATAACAATTTAGAAAGTGAAATGTTATGTCCTATGATATCATTATAAATCATTAAAAAATAATCTACATTTTTAACTTTTTAATTATTTCATCAACATAGTTAATTTTGACTGTAAATTAAAACATGGTACTCCCCACCCCCTGAAGTATTTATACTTTCCAAATTCTGTCTAGAAGTTGTGCAGATAGGCTGACAGAGTAAACCTGAGATATCAGCTATCCATTTTTCTGGTTTTCTTTTCCTGTTTAGAGTTCTGTCATTTGTTAGGATCAGCATCATCTCTGTTACTCTCAACAAGAAAAGCAAGCTTGCAATTTGAGCAAATGCAGCTCAGTGCTGGCTGCACCAGCCTGTGCTGGAAGGCAAATGGCACTGATGGCTCTGAAGTGCAGGACAATGACAGTGGTGTCATTTCAGGAGACCACATCTCTACCTGCAGGCCTCCTGCTGCTTTTCACTTCCAAGCTTTAATAGAACCTGTGCCCCCTTCACTCCCAGTGTTACACATCAGCCTGGGGACAGTTCCTGGCCTCCAGCCCTGGGGATTGGTTTCTCTGACATTAAATCGGGAAGGAAAAAGGAAGCATTACGTTTTAGCCTGCTCTTGTTGAGAATCTCTGCTCATGCAGTACCTGACAAAAAGTGGTTCATTTGAAAAGAAATAAAAAACCAAAGCAAACTTTTCTGCATTTTTGTTCATTTGGACTTTATACCAGACTATGCCATGACCAATGTGCAATTTAACCTTTCAAGTTTGCTGCTTCAGTTTTCCCTTTGATTTCTGTTGACATAAAAGGCATTAAGTGTCTGACTTCAAAGAACAGCCAGTGTGGATATTTGTTGTTCAACATGGTAGTCTTTGCTTAAATGGGCTGCTTCTTTTGTGTTTCTATTTTTTCTGTAGTTCACTCACTATATAAATATTCTGTTCTTAGCCTCCCTGTCTCACCATTCATCCTTACAAAATTATACAGCCTTGTAAAAATTACTCCGGTAGCAAAGTGTAATATATCCCCAGAATATTTTCCATTTCTGTAAAAATGTAAAATCACAGTGTTTCCAAAAGTATTTGTTGTCACATCAAACACTATTTTGAGAAATTACCAATAATTAAAACATTAGAATTCTAAGACATTAGCAATTCTACTGTCAAACTTTGGAGGAAATGGAAAACACATAAGAAGGTTAATTTCCTTTCTGAATTTTACACCAGGGACTACCTCTCTAGAAATTAAAAGTGGCTCAGTTATTATGCAGTCAAATTCAATTAGATTTCTACCATGGTGATTTTCTTCTATATTTATCATCCTTGTATTAATTGTGTTCAGGGCATACATTTATAAAATATTGTTCCCTTGAGCAAAGCAAGGAGGAAAAAGGCAAAAGCAACTTGTTTGCAAAGGCTGAGGTACAAAGCAGCTCCTCAGAGGGCTGTGGGCATGAGCTGTCACTGCTTCACACGCTGGTCCAGCTGCTCCAAATTAATGCAGCACTCCCAAACTTAATAGAGATGTATTAATTTATGCTGCTTGAGAATCTGGGACAGATTTTTGGATCACCAAACACACAACAAGAAGCAACTCCTCTGCAGTAATTCTGGATGGAACACTCTGGCCTGTGTTCAGGCTGAGTGTGGCTCATGGATTATAAATAGGATTCCTCATGGCTGCCTTCCACAAAAATGGTGATAAAGGACACCCAGAGCACAACCTGCATCAAGTACTGGGGTCACAGTTTGGAAATGACATCATGGTGCTGCACTGCAACCAGAGTGTGTTTTATCAGAGCTCCATCTCAAAAATCATTCCTAAGAGACAGTCCACAGGTGTACAAAGACTCCTGTGGCATTACTGGAGATCCAGGACATTTTCCTGTTGCTGCTGGTGCCTGTTTTCCCACCATACACACACAACACTGTGTTGGAAAGCTGGCAGCAATGTGCATTCACCCACACTGACAGTTTGAGTGGATAATTCCACTTGTTCTGACTGCAAATTTCTGAAGAATTTCAATGCAAGCTGAGAAGTTGCTCTTCATGAGCTTTGACTTTTTTTACAATTCTCACCAGGAAAACACCACAATACCATGAAATCCCATAGATCTTCTGGGAAAGGAGCAGACAGGACTTTCAAAAAGTCGGAGATGGGGCAAACCTTTTTCCAGTTCATCCCACTTGTGAGCTCACGTTCTATTGCTGAGGAAACACAACACGACCCAGAATACTTCACTGGAGAGTTTGGAGGCACAAGGAGTTTGGCAAAACCTTCTCTTCCCTGTCCCACCTGGGTGCCCAGCACAGCTACTTGCCAGCTGTGACAGGTTCTTGCTGGCTTTGCACCTGCAGCCCCTCCTGCCTGCTGCTGGCACTGGTAGCAACAGGAAAAACAGGTACGGCCCCAGGGCAGCTGAACTTGGGCACAACAGGCTCAGGCTTTTGGCAGAGGGGCAAAGTGACACCACAGGACTCCAGCAGTGTTTGAAAGCACTGTTTGGTGCTGCCTATATTTGTGGAAGTACTGGCAGATTGCAGCAGAGAAAACAAAAGGGAAAAAACGAGTAAATGCTGTGGACAGCAAAGGCCAGCATTCCACATCACTGCAGCACCCTGGAGGCATCAGGGCTGCTGTTTTTATAAATGGATTTTGAATTTCCCACAAGGCTACTTAAGGAATCTGAAGCACCATGGGAAAAGAAAAAAAAATTGCTCTTCATGAGCTGGTATGGCCCTCTCTGGCAGGAATATGACTGGGATGATGTAGGACAAATGGAGAGCAGGATAGTGCAGAGATGACATTGCACAGGTGCTGTTGCTTTTGTTGCAGCAGTTTCAGACTGATTTACACACAGAAGGAAAAGATACAGGCCCACTTGGGAGAATTAGAAAGGAAGGCAACTGCCTTTTGATTTTTTTTTTAACACTGCTCAATGGCTGTCTCCTCACAGCAAAGAAAAAAGGGGGAGAAAACCAGAAAGGAACACAAAGGAAGTTGTGCATGGGGAATAAATATGGCCCTGTATCACAGTCTCTGTGAGCTGGGAAGGCCAGGAGGACTTCATTCCCATTACAGTCCTTCTGCTGGGTGAACTATAGAGAACACATCCCTCTTTATGCACCAGATTCCACCTGCAAAATGGAATGGCATTAACAGTCTCTTCTGGAAAGTGTTTTGAGACCTATTGGTAAAAAAAAAAAAAAAAACATAAACAAATCAGCCCAAACAAGCAAATCCCCCTCTCCAAAAAAAAAAAAAAATTCACCATCAAGTAAAGGTAATTTCTTCCTGGCAGTATCACACTGAAGGGTCTTTGCATCTGGTTACAATGTTGTGATTCTATCTGGTCAAGGTGAACTACAATAACAATTTGCTTTTTGCACCATTTTTTCACCAATAGATCTCAAAACACTTTACAGAGGAGACTCTAATGGAAGTAGCATGACCTGACTCTTCATATGCTCAGGCTAAGCAGAAAATTGCTGTCAAACTAAGGAAAAGAATCCAGAAACTAAGAGTCCTTTTTTTTTTTTTTTTCACTCTAACCAGGAAAGGAAACACTTTTCAAATAGAAAATTAACCTTTTTCCCTACTCCCCTTTAGAAAACAAGGCAGTAAAACAAGCTTTTGTTTAGCCAGGGGAACTTTTATCTGCTCCAAGTCACTTTTACAACAGTATTTGCTATCTGCAAATAAAAGATCCATAAAAAGATAATAGTCTACATCATGGCCTATATTGCTTTTATTGTTTGTTGAATTTTAAATGTCATATCTGTACACGCAATAGCACAAAAGAGAAGAAGAAAAACAGATTGAAATTTAGACAGGTGAAGAGAATTCCTACCTGCTACCCATATAGAGTAGGGCACATTAGCAATAAAGACAAGGTGGAAACACAAGTTAACATTGCAGTGGAGACACCCCTTAAATATGAAATGCAGTGGTCTCTGTAGAGCATTTGGGTGATCTATTACATGAATAAACACAGATTTTAAACATGTGTGCAGGTGAACCTGTATCATTCACTCCAAAGGATAAACATTCTCATCCCTGGCCCTTGGAAACAAGAGAGAAAGGCAAACTGGGGTCTTGTTTTTCTTGCACACTTCTCTGCCACTGTCACTCCACTAGAATGATCAAGAGAAATACAGAAAATACACTCGAGGATCAAAACCTTCCCTTCCCCCACTCCTTTTTTTTTCTGCTAGTGTCTTTTTGTCAGTTTGTACAAAATTGTACAAAATGAGTAGGTTTATTGAGTAATAGCATAACTTAGCATGTTTGAATTATTGAAGGAAGTGAAAAGTCACCAAAACAAACACATCCAGTCTGCTAATTTTACTCACAGTTTCTGAAGTGACATAATGCAGCTTCTTTTTAAAGCTTTCTTGGAAAAACAGCAATTTCCTGTGTTTATTTTGTCTTCTTATTTCAGAAAAGTCTCTCTGATTTGTGGCAGCAGATACAATCTACACAATAGAAAGTTTTTTACCAACAAGAGGTTTTCACTGATATGATCAATGGAGAAATAAAACCCTTTTAGTATCACTGCCTTATAGATTTTTAAAGAAATATTATCACAGGCCTTTCAAATTATTGTCATTCATGGTTTTAAAAAAAATAATAATCTCTATGTTTAATTACTAGGACCAGTATATAACAACTTATGATCTACTTTATACCTTAAATTCTGCCTTAAACTTGATCCATTTTATTCTGCTGAGCAGAATGGAAACTCATCTGGTATTTGTTATCTTGTGAGAATTGAGACAATCTGTAGTAGGGATTTTCTATGTTTTTAAATTACAATAGCAGTGAGAAAAGAGCTTTTACATGCTCATCCTATTGGAAAAAAGTATTTAATGGACAGCATTAAGCCAAGTGGATGAGACTGTAAGACATATTCAGTGTGCTTTTTTACTGCTTTGATTTTAAGTCAAAACATTCGTATTTATAAATGAAGCAGTCAATTTTTTTAATGGGCTTTTGGCTGAGGGGTACAGCATCCTAAGGTAAAAAGACATTTTGGTGACAAATTTTAAATTAACTGAAACAATCAAGTTGCAATCAATGGGGAGGAAAGAAAGTAGGGGACTGTAGATATTAAAGCCATCATCAAGTTGCATGAGTTTGCTAAAAGCACAATTTTGTGACAAAGCATGGAAGGAGAGAAAAAGAAATAGCCTCAGTACAAAGTTTCCCTCCAATAATAACCATCCCAAAAAAACAATATCCTTCAGCCATATCATGAATCACAGAATATCCCAACTTGGAAGGGACTCCCAGAGATTCCATCTTTTCCTACTCTGTGATATGTAAACCCTATCAATATTGAGTGAGGATAGCAGACCAGCAAACTGCTCATATTTAGTACACACACCCAGTTTTATACATAAGTAAGACTGAGTTTGCACTCTTCTCACACAGACCCAACACTCTACTCACTTCTTTTTTCCCTACCTACACACTCATTGAAAAGAGCCTCACTATGAAAATTCTCAAGTTTCTGAAGTTTTTTTTCCACAAAATTCACAAAAAGCTTGAAAGAAAATGCTCAGAAGCAGATAATTTGAGGTAATAATAATAAATAATAAAGCCTGGAATGCTAAATAATAAAGCTTGAAAGAGAAAATGCTCACATCCAGACAATTTGAAGTGTTTCTTGCCACTAGCAAGAAGCCAGAAATAGGGATTCTACACACAACACTCCAATTCCCACAGGAAACTCCACATTTTGTTCCCTTTTTTGTTTGTAAAGTGAACTTGACTGTCACCTACTGAAGTGAAAACAAACTGTTAATTTATTGCAGGGATCAAGCAACACAAAGGTGCAGATGCTGGGCTTGCCACCCAGAGGCTCCTGACACACACACAGAGGTGAACTCTCACCAAACCAGTACCTCCTGCTCAGGGAGCACCACAGTGCTGACCAGCTTACAGCAAATAAAGCCCACAATCACTATTGTCAGGAAAATGGGGTCAAATTCCAACAATAAAGTCTTCAGGGGGGAAGATCCTCCTTTGATATGAACACTACTTATTCTAAGGCCTTCCAGTACCTATGGTTTCTGTGATGGCTAAATATAGAGCATAATTTACTTCACAGATTGTTTGGCTCCCTGCATTCAGGACAGACTCGTAGCCAGCTCCTGACCATTTTTGCAGGGAAGTTCACTCTCCCCTTTCTGGAGAAAATGCAAGGACGTCATGCCTAGAATTATTTGTTACCATTGTGGGGCTACAGAGTGAAATTGTCTCCTCCAGAAATTCTCTGTGGAAATTTCTCCTCCTCCCACAGCTTTGTGCCCCCTCCTCAGAGAATCACTGCTGGGGGACACTCTGGGAACACTCTGCTTCCACAAAAAGGCAGAAGATTCAGAATTAACTTAAATGCACACTTTGCCACGAGAACTTTACAAATCTTCAGGCACCAATGTATTCTGCAAAGCTGCATGCAAACACCTTAATGTGCTTGAGATCACTTGGAATCCATCCCACCATAACGCAAGGAAAATCCTGTGCCCAGGAAAAAAAAAAATACACACACACTGGGACTTCAAACCAAAGCAACAATTTGAGCTTACACACAGACTCACTGAACTACAGCAAACACAAGCTGGTGGTGACAGTGGTTGAATGTCTGGTGAAATGTGGGAGCTGGAGAGAGTTGTGCTTTAAAGAGAAGCTAACGCCGCACATTGTTTTCCAATAGCTTCTGCTTCTAGACTCATGCAAAACCTACAGATGGTTTTAATACCAGCCATCTGAAATTACATTTTGTAAACTCAAAATGTATCAAAGCTGCACATCCTTGAGATACAGAACAAAATTAATTATGGAACTGGTCACCAGCCCAATGTCCTTAGTCTCTTACAAGAAACACAGGTGTGTGTCACTAGAAAGACAGCCAAGCTAAAACATTTTGGTTGCTGCTGCAAAGAAGAAAACCATTTTCTGCTGTCAGATAAGAAAATAGTAAATCAGCTACCTTTACAACACCTTTGAAAATGGGATGTGCCTTAATTTATATTTGCAAGGGTTAAAAGGAAGAAGTAATATGGGTTCTACTACATTTCGGACTTCTACTTGCATGAACAGAGATTGTTCCTGTCTATTGCTTATTGGCTAAAAGTTGTTGGAATTTCAGGGCAGAGGTGGGAGAAGGAGGAATCCTATCTCTGCAAAACCTATGGACTCAATATAAAAATAAACCCATCTCTCCCTTTTCCCTGAAAACCCTTTCTGCTTTTGTTTGTTTGCTCTGGATTATATCAGTCTTTTTTTCATGCTGGTGAATCATGTCTCTGTCACAGCTGATTCCATTTATCTATCCTGGGAGAAAACAAAAGCTAAAAATAACCCTTTTGGGGTTTCTGGTGGGTTTTGCATGAGAAGGGACTTAATATTTTCATTCCAAGCTTGTGTGTCAAAGTTTGGCTTTATCTTTCCCAGGGCTGATTTAACTAGTACAGTTAGGGGAAAAAAAAAGAAAAGAAAAGAAAAATAAAGCTTTTTGCTGTCCATAAAATTCCAAGCTGGCTAAAATTTAACAACATCTGTGGCAAATAAAAAAAGAAAAGTTTTTTATCATCCAAGTAAGTACGAGAGTATTTTATTTGCAAGTGGGAGCTTTTTCCCAAAAGCAATTTGCCATTTCTTGTAATGAACAGCAATGAAATGCACGGGTTCTGACAGGCTGGAGTATTTGTATTTAAAAGGCTTTTTTTTCCTACTTTGAAAGATTTTAACTGTGTAAAAATAATCATTAAATTTGGAATGTCATCACAACCAATACTGAGACTCAAAGTGAAAAGAGCATTTGGTCTGGGCTAGGATGGAAATCTTGCAGAACCATTTATTTCTGTGACCTCCAGTTGTTCTTCCTCCCACGTGTGTCAGATTCTACCCCATCCTATGGGAACTTGGTGGTTAAAGTGAAAAGAACAAGGGACTTTACAATATCAACAGTTGCTGCAGAAGGGAAAGAAAGCATCAGCATGACTGACTTTTTTTTCTTTAAAAGTGTAGATTTGTAAACATATTTGAGGAATGCTGTAGAAAGATGTAACATTAAAGAAATGGTGGTACACTTAAAATGACAGTCTAATTTTCTTTTTTAAAGCTTAGCAACATTGTGACATACATGGTCACTTGACAGGAGAAAGTAGTTACACTCTGTGGAGTCCACCAAGAAACACAGATTGCCTCTCACCAAAATGGTCCAGAAGTAAGAGATGCATCTTTAGGAGTCATTGAAAGGTGGTATTTATAAAAAAGAATGCCCTGTTGAAGATTATACCTCAATTATGATACTGCTGGAAGTTGTCAGATTTGTTTTCCCTCTACTTCAACATCTTTCAAAAAATCCAGGCTGAAAATCACACGCAATGGAGGGCAGCAAATCAAGAATATCAAGTGAGACCTCAGGAAAACGTCCCAGGGTGGGAGCACTTGGAATTCTCCAAATGAAATCCCCAGAGCTCTCTGAAACATCTAAAGGCCATGTCATGAAGTGTGAAAGGATTTCTACAAACAAGATTCACCAAACAACAGAAAGTTACTTCTCTTAGTCACTTGGCAGAGCTGCCCATGATATCACCACATTCCAGGCTCCTTAGGCTGACTGAGCTGGAAGCATTTGGGTTCATGAACTCCCATCTCCCAGAGCCACTCCCAGCACACTTATCCTGATGGGGCCACGTTGAGCTTCTCCAAGTGTCCCAAACCTCACCTCCAAGTGATTGTGGGCTTCTCCCTGCTCTTCCTGCTGCCCCAGGAACCTGACTGCTCTGTCCTGTCTGTTACAAAATAGGGAGCAGTAGCTTTTCCAGAGTTTAATGGAACATGGATACAGTGGGGATGCAGTGACTTCACCAAGGTGTGTCTGAAGCTGCAAGCCACTGTGTATTACCAGGTCAAAGTTAATGGAAGAGGAAGAACAAAGCATTACTTTGGAGGGACAACAGTGCCAAAATGTTGATGGAATGTATAGTTTTATGGATGTGCCCAGGTCACTTTTACACAGATTTAAAGTGTACTTGTTTAGCAGAGGGGGAAAAAAAAAAAAAGCCATTTTCCATACCACTTCTTCAGACATGTTTGTTTTGAGTGAAGAAAAATTTGTTGTGTCATCACTGAATAGAAGGAGGCAAAATATAATCTTACAAACTCTTCCCTTATGAATCAGCTACAAGACTGATCCTGATCTACAAACTTAATCTGCAAAATCTGTAAAGAGCTCCTGAAAACAGGAAACACTCATTTTGACTTCCAAGGGCCTAGATAAGTTACAAAGGCTGATACTCAGAAGTTTTCTTTCCAAATATTCATACCAAATCTGCAAGTTCTTTGTGTTTGGTGTGGTATTATTTTCCTGCAATTTTTCAGCATGTACCGATATTTTAGCTGGAATCTTGCACAGGAGGTCTGTGGAGGATTTGCAGAGGAACCCATCCAGAGTTTGGAACAAACACAGCAAGTTCTGACACAGTCATCACATCAGAAGCACAACTCTCCCATACTAACACTGCATTCAGTTTTCAAAATTAAAAATGTCTCTGTTCACTTACACTCACAAATTCTAATTAGCAGCAGAAGTAAAGCCTGACACAGTGACACATCTCCATGCAAACAACTCTCAGCAGATCTGGGAAGTGCACAATGCAATCAGTAAATACAGGATTTTCCCCTGTAAGAAGCACAATTTTCCTCTTTTTTACTGGCCATAGCCAGTGCAACATGATGTCATTAAAAAATCCTAAACGTCCTTCTTCATCCATGGAGAAGGACAAAGGTGGGACTGGAGAATTTACTGTTGCTGGGGTTTAGTAGGAAGTATAGGAGAAAAAAAAAGGTTTTATTTATATCTGACCTCTAAAAATACCTATTTACTGCATGAGTAATGGGTTTTTCTTCCACTCCTGAAATCACCAACATCCCAAAAATTAGTGCTTTTCATTCTGCTGCCTCTATCCCAGTGGGAAGAGCTGGCACAAAGAAAGCAGTAACGGGGCCAGGTGGCAAGTCCAAGTGGGCTGTGAAAAAGTGGGGAACTGCCCAGACCTTTTAAGAGCCAAGAAAACTGTGGCAGAGCAAACCTCCATCTTAAAGCTGTGTGGACAATAAAAAGGAATTCAAGAAGAAAGTTAATACTTTCTGAGGCAGGACTGATGTTGCCATGGAAAAAACAGCTCTGCCTCTACTGCTTAAAAGGAGAGGTGTGGGGAAAGAGGAATATTTTAAGTCTAATAATTATGTGGATTACTTCTTGTCACTCAGTGACAAGTCTCCTTGTGAATGGTCTCCTCCCTAACCCCTGCCCCTCCTACTGCACACATTCTGTTCCTTAGCCTGGCTCCTTGTCCAGTCAATTCTGGCATGTCCCTATTTCTTCACTCTCTCTTTGAGCTGTGTTTCCATTTTGGCCAAATGTCTGATTTAACGCTGTGCATGGGACTTTTTCATTCTGATTCTTTCTCTTTGAAAGAGCCCAGCTGGTGAATTTATAAAATGGTCTTGTTCTCCTGTAGAGATAAATCTGACACAGGACACTGTAGCTGAAGTTCCTTCTTTGCCACTCCCTTGGTGGATATAAAGGTATTTCCCCTGAATTCTGTGCTGTACATAAACATCTGCTAATGCTGGAGTCAAAACACATCAAGATGCTTTGGGATACATGCTTCAAATACAACTGCTTATTTTCACACTACTATCCTTAAACAGAACTTTGTAAATAAGGAATAGGAGAATCTCTCAAACTGAAGTTTAAAACCTTAGTGTGACATCTCAGTAGCATCCACTAATCAGTGTATTGTGACCCAGCTACAGACAGACAAACAGAAACCTGACCATACTATTAAGGTGTCCATACATAAAGTGAAAGAAGAGGACCAAAAGGTTTAAAAATTAAAAGATACAAAGAGTAGCTCCATAAAACTTGAAAGGCCACATGGGAAAAAAATCCTTATTTTCAGAATAAGTAATTGTCCCAAGATAATTAAGGATTTCTTTTCAACTTTAATGCTCTTAGCCACTTCTCTGAGGCCTTTGAAAGGTATTTAACCAGGTAAGGGATCTGTGTAATATATCTAGTGCTGGGAAAAGGGGAAGCAGAGAGGCAGCAGGGCAGAGGGAAGAGCCAGAAAACATTTTGGAGGCAGCACAGTCTTAGATCACTTCAAATTGATTGTGAAACCACAACCCTGAGAGCAAGAAACCATCAGGATTTCTGTAATATCTCAGTGAGATAACAGAGACAGGATCTGGTGAAACAAAGTGAATCACTTGGTGAGAAGCATTTACTCTCAGCTTTGAGAGAGTCTTAATGGCAAGTTGTTGGTTTAAATGTTGCTTCTACTTTTTTAATGCGACTTTTTTTTCAATAACTGCATCAAAATTCCAACAATTTACTGCCCTAAGTTACTCAAGAGCTTTTGGACACTCCCCACCCAGACAGGTCTTTTACTGATAGGAACCAGTTTTCTTGAGCCACACCTTGCACAAAACTAGACCTAGAGAAAGCTTAACATATCAATTTTTCTTCTGAATCATAAAAAGAAATGAAAAGACTCCTTCTGATTCATCATACTCATGGGAGTTCTGCAAGAAACCGATGTTAATTCATATATACCCAACAAACACCTCTCATAAAAAAAAAATAGGTACACTTGTGGCTTTTTATTATTTGTCCAAAGAGGCCTAATTTTTGATTATATTTATTACAATTCACTTGTAATTGCATTCCCTACTCCTTTTGTTTATTGAGCCTCAATAGAATTTTCCTAAAATCCTCTTTTGTTACTACCTATTAACCAGCTGATTTTTAACAGCTCATTTTGCTCCCTTCTCTATTCCCATTTCAGTCCTCTTGCATCATGTTTCTTAATTCTTAAAAAAAAAAAAAGCAGCAATATTAAAAAGTATTTGGAAGTTACACTGTCCTGTGTTTTATTTCAATGGCTATCATTGTTAAATAAAAATTACATCTGAAGAGGAAGCTTCTGCTCCAAAGGCAGTGTGTTATTGTCATACTTCTAAAAGCATTTGACATGACCACAGAATGAGCACAGTAAGTTTGGGCACAGGTAAAGAAGAAACATTAACCCCTTGTCACCCTAAGTGACAGACTTGCAAAAATTAACATTCTCCCTTTAGCCTGTTCATAGTAAAGCTAAAAATGTCACTAATTAGCTCATTTTTTTTTTCAAGGAACTGAAAGAACTAAGCAAAGATACAGAATGCCTACAAGAGCATTTCTTCATATTGGAAAAGGAAAACAGCACAAAACCCCCCCAACAGAATCAAATTTCCAGACAGGTGGCCATATGTTCCTTTAGTTCACAGAGTTCACATCTCACTTTTGCTGGCAAATCAAGAACAAACTTCTGCCCTTCTATGGTCATTTACTTGAATTTTTGCCAATGAGTCAAAGCATTTTTCCCCCAAAAGAAAACACCTCGCCAGCATCATTGACTACTCCCCCTAAAAATACTTTTAGCACAACATTACAGGCATACCTTTGACAACTGTGCTTTTGGAAAGCAGCATTCTCTGGAGCAGTCAGACAATAAAAGCTTTACTGTTCTAAAGACATGGCTACTAAATAAGAACAGACAGGCATCAACAAGAACTTGAAGATAAATGTTCAGTTCTTGTCTTTATAATCATAAAAGATTTTACTGTCTATAGGTACAAGTCTGGATAAACAGAGTCATTTAACCTTGTAACTCCCAGCACCAAAACATTTTTTAATACTTCAGCATTTCAAAGTTCTCTTGACTTTGACCTACAAACAGAAAACAAGAAAAAATTTGTAACACTTTTTCATGCTAGACTTCTTCTTGTCTTCTCACCTCAAACTATAAATTCCTTTAGAAGGCAGGGTTAAATTTTTCCTACATCAAACATTTTTGCAGATGATTGATATCAACAAAAAATAGAAGCCATGTTATTATTAAAAAATAAAATTATAACAGCCCTATAGCTATGCTTAATACCAGAACAATTTTTACCATCCTTTGCTGCTAAAGGCACTTTGCTGCATAGATACTTTGCAAATTGATATCTGCAAAAGAGGAGTGAAGATGGGATTTTGTAGAAAATGCAGTTTGGCAGAACATTACAACAAACATGGCAAGCATTAAGTAGCGATCAAGCCCTGAGTTTAGTATTTCCATAATAATATGAAGGAAATGAAGATAAGTTAACCTCTCAAAACTAAGAGGCAGATTTTAAGACAGAGAAAACTAAACTTGACTATCAGAATGCCTCAGCGATAGAAAAATATGTTTGCTCACAGATCTCCTCCTCACCATCTCCAAGGATGACAAAGCAGAGATACTCCAGTAATATTAAGGAGAAATTACAAGACCCAAAACCTGTTTCCCATTTGTGATCTGGATTTTGAGGTTTGTGTCTGATCAAAAGGGTGTTCTGCCACAGGCTGCTGTGCAGTGTTCCCAATCCCCCATGCCCCTCAGATCCTGCCTAACAGTGACTGCTACGAGGCAGCTCCTGGCCTGCAGCTCAGCCCCTGAGCACACGCTCATGTGTAAACACCAGGGTTTACAGCCCATTTAATAATTTGGGTTCAGAGAGCCCATGGAGAAAGTTAATCCACTGCACTTGGAGACTGAGCTGGCCTAATGTCCCACGTCACAGAGTTCCTCAGATTTCCCCCTGCCTCCATGGACTTCCACTGCTGGCTCCAGCAGCGCGGCTGCAGATTTCACCTGCCAGAGCACAGCTGGGTGTGAGCCCCAGACAGGCCAGCTGTGTTTAAACAAAAGAACTCAAATGAGAGCCAACAGTGTAAACCAAAAGACCTTGGACTCAAATTGCTTCCTTCACTTTCCTGCCACCCCAATAAACTAAGGCAGTTTAAAACAGCTTGATAAGGAAGCCATGGCCACAAGTGGGAAGAATATTTCTTTAATAAAGATGGGGTCACCCACCTGAATTGTCAGAGAATTCTACACTGTCTCTTTGCTGCCCAAACAAGAACACTGAAACCAAAGAACAGGCTGAGACCCATTGCCTGGGGGGAAGTACAGCTGTTGTCACACTTTGATACTGATATTTACTTTGCTCAGACAGTGCTAGAAGAAAAAAGACACGTAGAGGAGAAGCAGTGAGAGGAACGGTGATGTCATGAATAGCAAGTTCTATAATGAGCTCATGCCCCTTCTGTTTGTGAAAGAGATAAGCACTTTCTGAACAAGGAACAGGCAAAGATAAGATTAAATAATCTCCAGATCTTCATTAGCTCATGCATTAAAGCATCACAGTGCTGAAACTGGAGATTTTGGAAATGTTCATTATTAGTGATCTGCTGATACAACTGAAAAGAGGATGACTGTGTGATAGTTTTGAGGTTTTTTCTCAATTGCTATAATTTTCTTTTATAATACTTGTCTGATATAAATACTGAATTAATGAAGTAAGGGCATATATTTTGGGTTTGTACTTCCAATTTAGTCGCAGAGACCTGAGATATGGGCTGTGGCAAAGTCTTTAATCCAAACATCTGAAATAAGGGTCATGTTTTGAGCACTAGAGGACTCCAAAAGCTTCACAATATGCTTATGAAAATACCAAAATAATTTTTAAAAAGTTCTACATTCATCTGTGAGGTATTTGTTTCTTGAATCAATTAAACCAGCTGGTAAAACCTACTAAACTGTGGCTAGGTGTTTATCTTTTGAAGGGGAAGAAATCTGCCCCTGCGAACAAACACTGAAATTTTATTTTACCCTAGGCCACCCACAGTGTGTTTACTCATCACACACAGAGACTTGCTGTAAAGTAAGCAGGAGGATAATTCTGACTTAATTTTCAGGATTTAATACTATGCATGAGTGATAAAATTAAATTTAGACTCCGAGTAAATATGCAGGGGTTCAAGCACACCAGTTGGTTTGCTTTCACAACCAGGCAAACAAGCAACAAAAGAAATCAAAAAAGGTGTAATATAATATCACAGGAAAGAGAGACCTCTGAGCCAGAGTATAGACACATTTCACAGAAATCCAACAGTTACCTATGTGGCTATAGCTCTAAACCTACATTATTCTATCTCTAAAATTCTGTTTAATCAAGTACATACTGGGCTGACTATAAATTGGAAGGGAATGGGCTCCCCCCTTTATTCTGGTTATCAATTCCATCCAGCAGGGAGCTGCTGTGAGGCCACTGGGGAGATGTGCTGATAACAAAAGATAAAGATTTCTCTCCAAGTTCTGCAGATGTTAGACATTCTTCCTGGGAAAATTCTAAGACCATCTGAGGACACAAACTCAGATTCTTGACCAGCTAGAGGCAAAACTCAGATGCTTGAGCATCGAAATAGAAGGCAGAGCTCAGTCAAGGCTCCTCAGTACAGTAAGCAAAGTCAAATTTTGTTGACCAGGGCTTTTGTCAGACATGCACACACACAAACACACACACTCCTCCCACCCCACAAAGACGAGGAGAAACTGCAGGGATTGATGACAGGATGAGGTGGTTATGGATGATTAAAGGAGCTGAGAGGAGCCCAGGTGAGCTCTGAAGCCACCAGCAAGATGTGCAAGGGAGCTCTGGGTGAGAGTGAGGCCCTCAAATCTTCATCCAGGCAGGGGCTGCTTTCCCTGCTTCCATTCCCCCATCTTTTCAGCCACAAGCTGCCCAGCTCCTGTCCACTTCTCTACCTCAAACAACAGACCCTACCCCCACTTCACACTGCACCAGTCAATCCCCCATCCTAAGGAATTGACTTAATTCCTCAGAGCTGCAGGGGGAAAAGGGACAAGCAGGAGAAGATGGAACAGGCACAGCCCATTTGTGCTGCTGAGACAAACTTTGGCACAAAGAAATTCTCTCTCACTGGCAGAGCAGTGCTGTATAGAAAGAGCAGGGGTAATTAGCTTGATAAATTGTACCTTATTTTACTTAGAAATGACCTTGGGTTTCCCTGCAAGAGGGGGCAGATAAAGGATTTGCAATCAAAACCCTCAAGGTACCACAGCCCTTCCTTGGCTAGCAAGTTCCCCTTGCCCAGTGCTTGTTAAACACTATCAGGCTTGTTTTCTAAATTAGAATTTAATCAGAGCTTGGCAGGTAGATAACATGACACTAATAGAAGCCTTTCACTCAAGGTTACACAGGAAAAATTATGCATAGAAATAAAATTGAAACTTTTCCTACATTAAAAAGACCAAACCAATGACAATTCTTTGTCAAGATGAGAATGATTGTGGACATCCATGAACTCCAAAATTCAGAGATGAAGTATGAAATTTACAGCAGCCACAGTGTTGGAGGACTAAGAAAAGAACTGAACACAGGAAGAGCACATGCTTTGTTTATCTGAAATGCTGCAAATTCCACACATTTCAGATTAGAAGCAAATTTTTTTTTTTAATAACAAAGTAGCTAAGTAAGCACAGGAAGCAAAGTGATTTACATTGTATTAATGGATTTGGATTACTGCAGGGACAAATCACAGAACCCACTGGAGGGGATCCTTCAGTGACAACTGCTGGAGTAAGAGAAATCAGCATAAGAACAGCTTCAAGAGCTCTTGGAGCTCTGTTTTCAAACATATTTTTATACTAATGAGCACCACACATTTCAGACAGCTGACTAAATAAAAAAAAAAAGGAAAAAAAAAAAAATCAAGATTATCTATTCTTCCTAGTGCCTGGGTGCAGGCAGCCTGGCTGACTAAAGCAGGGGAGATAAGTATCAGTGAGTTATGAAAAATGCCATTACAGCAGGCCAGGAGCAAACAGGCAGAGCACTGGGAGGAACAGAGCTCAATATAGCGTGCAATGACTGTAAGCTTCAGTGCCCACATACTAAGCTTTCTGTACTGTAATGGTCTGATAAATTCATTTTGACCCAGAGACCAGAGATAAATTGTCTTTGCAATACAAACAAACAGCTAAGCAATTAGGGCAAAGTTTTTTGAGAAGGTGGTGATAACATCTAGAAGCATTGTTGGGCGAGGGGGAAAAGCAGCCCTGGATATAAGGGTTTAATCTGGAGTAAAAGAGATAGTATAATGGCTTCTCCAAATTGCAGAGCACTAAAAGAAAAAGCAGACAAGCAACTGGCACTGGTATTTGTCTGGCATCTATCTCAGTGTAGCCAACCTGAAAAGCAACTTTCATTGTCCCATTTGGAGTTCATCAAGTTTGGCCTATAAAAAGATTTTACATGTGCAGCTGTGAAAGTGTCAGAGCTGAGAAATCCATGAGGAACCATCAGATTTTGTAGAATTGCCCTCATTTAAATTTCCTGAAAGTAACTTATTAAAATAGAGTGATCAAGCACAGAGATTAAGGCAGTGGTCAAATGGCCAAAGCAGCAATTTCATCTATCAGTTTTCACCTATCAGCCCTATTTAAGCACAGACATATGTTAGTTACATTGGCTGCAACAATTCCATTACCTCCCAGGCAGAGAAATAGGAGTAAATAATATTTAACCCAAACTGTGTGTTGATTTATCAATGAGTATTTCAGCATTACTTTAAATCTACGTAATTAAATATGGCAAAATATATACATACATATATAAATGAGTGAAATTTCAGTTTTGGCAGGGCTGCCCAAGAAAACAGCCATGAAAAGATATAAAATGATCTCTCAAATTAATACTGACTTTTGTTGTGAATATCTTGTACACAATAAAAGAGTTTATTATTAATAGAGATTTACTCATTGCAAAGCATCTAAATTATATTTTAGACAAAAATAAATATGGAGGAGATACATTCACACTGTACTTTTACTGCAGCTGAATGACCAGTGGTCTCAGTGCTCACTGAAGAATGAGGATTGGTATTGTTTTTAAACACACAATGAAGATGTAAACGGAGTTTGCTTTACTAAAGAACTTTCTCCCTTGTAAGATTTTTCTTTAAAGTGTATTTTAGGAAAAAATAATAATAAAAAAAAATCAGTAAGACACAAACATTCATGAGAAGTATTTTTGGAGCTGCCATAAACAATCCATAGCCTTAAGTCCATCCCACAGAACAGAAGCAGCTCCAGTAACTCAGCCATGTCATGTGAATTCCAATATCCTTTAATGTGCTGAAAGCAAGTGTGTCTTGCTTCATTGGGTACAATGTTGCACTACACAAAAGTCTATAAAAGCCACCTGAATGAAATGAACAATTATTTATATTTCAATAAGGAAAGGCACTTGACTAGTAAATACAGAATAAGACTGTGTAGGGATTGGCAAATAAGGCAAGACTGCAGCACCCCTTGATTAAACCAAATTAGCACTTAAACACTGAAAAAAGTCTTCCTTCTTTTATTTTAGACTAAGTGGACAGTCTACCTGCTTCCTGGGTAGAAATATAGTCATAACTCCAAACTGTTTGTTTAAACTCCACTGTGAATCATCATCACCAAATGATGTCATTTTAATTTATGATCAATGTATTATCGTTCATGTTATTTTGAAAGTTTCAAAGTAGATTTTCATAGTATTGGTAATGATGAAATACTAAAGAAATCACCCATAAATCACATTTTCTAACTACAGAACTGTTCCTGACATCTGTAATAAAATTTTATTTCCTATCTTGTTTTGTCCTCTAATGCACCCATGACAACTTGTCACTTAAGCTCTCTTAACTTTCACTTAACTTTTAACATTGAGCTCTCTTAACTTTCACTTACAGTTTCTGTATTTCTTTTTTCCTGCTTGATGCTGCCTCAGAAATGATGTCTGTAGGAGGAGCATGTTAGACAGGCAGGTCACTTCTTCAGAAAGTGGGCTGTAAGGATTAAAAGTGACTCTCTCAAGTGGAAGTCAGGATTCTGGCTTGCAGGGCTGCTGTCCATGCTCAGAAGGACAGCAAGGTAACACTTAGCTGTTATTAAGGTAAAATTAAGGTTTCCTGCTTTAGAGAGAATAATAGGCTTTTATCTCAGCTCTACCCTCAAGTTCTAGCCAAAAAATGGTGTCTTCATGCCTTCAAACTTTTATCCATCCTTTTTTGACCCTAATTGCTTCTACAGCCCCTGTTATGCATGGATGGGTTTTTGGTTAGTGTGAGAGAGGGGCTGCCTTGGTCACAGGAGCAGCCCAGGGAAGCAGCCACAGAAGGAAAAGGGAAGGACAACTGGTATAAACAATTTCTCAAGTATTTTTTGTATTGAATGCTGCCAATACAAACACACCCTGTGGTTTATGGATGGAGCTCGACCACCTGAGCAATGACCTGAATGTTTAGGCTGCAGACACCATGGATTCCTATCCCTGCTTCTCCTGTGCCTCAGTATATTTTACACAAACAGACAATGAACCAAGTGCCTATGACCAGAACAGGTCTTCTCACAGAAGAAGTGCTAAAACACAAAAAACTGTAAAACCACAAGATCAGGGGTAACAGCAAACATGTGCTTGGTTATTTCTACACAAGAGACAGAATCACACTTCTCTGTGCAGTGCAACCACCACACTTTTCCCACCAAGGCTTTTTATCCTCCCCTCCCCAAAACACAAGTGCCACACGTGGCACACTTTTATTTTGCCTGGCATTGACAGGCTGGGGTCCTCTGATGCAAAGGGTTGTCTCCTTCAGCAAACAACACCCTTTCGTGTCATGTTTTTCCAAACTTCCATCACAGCTCCATGGAGAGGCACTTATGATATTGTCACGTGTCATGGAGCTTGGAAATTACAATTGAGTTATAACAATAATTAACTAAAACCTTGACAAATTCTGACATCCAAACAAAGCCTTGACAATGTGATTCCCCTTCCCTGGCTTTCTCCTCACACTACAGACAAGAGGTGCCAGTACTGGAGACCAAGAATTCAATCCAAGGTCCTTGCACCCCTTTCAATAACAAATGTTAGAGTTCCCTTTTTTCTATTTTCTGACTTGCTACTGAGATAAATAATTTCTGTGTAAAGCAAAACCACAAAGGGGAGTCTTTAATTTTATCTGGAAACAGATGCATTATTTGTAAACTATTTCCTTGACAGCATATATCCCAGAGTCACTTCTCACCCCTGCCATAAAAAATTATCTTCAGACTTCAAAATTCCGTGAAATTATTAGAAAACTCATTAAGAAAAAAAAATCAATTCTAGAAAATGTTTTGTAGAAGCTTCTGTTTCCAAAGCAACTTTTTATGTCACACTTTCCATCAGATCTGGAAATTTTGCTGCATGGAGGTTTACATGATAATATGCATTCAGTTATATTTTGACAGCCTTCAGTGTTTGTTACAACAGTCTGTTTTCCAGAAAAGAAAGTCTAACCACCACACCAGGCTGAGCCTTTGGGGCTTGGTTAAATTGCTCATTAAACTGATGTTTAAGTATAGTAGGGGTTTTTCTTAGTCTGGCAACTTGCCAATTTAACATTGGGGAAATTCAGATGCAGATAAATTAAGTTTATAAGTAAGCTTGCTGAAATGACAAATGGGATTTGGAAAGCTGAAACGGGAGTTTCTGTTTCTCCTGTGTTATAGGGCAGTGCCCTCCACTGGCCAAATGTTCTCAGTTTTTGAATAAAAGACCAAAAATTCACCATGACTCCAGATAAAATCCCAAAAATACCTCCGAACCCCCTCAGAATCAGTGTAAAATTCTTCTAAAAGGTTATCACATAATGCCACCAATTTATAATACTACCAGCCTTGCTTTCATGTTACAGGGTAATAAAAATACTTTGGGTGCTGAAATAAATCCCAAAGCAGCCCTTTTAAAGAGATCCAAATTGGAAGCGACAAGACAAAAATGGGTAGTGCTAAAAAGAGTAATTTAACATATGACCATAGAGTGGTAAAAAGCATAGAACCAGATTAGCAATTACTACTGTCTGTTAAATTTTTACTATTTTATATCATTTTTTTTATTCAGAAAAGACAGATGCTTGCAAAAATCCCTCTTTGAAGCAATTAATAATGGTTTGGAGTGCCATGCTGAGGACAGAACTGGTTGCATCAGCAACATCTGTGTTCAAGAGGTGGGAATGTGAGAGTGGGAATTAATAAGTGTCAAAAGCCAGCAGACAAGAAGAAACCTGGAAAGAACATGGATATAGATACAGGATATCTGTATGGATATAGATATATGCCTTCCACTCATGGTACTGTGGGTTACCCCAGGAACACTATTTTAGTAATAAAAGTGTTATTATTAATAAGTTTATAGTCGATTCAATCATCCTACACAAGATCACTATCCAATTACTAGTTTATATTATATAATACATAATATATATTATATTCAGTGGGATAGAGTTGCTGGTGAGAAGGTGAACTGTTTCTTTAATAAGATTAAAAGCAATAAGCTATGCGAGGAAGTTGTGATGAAAATCCAAAGATAAATGGAGCTGGCAGAGATAGACCAAAACCATAGAAAGACTGAATATATGCTTGGTGCTATAAGTTGCACACTTAGATTTTGAAGCAGAGACAAAGAATGACAAAAAATATTTTTAGGATCCTGATGAAACCTTCACTACCATCTACAGATAGTGGAAGGCTGAAAGTCAGAAGATGGGTTTAACATCTCTTTTTTCAAGGGCTTAACAAAGATCATTTTCTTTGATAACACCTAGTGAAAGCTTTAAGGCCTAGCAAAAATTTTACCATTTGTCCCATTCACTTTGTATAAAATTTCTGTGTTACTGGGCAATGAAGGAAATTAGTCATATTTCATATCTGCCAATCATATGATAACCTATTTCCTCTAGGGAAAAAAAAAAAACCAAAACAAAACAAAACACAAAACCAACGCTGTTCCTAAACTTGTTTTTAAAGAGAAAGGCTAGATTCCAAGGCTAACCATGAAGCATCCTTCTTTGAATACAAATTTGATTTTCCACCCCAGTACACAGCAGTGCTCAGGGTACCCCCCAGTCTCTGCAGAACCCAGCTCTGCTGAGGTGGGGAGCAGCTTTGGTCTGTTCTTCCAGGCAACCTGCAGCGAGCACAAACACCAGGAGACAAAGATAACAGTCCTGGGGTGACGTTGTGATGCTTGTACCCCCAATTTTCTGTTCTGTTATGCTGGATATTATGCTCTGTGCCTTCAAGACTGGCTCTGAAAAACGAAGTTTGTTTTGTTATCAGCCTGCTCACTCCCACACAGACAGTGAGACACAGACTGTACATAGGGCTGCTTTGGTTTTTTTTCTGCTCTTTTCATTTTTTGCCCTTGCTTTGCTCTTGCTCCTGCCTTTCTCTCTTGCTTTTGCTTGTTAGCTAGTTTAGCTAGGCAGTCCAAATTTTTCCTGGACTGTTTTTTTTCCCTTTCCTTGGAACCATACGAACCTGCTCTGGACTGGGCCCTGGCAGCACCAAGACCTTGCACTTTGTGGCCTGCAGCAGCCATTCCCAACACCAGAGAGGCCGATAACAGAGCGACCACTCCCCGGAGAGACTGTCTGAATTTGAGATCTCTTCAGAACGGCCAAAGAGTTTTGTCATCCAGTATTGTTCATTTTGTGTGTTGGGGGGTGCATTGCCTGTTAAATAAACAGGTTCTTTCCACTTCTCTCTGAGGAATCCTTCCCAAACCGGTTGCAGTGAGGGGCTGTGTGGGTTGGCTTTTCTGAAGTGGCCCCTTTGGGGGTCTTCTCCCAAATTTACCCTAAACTAGGACAATAACCCAACCCCCTGGCTTCATTAAGCCTCAATCCTCAAAGAAGGTCCTGCTCACAGCTGGAGATTAATTTGGGATGCTTTTTTGCATCAGGATTCACCAGTGATGACACAGAGTAGGGCCTTGAGTCATCCTCATCCTCGGGGTCTCAGTTTCCCCTGCTAAAAGAGGTTTGTTTTGCATCCAGTGCCTCCCCTCAGGGGGAAAAAAGATTGTTTAATAACCACATTTTAATGCTGGGTTTTCCTGCTAATCCTTTTGTAGGTGAAATCTCCCTTGTACAGTCTAAGAGCCAGCTTTGTGCTATGAGCTTGAAATAAAAAAAAAAAAACTGGAGGAGGTGGGAACAGTGGATATCAGGTTGCTTCCACATTCAGGTCTGTGCTTCTTTCACTTTAAAGACCTCAAACTGAAGCAGTGAACCCTTTTCACATCCACAACACACTCACCTCATGCACAGGAATGTAACACAAGCACCTTCATGTTTCCTAAACCTCTGCACAGAACTGCTTTAGCCAGGACTGGATTAAACCCATGGCTCCTGAGCACAGCTTGACTCTGCTGTGGACAGAACCTCAAGAAGAGGAGCAACTGCTGGTCTTGCTATCAGCCCATGAGAAGTAATTGAGCCCCACTTTCCCTGTGAGAACAGGTGGAGCTCTGAGCTCCCTAGCAGCCTGTTCCAGCTGAGGAGGTACTGCTCAGCTGTCCCCTGAGGGCACACCATGGGCACTGTGTGTGCACCTCACCTGCCAGAGGTTTCCTGCACTGCCCTTCACCCCCGTGTGACCCCAGTGAGCCACAAAATGCACACTCAACCACAGCTGCTTACCCACGCTGACACAGAGAATTTCTAACTTTTGCCTTTTCTTACAGTGGAAAGAGCTTTAGACACCACAGCTTTAAACCACAGAGCTCTGAAAAACAAAAACAGGATGTCTGCCTCTAAAGCTGCTGCTGTGTATATTTTTCCTGAGACTGTGCTATCTGGGACCAGGCTGGTGCAATCTTTCAATGCAGTCTATTGGCCAAATTCTCTCTTTCCTGATGGAAGGTTAACGCTGGTGTGAATGACAGAAAATTTTGTCGTGGCCAAGGGTTCACAATAAAAATAGAAGCAGCTGGAGATAAAAAAAAAAAATAATAAAATACTAAGTCTTAGAGTTATTTGGTTCTCCTTTACTCTTGCAAAACTCCAGTGATTCACTGACGGAGTCCCCTTCTGACTCTTTGTTCATCAGAGAATATGAAATATTAGGTGAGTAATTATGTCAGGCAGTGAGGCAGTCCAAACATTTCTTGCTTAAAATAGAACTACTCATCAACTGACTGAAATGAACATATTTATTTAATCCATCAGAATTTATTAATCTCTAACATCATTTTTATTCAGCTTTGCACACTTCAGAAGCAGCCATTATAAACCAACAGACCTCTACTCAAGTCAGCAGCACATGGGATTTTTGGCCCTTGAGGAAATGGGCCAGAGATACTCAGCAAGAACTTCAAGCAGCCACAGTTATGAAAACTGAACGTGATGATTTTGTTCCCTGGCTCAGGAGTTGTTCACATTTGTGCAGAGATCACCAGAAACAAACATCATCCCAGCTACCTAAGGGATCCAAAGCAGCTGTGTTTCTACAGAAAGATCTCTCAAGCTCCATTTTCCAGCTTGCTGCCTGATTTCACTGACAGCTCCTACCAGGGCAGCTTAGCTTCTCCAGGCTTGCACAGACCACTCACATCAGAATTCCACTGGTGGATGCATCCACCACTGAGAGCTGGGCAGTGCTGCAACACATTGAACTGGTTTGCTTTCAGTCAAATATCACCTTAAACAATAATATCAGCAGTTTTCAAGCAGCCTGGCAAAACCCACCTGAGTTCCTGTGACATGAATCTGCTACACACATGTGCAGATTGATGTGACAGAGGCTTGTCTAAGGCAACAAGGCTCAAGGGTAGGAAATCTCTTTTCCTGGGTTATCATTTGCCCTTCCCACACAGTGGAGGGAACTCGCAAGGGAGTGTGGCCTAAAGCAAAGCTTATGTCCCCAGAGAGCATCTCTGCTGCCATCCATCCAGTAGAGCAGACTTGATGAGCACCTATTGTTCACATTACAGAAAACAATCCTCAAAATATTACAGTTGTAGACCTGGCACTATGTTTAATAATCAACACAGGAAGCTGAAAAATGACCAGTTACAGACTTTGAAATAAAGGTTTACTGCAGGATTGATTTTGTAGCTTAAAACCTTTGCTGAAGGCAAACAAAACTTTAGCTTTTGGCAGCTCCACAAAGTCAAGCTTGAGTTCACAAAGTGCCTCACGTGAAACCATCATCATTGTGGGATCCTGGCATGAAGTGATATGTGAAAGCCAAGTATTCACTTATTTTGCAAGTTGGGAAGTCTCACTGTGTGTTCAT
This sequence comes from Peucedramus taeniatus, assembly GCA_013400575.1. Taxonomy (NCBI): domain Eukaryota; kingdom Metazoa; phylum Chordata; class Aves; order Passeriformes; family Fringillidae; genus Peucedramus; species Peucedramus taeniatus. The sequence continues at coordinate 721,962 of WBNO01021826.1, forward strand.
ATATGCATACACCCCCCCTTTTGGCTACATTTTACTATTGGAAGCATTTTTGTTTTATCATTGACTGCTTTATGACTCTAGGATGAAGATTTGTTGGCCCAATTAAGTGAAAAGCAGAAGCCATGCTGGTTTTGGAAAGCCCACACACCAAAGCAAGTGCAGCACACACCAAGACTTACCTGCTTACACTTCTGCCAAAAGACAAGATAAATAATTACACTGAGTATATCTGATATTGATGTGTGTATCAGGCAAATACAGTGTTAATATCTTACTGTTTGCATTGAAATTGGGAGTTTAAACCTGGATCCATAAATACATGTTCTGTGCTTCTCTCAAAGTTTAAAGAAGGAGACACTACACATTTCTGTTCAAGAATCAGGACAACTCTAAAATGAATGCATCCTACTAGGTAAAAATGCAGAGACAGAAAATGAGATAATCAGTGATAGAGGTGAGAACTGCTATGCTCAATTTAGAAGCAGAAAACTAGATTAAATGAAGTTTTGGCTTTGTTCTTACATGGCACCTTTATATCTATAATTTCTGGCCTTATGTTTTCTGTACATTTGAAGTTTCTTACAAGTATTTAGAAGCTATACTTTATACAGATGTTTTTTATTGTGGGACTTAGAATATAAAAATCTTTAATTTAGCAATTTCTGTTGCAAATCATTCTGTTTCTATGCAAATGACATCCACATCAAGAGGAATTAATGATTTCATAATATACTACTTTAAACTGTTTAGCACAGTACTTAAAATCTCTCCATATTTTAATTTCTTTTTTCATTCATGCACTTGGTTATTTTTCTGCTACTCCTTGTTTTCCCCTCAAGGGAGAAATGCATTTAAACACCAATAGGAGCTAAAAATGCAGGTGCAGTTTGCACTACACAACATAAGTGACAACACCACCATTTTTCATGCACTAAACAGTAGAAATAAGATTAGAACTGAGGGGTTTTTTCTTCCTCAAATGCAAAACCCTTGGCTTGCACTGTGCTGAATAAAAAGAAGAAGAAAGACCAACTTGATAGAACAATTTAGAATTCTCTGATTTGAAAGCAAGGCCAATATGACATGTTGGGGAAACACAAGGACCAGGGTATCCCCTATGAAAGCACAGGACAGTTACTACAGATGTAGCAGACACATCATCTATATGAGTTCCCTGGACAGAAAGTAAACATAGGATGTGAAAGAAACTCTCTTAAAGGCAATCACACCAGGGAATGGAATCACATTGCTTTCAAACCCATCTTGAACACCACTGTGGATATTTTTCCCTATCTGAAGGCAAGCAACAATTTTTTTCTTTTTTTTTTACCTCAGATGTTTACTAAAGGTTTTTTTCCAGTGACAAGCCCAGATGTTCTCCTGCAAGGGTGATCTCAGGTGAGTTTTTCACCAACATTACCATAACATCCAAACATCAGCTAGACCTTCATGAGCCTGCTAACTCAGGAGATCCCCTCACCAGCAGTATTTGTATTGGTTTCTGATGGGAGACAAAACATTGCTATGGCACCTGGATGCTCTGGTCCATCCAGACCTTCCTCTGTGTTTTAATGCTTTGCTTTAAGTTTGAAATTTGCTCCAGAATCCTCATGCCCAAAACAGGACATGTATATTACAGGACAAAAGCATGAAGATCCTGCTAAAGCACAATATAGAGTTGCCCTGCATGATTATTTTATTTCCAAAAAATATTTGCTAAGCCAAGTAAAAACAACAATGCAACAATTGCAGTGACCTTCCTGGTGGGGATTTTCTGTCCTGGACAATATCTTCACTTTCATATTTGCAGAACATAATTTTCTTAAAAGTATACCTGCTTTATAAAAATATTACATGAGGTAGCCTTTCTATTTTCAGGCTGTATCTATAAATGACTATTTCATTTAGGTGTCTAATCAATTCATATTAGGACTGCTTTAGAGCTTAACCTGATGGGGCAGTCTGTAAGTATAAAACTGCCTGTATAGCTCACAGTTCTCAGGAACTGTGTCAGCTGCCTTAAAAAGTGGGAAAACAAAGACACCAAGACTGCAAGCCCCCCATCACAGAGCAGTGCTGCTTTTCCAAGCACCTGGCTACTTCCACCAAACTTTAGGTTAAACTAGGAAATGTTCACATTTAGGTAAACAAGATCAAACCCACAATCACTTCAAGTACAGCCAGCAAAAGCACAGCTCTTACTCAGTGACAGGCACCTGTGGGGACTCATCCCCAGAGGGGACACCAATTGTTGGTGTCGGTGCTTGGCACCATTCAAGGGTGGATGGGCACTGACTGTCACTTTATCATCCTACTATAAAACTTTCTTACCTTCTCTCTGTGAGCTCCCTCCTCACAACACTGACTCCTTTTTTCTTTCTTCTGCACGGCTGGCTGACTCCTTCCTACCCCTTGCATGACTGCCTGACCCTTTGTCCCATATTGCAAGGCAATGTGTATTCTATTTGCCATCTGGATGGCAGTGTTCCTTATCTCTTCCACAACCAATCCTCCCTCCGGGGAGATACCTGCTAATAATAGGCTACTGAATGTCACTGCATGACTGATAAGAGATTGTGAGATGCTCCACCCAGAGGGAGGAGCCAAGCATTCCCAACAAAATATAATCTGAGGTTCTGGGGACAGAAAGACAAGCTTTTTCCACTAGATTCCCAAAGGAACAGCTGCCTCTTCCACTGGATCTTCAGAGGAAGACTTCACCCTTTCTATAGGATCACTGCTCCAACATGACCACACCCACCACTCCAGGAGGAGCAGTCACCATTCCAACAGGACTGCTACCAACACCCTGACCCACAGGGTGTCAGGTTATATCCTGACTCTGTCAGTGTTGTTTCAATTTACTGCATTGTTTATTTTATTCCCTAATAAAGAACTATTATCCCTGCTCCCATATCTTTGCCTGAGAGCCCCCCTTAATTTCAAATTTATAACAATTCAGAGGGAGGGGGTTGGCATTTTCTATTTCAGGGGAGGCTCCTACCTACCTTGCCAAACCAAGACATCCTTTCACAGCACAGGCAACAAACTCCAACTCTCCTCTCAACCAGCTAACCCACTCTTTTATAACACCCATTGTTACTGGACACAGCTGTGACCTATTAAGGGCAGGCCTGTTCCTACTCTTTGGCAATCAGTACAGCTGCAGCTCCTCAGGGGTGAGATTGCCTTCAGCACTATCTCTTTTCTCCTACAGTCCATCCTCCCACAGGTGTCCCTCATTATTAATGAGCATTTTAGTGATCAGTTTAGGGGTTGCTCTCACTGACTGTGCCATGTTGGATGCTGCTGGCAGTGGGGACTCCTCGGGTTCCAGGTCGATGTCATCAGTGAAGCTGCTGGCCCGTGACATGTCTGGGGGGTGCCCTTCCAAGGGTCTTCTCACTGCACAAATGATGCAAAGAGATCATAATATATTAGGGAGACAAATCTACAAGCTCTTGCCATGGCACATACGTAGTACAAACACAAGGAACCTCTTACAATAAAGGTGTGTCTTCTTGAGGGCTGTCTCCCATGAACAGAAATTCACCACATCTGCAATATTAACGTGGGCATGACAATACAAACTATCAGATTTCCATTTCCTCATTCAACACCATTACATATGTATGCTTTAATACCTTCAAAACTATTATTTAAAATGCTATTATCAAACAAACAGAATATTTTAAACCAAAGCGCTCTCTGGTCACTATAACCACCAGTGTTCCAAGTTTCTCCCATGAACTGGGAAGTCTCAGGTGGCTGGATGTAGTTGGCTCTGCAGGATAACTATGGTGGATACAAGCTGTGGTGGAGTTCAGCTCATGTTCCAAGTGTTACAAAGTGCAAATTTCATTACAGATTTGGAAAATATATAAAGGCCAACTAATGAAGGAGTTCACTAAGACACTACAAAAATCAGAGAAGTGCAGCTACCTGTAAGTGGTAAAATACAATGTTTTCTAAATGTTTTCTAATGTTTTCTACCCTCAAAACTCATTTCCATCCAATATAGAGCTGACTTCATCATAAATGTGCAGCGTACATGTACCTGCCTTTCTAAGTTCAGATGCATCAATATTCAAAACCTATTTCTGCTGCAAATTCTCTTCAGTATCTTTTCCTACATTAACTTGGTTCAAAAGCTATAAAGTATATCTAGCTTAAGTTGCTCTGATCTGAAAGCAATTTCATTCATTATTCCTGGTGATCCTAACAGTTTCTAATGAAGCTGCCTATAAATTTTAATTCTGATCATCCTTGAAAGCATGGCACATGAGATGACAGAGTCTAACTTGGGAAATGGATAGGGGGAATATACAAATTCAAGGGAAGAAAAAAAAGTGTGTGCGGGTGAATCACTAAAATAAAGCATTCTAACAAGTAAAGACTAAATAATGTCACTGGCATATGCTGTAATAACAACCCACGTGACAGAAATAAGAAACCTTGCCTCCTAGAAAATTAAATTGTTGAAGTCTACAGTTAATTCCAGAACACTTTAGCTGGATTGCATTCAAGTTCAAGATAAATACTAAAAAGCCCACAACACCAGAGCTTGCTATTGGAAGAGCCATAACCCAAGTGGCAAGGAGTGAAAATGAAGTCTATGGAGAAGAATAATCAAATAGCATAACTGAACCTGACAAAGGACATAAAATGACAAAGCTATTTTATTTACCTCGGCTGCATTTAATCACAAATAAACTGTGTGCTTCCAGGGGAAACCCATGCTTCCTGGCACTGGGAGCATGAAGTTTTTGTTCTCCCAGTACTACTGAAACACTCTGGCTGTTCTAGAGGAGCTTTATTTTGTGATACCTTCCAGTTCTGCCTTTGTTCTGATAAGACATTTTTCCTGTAAGAGAACTATGTGGCCTCCTACTTTGCCAGACAAAGTCTTGAAACACACAGATCCCATATTTGAAGTATACCTTTGGGAAGCACTAATCTCTGAACAAGTAACATGGCACATGATGACATCTGCAAAATTCAACTGGGGGAGTTTTGGCTTCAGCTACAGTAAGGTTTTCCTCATAGGAACTTAGCAAAACTTGGGAGTGGGCCAAGGCAGAGTTAAATCACTGTGCCCATATAAGGCACATCAGATGAAGAGGAAAACTCTGCATTGCTATCAATTCCTACTCCACAATGAACTGCTGAAAGGGTCAGAGCAGGGCCTAGTTAACTCATGGAAGTTTGCCTCCTCCACAGCACTGCATAGATACTAAAGTTACTGCAATGCATCTGCCATGAGATTATATTTTAGGATTATATTTTAGTCCTGTCGTTTTAGGGGTTTGGTCTAGTATTGCTTTATCAAACTCCTCTCTGACTCATCACACCACTGTTTGCAATCTGCATCCAGGCACTCCTAAAAAGCCCAGAAATCCCTAATTGTTCACATTTGGCTTGCTAACTCCTTTTCTGAGAAGTGTTCCCTACTGCAATGTGCTCCACAGCATGGTGGCTCTGAGCAAGGGCAGATGACAGCAGGAGCCAGTTCCCAAACCTTCGCTTCCTCGCTATTCCCATGCGCTGTGCTGAGCAGCTCTGCTGCTCCTGCAGGTGCACCTGGAGCCTGCCCTCTGACCAGGGACCTTCTGCTGGGATGTGGGGAACCTCATCCTGGGATTTAACAGCCTCTGCTTGGTTACCTACACAAGCAGGATGAGCTTCTGTTGTCGAAAGGCAAAAGCACTCTAAATTTTCCCTTGGGTGAGGACTGCTGTGATTATCTGTGGCAGTCTCGTTCCACAAGGAGGGCACACTTCATTCCTGCTAGCATTTGGAAAAAGACAATGATGTGATTATGAATTCTTCACAAACAGGAGTTGTGTAACACATACTCCATAGTTGATTTTATCAGCTTAATGGAACTTGTGTACTTAACTCCAGAAAATTAAGTATTTGGGTCACATCTTGGAGATTGCCTCATTGCTTCCCCTCTGCCCTCCCATGCTTCCATGGTCAGATCCATGGATAGAACATTTTCTGCAATTTTCGTTGCAGACTAGATTTATTTCAAAAGCATTAAGAGAAAAAAGAGCTGCTCACAGAAGTGCTGCTCTAATATATCAAGTTAAAGCAGGAATCACAGCTCTGAGGTTCATCATATGTGGATGGTGATATGAGATTCCCTGCTGCTCTCAGAGCCACTTGACTCAATTCAAAGGACATAAACATATGATTTAATTTCATATGTAAGGCTGCATCTTGACAGAAAATCCCTGGGATAACCACACTTCTTTATCTGCAGGGAGGAACAGCCTGTGAGATTACACTGCTATGTCTTGTCTACTTTCCTGTGTCAGGAACTTGTATCACCTCACTAAAAATATTGTACTTGTGAAGCTAGACAGAGGTAAACTGGTTTGGGGCTGACACTGGGACATCTCCAAATGCTACTTTCCTCAGAAGAATAAAGGAAAGCCAACAGCTTATGAGCTTATGAAAGCTCAGAGGCCTCAAAGTGTCTGACACCTCAACACCAGCCTGCTTTTAAAAACCTCTTCAGCTTGCTTTTAGTATCATTCATCTCAGCAGGCAAATGGCATTCGAGCTCCTCTGAGGAGTCTCATTGGAATAATACAGTAAAACATAATTAGCATGAACCGAGTAATTTCTTTACCAAAATTATAAGATCTTTCCTTCATTATTGTGTGAAGCTACAGTAGTGTGAGGAGTGTACTCAGTACTACTCCAAACAAAGATATTTTTACTTTAGCTTTATGTAAAACTGTTACAAATCTGAGCATCTGAAGCTGTGATTTTACATCCTTAGTACACACTCTAAGCCATCTGCAAATGCCACATACTCATTGTCCCATACACAACTCTTAGAGCTACAAGTACAGTTAAAAAAGCTCAGGCTACTTTCTGTACCTAATTTTAGGCAGCTAAATTTATTATCATCATTAAAGATGTGGCTGATTTAAATTCAATGTACAAGAATTGTATTTTGCCCCCAAAACACCTGCAGAATGACACCAACATTAATTAGCAGTGGTTTGCAAGGAGAACAGAAATAAAAGAATATCTGAAAAGGTGAACTGAGGAATAAGAATAAATCTGTATTTGCTGCAGACACATTGCTAACTCCATGCAAAAAGTGCTGAGCACTCTTCCTGCTGCAGTTACAGATTGGGCTGCAAGTGTTTTAGATAAACTTCAACATCTGGTTTCCTGTGTATCTGATTTGAAACAATCAGCACTCAAAATGCACTAATGCTGCCTTTATTTGTTGTACATTCTTTTGTTTAGATAAGCCTGCAGGCCAAATTACACACTGCCTTACAGCCCCTGGAACTCAATCACTCATTACAGGGCTGATGGGACAGCACGGGATGTAAATGAATACCAACACATTACTGAAAATCACAAGGGCATGTAGCACTGGAAAAAGGCATGTAGTGCTGGAAAACAGGCAGAGAGAAACAATTAAATATACTCCTGAATGCACATGAGGATGTGTTATCTACCCAGCAGCCCAAACATCCTTTTCAGACCTAGCAAAGAAGGATGTAGCACTCACCAAAAAAAAAAAAAAACAAAAACAAAAAAACCAAACAAAAAAAAAAAAAAAAAAAAAAAAAAAAAAAAAAACAAAAAAAAAAAAAAAAAAAAAAAAAAAACAAAAAAAAAAAAACCCACAAACTACAAACCANAAAAAAAAACGAACTCCAAACATTTTATACAGCATCATAAATATGTCTACTTTAGAATACATATTTCACAATCAACTTCTTTAAAGGCAGCATATCGGCCTAAAACATTCAGCTGAACATTTTGCATGAAATAACTTGAAGAGTGAGCCAGTGTCCATTCTGCTGAAGCTGTGCAATGTTTGGCACTCTCTGACAAGCAGGTTTGTTGACAGACAAAGAGCTGCAGGGATCTCCTCGTACACAGATGGGACCTGTCAGAAGGGAACTGGAGAGGAGTGGAGCCCAGGAGAGAAGCCCAGCAGTGCTGGTGTCCCTCACTATCTGTTCAGACACTGCTGTGATCTCCACTGGGCTCAGCTCAGACCCAGCAAGGACAGATTTTCCTTGCCAGTTTAATCTGAAAAACCTTTTTTAACATCTATCGACTGTGCTGTGATAAAAGCATTCATAAAAACATGGAACTAAAGCTACCAATCTAGATAACTTTTGTATTTCTGCTTGTCTCATACCTGTGACTGGTTTTCAGTTTTCTTCATGGGAATGACTCTCAATAAAAGGGATGGGGCTTGGAGCACCCTGGGCTAGTCAAAGGTGTCCGTGCCCATGGCAGGGGGTGGAACTGGATGATCTATAAGGTCCCTTCCAATCCAAAGCATTTGAGACCTTCTAGTCTGTTCAGCTGAGTAAGATGGAAGGTAAAGGTTTTGTTGTGAGAAGTAGAGGCCTTAAGGGCATTTCCATATGCATGGAAAAAGATCTGTGGCTGGCAAGAGTTCCACTGACTCCTGAAATGCCATATCCTATCCCTTCTCCTCTAAGAGGGAGAAGCATCCAGGCAGGTGGACCCCATACAATCTACAGCCATGCAGTAAACATTTGTATTCTTGCCCAGCATGCACTACAGAAGCATGGCTTGGCTTGGAAGGGTCCCAAAACAAGGAAGACAGGCAAACAGGCTGAATCCTACAGCAGTTTCTCATTCTCAAATCATAGAAATCCCCCATCTCTTAAAATACAGGGTCAGCTTTGTTTTAACATTTCCTCTCTGCTGGGCTCTGTTCCTGAAAAAAAGTACTGTCTTTTTTCTTCTTATGAAAGCTCTTTCTTCAAAAGATACACAAAAAAATACACTTCCAAACTCATTCAAGTCTGTGTGGGTGATGTGGAGGGTATGAGTGGGTAAGATCTGGCAAAGAGGTTGGAAAACACATTTTCCTCCTTGGCTGGGGAAGGGAAGCATCAGACATATCCACAGAGTGAATTGCACAGTACATACATTAATTAGTAGCTATTAAATTGTAGATATATTAATTAATAGCTATTAAATTGTGCCTCATGGCTGCAGCAGGAGGATTATGATAGCAGGAAAAACACAGAAATGAGCTGCTTTTCATGATCTCCTGAGGCCCAAATGCTGCCACAGCTGGTCCAGGAGGGATGTGACCAGGACACCTTTGGGAAAGCATCTAACAGGACAAGTTGTATTCAAATGATGCCAAGAGAGCAAAGTTTTTCAAAATTCTACAGCAAACTATATTGACAAGAATTTCTTTATTTTCTTAAGACTTAATCTGTTTCTTTTGCTTTTCTGACACGATCCTTGTGCCCACAAGTACTTTCAACATGTTTTTGAGGTGGAGATACCATTTACACCTTGTGAATATGTTCAGAGATCAGCTCTCCAAGACCAAATTCAAGTCACCAATATCGATGCATTTAACTTTTTAAGGCTGGAAATACTTGAGTGTTCATTCAGTTATTCTGAAGAATGAAATGTACAGCAATAACAGTGAAGAAAAATAAGACAAAAATAGCTTTCAAAGTGGTCCTTCTTCACTGCTCACCTTTTTTTGTTTTTTAAAGGACAAGAAGAGCTTGACCTTAAACTGAAACAATTAATAGTCAGTGAAATGTAATTTGGCAGCTTGTTAGCTCTGCAGGGAGAGCTCTTAACACATACAAACTCTTAGAATTACACATAGGGAATGTATCATGTAATATAAATATATAGAGTTACATTCCATTATGGGATTCAGAACTGCCATTATAGTAAAAGTGTTTATTTTAACAAGGAAGTACAGTTTTAGTGTGGCTATTAAAGAAAATAAACCAGTCTGAAAACATTTTTATTTTTCATGACTGTTAATGGTCAAAGCATACAAACTGCAGTGAGAGTAAAAACAGAAACATCTTCTGAATTGTTGTCAATGTTTTGTCTCAAAAGAACACAGAATTCAGTTACTGCAATTACAGTGAAATATGCCACAATTATTTGCTGGTCTTATGCAGTTCTTGTCCTCTGACAATTGAATCCTTGGAGATCAATTTCCCTATTTACCAGTGTTAAACATTAATTCAATACAGACAGTATTGTTACCAACCTTCCTGTTCAACACTAAAGAAAAAAATCTGTAAATTAAAGTAAATCTTAGTAGTAGAGGAGATAATTTCCATGTTTGTCCATAAGCTGAAAACAAGTTTAACAAAATAATCTGTAGCTGTTAACTGCACTTCATTAAAACTATTTCTAACTAAAGCTTCAGCTGGTATTTCATACATTCCAGGTGTAAAGAAACAACATTTTATGGGAGTACTGCCTTTTTCAAATATATTTGCTCCAAATACTTATTTTTTCAATCTTGAATGTGAGGATATTTTAGGTAGGGCAGTAATTTGAGTAAGAGTCCAAGTTACCACTGTTAAAAAGATTATTCAAAGTAACCATTGTTATGTGTACTCAATGATATAAAAATTTTGACTGACAGATCTTCAGATCATAGAATTCAAACTGAAACATCTTATAAGTACAAACCCCCCTTACAATAAGTTATCTTCCCAGAAATGCTGCAAATTAACTGATCACATTCTATTTCAAATTAAATTAATGGGGTTTTCAATTCTGTACTTCAGGACTCAGTCAGGATGTGCATTCTTTATTAATTCCCCATTCCAACTTCCTCATACTGCTTATTCAGAACTTCCATTAGAAAATATTTATCATTAAAGAGCTTAAAAATATTCTAAAGAAATTGTTAAGTGTTTGCTGCTACCACTAAAATTCAAATGTTTTAAAAATCAGTTTCTGAGAAGACCCAGAATAATTACATCTTCTACACTCCCAATAGTAACCAAGAAATTTGTAAGACAAGGGAATGGTGATATTTAAACCGAGACACAACCCTGAGGTGGAACCCCTCAGTCAGAGACCTAAAGTGTCTCTTTACTGGTGACATTGTGAAGATATGTTTGAATGTGACCTGCAGCTCTTGGGACTGAGGGTGACCTCTGGCAGCAGGCCATGGCTTTTCTGTGGCAGTGAGTACCACAGAGATGTCAGGAGACAAAGCTCTTCTCTCCCTCCACTGAGGGACCTGCAGGAAGAGGGTGGAGAAGTTCACTGTCAAACACACCCTGCCCTTGTCAGTGTGAGTGCCCCTCTGTCCCCATCGAGTGCACCTGCAGGGGACACAGAATGTTCCTCCTGAGGAGAGGGCCAAGGAAGCCCTGAGAAGCAGAAAAGTGCTGCTAGTGCTAAGACTGCTGGATACAACAGTCAGGGCAGCACAGACTGGCTGTGGATTCTGACAGTCCCAGAGAGAAATCTGGATGAATGCTGAATTTCAGGAGTGACTTGACTGAGATCAGCATCTTCAGGGAGAGGAAGTATTGTACAAATTACAACAGATGTGTGTTTTCTTAACCTATCAGCCACATTACAAGGCTTTGGTTCCATCCAAGCTTCTTTAATCCACATTACTGAGGACTGAGACACAAAATCAACTGTGCTATGTGTGAGAGTAACATGGCCCAATTCTTAGTGCTATTAATCTTAGTATTTATCATACTCATCATTCTTATTTTTATATAAACACACCATTACAGATGTTGAACCCTAACAGAGCCATCAGGGGAAAACCCATCTTCATTCATGATACCATCTTGATTTCCAACCAAAAATTGTAACTTTTACAACAAAAATAAAGTGTCATTTGGTTTCTAACCCATCCATCCAAATCCATTAGTTTTTTGACCAACATCCAACATTAATTGCTTTGGAGACATTGCCAAGATGACAGAAATTGCAAATGTTTTTAGGACAATCTGCTTTGTGTCACTGACCAACCAAAGATGCTCTGCTATTTGTTGGCAGGCAAACCCTTGCAGAATATTCCCTTCCATTTTCTGTGGCATTAAAGATTCAGACACCACTCAGTGTCTTAATTCAGGTGGAGAATCCAAACAGTGAGTTCCAAGCTCCATCTTGTCCTATAATATCTACTACAATCATATGATAACTGGAATAAAAGTTTCTCTAGGAGAACTTTGTTAGAACACTTGGATATTTTTATTTTTAGATTGCAAAAGCTCACGGAAAATTGTTAAGTGTCTGTTTTAAGTAAACCAACAAATCCAGTTGTGTCTGAAATAAGAGATTGCTCAAGATTGAGCTTCTTTTTGTCCAGCAAAATGAATATTTAAGACTTCTCAAGTGTTCATTCAGTAGTTGTTTCAAATAACCATTTCACTTCATCTATTAAATGTGGACAAAATGATAATTTATTATAGATGCACATCTATCTTTTTTGGTAGGAGTATTTAGGGGGTAGTAGGATTCCATGGCCACCCAGATGCAGAGTACAAGCCATCCCAGGATGGTATGAGACAGAAAAAACTCCAGCTGGGTTGGCCTAATATCAGATAACAACAGATCAGGACAAAGAACTGTTTTATGCACTGCCTTGTCTCCAGCTGAGGTGAGAAGCAGACGCTCAAGGACAGGACAAAACTCAGTGCTGGCTTCACAGAGAACTTCCTATGGGCTGCAGCTGGGGCACTTTTCAGGACTGAGGTGGTATCCAAGGGTTCTTGATGGGGCTTCTGACACAATAAATTTGTCCACCTGGGGTTAAGAAAACATCACCATTTGCTTACACTGATTTAGTGCAGATCTGAATGCTCACTTGCCCAGTGAATGGAATATTCATGCAGTGGCCTCCAACACTGTTAATATTGCTGCAGGGAGAAAAAATGCAACACTAGTGAAGCAGTGTGTCCCAGCCCTAGAAAGGTAGCATCTAAGCAAAATTAATTTCATTTAAATCAACTCTCAGAGAAAGTGTTACAGACTCTGGAAATAGCAAAGGCACAGCCCAAGAGGTAAATTACTGCTCTGGGGAGGATAATGCAAAGACTCCATTACAACCCCAAAGCATTGAGACTCAAGACTGTCACTGCCATTCAGAGCCTTGGCAGCACAAATGTTTCACCTAAGGATTTGAGAGATTTGGTTTCAGATCTATAGGAGGAAATTAATGCCTTGTTCCCCAACTGCCCCTTCCTTTCCACTGATGCTCATGTGCAGTTATTTCCTTATTCCAAGCTCTATGTTTTGCTGTTGGGGACACCTCCTAAATGTCTCCCAAACTGGTGCTTTATGAGCTGCCTTTGCTATAAATGCTTTAGTGTTTCCTTATCCAGATTTGGATAAGGACCTTTCCCCATCTAAGAGCCAGATTTAAATGGGTTGGAAGTTACAAGTGGCTGGAATACTTGGTGGGTGTAAAGCACTGACCATTTCTGGCTTTGCAAAGATGATGATGATGATGATGATGATGATGATGATGATGATGATGATGATGATGATGATGATGGGGTTTGCTTACATGGTACAGAATCTCCTCCTTTATGCCCTACCTCCCCCCAGCACAATTTCTTCAGACAGGTGGCAGAGAAGTTAACAAGATAGATATTGGAAAAATCTCTGACAATTCCCTCTCATGTAGAGAAAAACTGCCTGGCCCAGGCACAGCAGCAGCTAAATGCAGGGAGGAAAAGGGAAGACTCTGGATGTGTCACTGCACCCTGGGAAATGGCAACACACTAAAACCCTATTCATTGCTGAGAGGCGAGATGTGGAAATGAAAAAGGAAGCAGAAGAGAGCATCAGAAGCCTCCTTAAGAAGCCTTATTTTCAATTAAATTCTTTCAAATAGTAAGCAATAAACTTGTTCAAATTTATTTTTTTATTAGAAATCACTACTGAAACAGCCTTAACTGACTCCAACTTAAATTGCCTCACTCTCCAATTATAAGAGAAGTCCAGGAAGTATTTTAGCCCAGGCTCTTTCCACTTCAGTTCCCATCCAAGACTGGCATACACCAATACATTAATTTATCTAGCAAAGAACACCCTTACCCTTTAAAGGAGACTTCAGAAGATGACAGCAAATAATGTAAGTTGAAGGTCTTTACCAGGCAGAAACCCCACAAAAGCCATCATGACCTCACCCAAGTATATCTCTAGCAGCTAAAAGTGACTTTGCTCATCTGACCTGTGAACAGACCTCAGTGTGTTATCAAGTGTGATTTTACCTCACTAGAAACAGTGCAACCACAGAACTTCCAGAGATCCCATTTCTCCAGGAGAAAAAAACAAAACCAGAAAAGCAACAAAACCCTATTTTACACACACTTTATCATGGTCAGGCAAGCTTGAGTGTATTTTTTTTTTATTTTATGCTTTCTACTAATCAGGATTTCTAAATTCACCCCTGTAAAGCCTTCAGCTGCTGGACCCCTGCATACACCAAAATCCAGTGCTCACTCTCTGTCCTCTCTCTTTTACAAGGTTATAGGAACAGGAGCCAACCTGAGCCCTTCACATAAACAGCAAGAGAAACTTGTAGGCTTTATCTAGGACTGCCCTTGGTCCAGGACAGCTCATTCAGCACAAGCTAATCTTGGATAGATCCAGGTCAACCTGACCTGCAAGGATCTTAATTGGGTTAGTACAACCAGCTCTGGATATCCCATTGCCATGGTCTGATTCACCCTACTAAAAACAGTATGAAAAAGCCACCAGCAGCAAACACTGGCATTATGCTGCTTAAGGTTTGTTGGGTTTTTTACAACTGGAATCAAGTTCTGAGAACTCAGCACAATATAAGAGTTAAAGGAACACAAATAGACCCAAAGGGCCCAACCATGGCTGCAGTTTACATACTCATGAGGCAGATCCAGGACCAGGCTCTGTGCAAGCCAGAATTCCAGGAATTAGTTATCAGAATTGTATTACAGATGTTCTCCTCATAATTCACCTTACCAAAGGGGAAAAAATATTCTTCTCCTTTTACAGGGGACACTAAGTCCAAGTCAGCAAGAAAGAAAGAAAGAAAATCCAGGAGCCTTTTTTTCCTTTATGGTGGATTATCACTATTACAGATGAAAAAGACAAAAATAACATCTAATTAGAATAATACACTGTTTTAGAAGCCATCAGCACTGCTTTATATTCCCAAGCTGGCTACTTTCTGTTGTGCTTGGTAGAACTAATCACACCTCTATTCTTTCCATAATACAAAACAGGAAGTGCCATAAAGGAGTTTAACACACAGGAGCATGGTGGGGAAAGTAGGAGAAAGAAAATAAAGAAAATAGAGGGGGCAAAGGAAAGAGGAAGGGGTAACCCAGAAATTCATCAACTTCCCCCACTTCTATGGGCTTTACCTGAGAGAAATTCCCATAGAAATTATGGCCAGGTCACTTGGGATATTCACTGCAAAGTTCTCTGAGTAGAACACTAAGAAGAAAGAGCTTTTTCCAGAGACAGTTATTCACTCATGGTTTCCAAAGTGGTTCTATTAAAAATATAAATGCTCTGCTGGAAGTGAACAAGATTGATATTAAAAAAAAAAAAAAGAGTTTTGCCAACTTCCCCAGTAAAGAAGGAATGCATTGTCAACACAAAACATGGCCTAAATGCATGTTATTTTTCTGTGTATCTCTCTCTGAGTGGCTTTTTAACAATAATTTCCATTTTATCAAGTATTACTATCCAAGTCAGTCTTGAGTCTACTTTAACAGAAAATTCAGCTACAAGCAGGTATCAATAGCTGTCTATAGAAGTCCAACACCCTAATTCTGCAGGAAAGACCAAGACTTTTAACCAAAACCACTCCTGGATAATTAGCTGAAGCTTTTTACAGCCTTAAAATTTACTCATAATTTATCATTTCATTCTGTCAAAAAAGTAACAAGGTCAAATTGCTTCATCAGTTGTAGTCAAGCAATGCTAAAAGTCAGCTCAGAATGTGGCCCGATTTTAATCAATGCAAATAAACAGTATTACTCACTTGGAAATTTATTAACTCTGATCAATAGATTTCATACAACAGCTGCACAAAATCAGCCAACGATGCAACCTATACAGAACACTGCAAATATTTGCTCATTGGGAAATTACTGTTGTTTCCTTTTCTCTTTCCAAAAGATAACAATATTGCAAAACATGATTTAGCCAAGTATTCCAATGCTAAAGGTGCACCAGTTGTATGTACACAGCAGATTACTGGACACTCAAAAGTTGAAGGGGAACCAGCTCCAGATGTTTTCTACTGATTAAATTCAGCCCAAGCAAGGTTAAGCAAATGACAAGCAGCTGCTTTTCTTTTTTTCCATAGTCATGAAAAATCCCCTTAGAGTTCTGACTGACTCTAACTGGCAGACACTGGGTGCAGAATCTTTTTTTCCTGAGTTTTCATGATTAACAGGGACTGTGAACAGCCTCCATAGCAACTAACTCCTTCCACCTCCAGTCTGACACGTTTTATGCAGATAAAAATTAAAAGGAAGAAGCTCAAAAAAAAAATTAAAAAAAAAAACAAATAAATATTCTTTTCAAATACCCCAGTGAAGTAAATCCTAAACCACAGCTCCTCTCACTGCACACACTGCTGTCTCCTGAAGTATGCCAAAGTGGAACTAAAGAAATATTAAGGTGTCACAAAACCAGGCCATGGCTCAATGCAGCACTGGCATCACCTTTATGACCCATCCCTTCATTTCAAACGGGGCAGAAACACTTTTCACCATGCATAGAGGTTGACACAAAGCTTTACTTCTTAGTCTTGTATCCTCAGCCATTCAGAGGTTTTTTTCACACCTGATGGGATTAAACTGAAATAAAGACATTGTGTGTGTGTGTGTATCCTCAAGCAAACTGACAGGTCAGATTTTCCATCCCAGCATTTATGCTGAGCAGGGCAAGGAAGCATTTTCAAAGCACAGAACTTCCAAATTCTTCCCAAGGCAAATATTCCCATGGAGTTGTGCTTGGGAGGACCTGGGAAGAATAGCATGCACACCTAATATCAAAATCATTTCCCAAGCACTGTCTGTGACTGCAGAGAGCTTGCTGTGTAAAGAGACACATCAAGCAAAGTAAATTGTTTAGAAGTGGCTACACCTGGCTACTTCAACAGGGAGCAAAATCAAAATAAATGGAACACTCAGCCTTTTCTTCTCTATTTTTAACTAATGGTTATTATATATGGACACAGCCCCCTCCAAAGAACCAGTGTTTATTTTGCTTCTAATTATAGAATCTTTTCAGTATTCCCAGCTGAGATGCAACAGAAATAAGCAAAATGCATGCTTTTCAAGACATTATTTCATTTTGAGGAAAAGTATATATTTAAGGAGTAGTAAAAGTTTATTTACTACTCCATCATCCAAGTAAAACCAGTTTAAAAGGCCATAAGTTTTTAGACATGATGCCCTCATCTCCCACGATAATGTTTTGTCATTTCCATCAGAAAAAAACCCAAACTTTTGTGGCTAAAAAGTAGCTTTACGTTTTAGATTAAATCACATCATCATTTCCCCACAGAGCATTTGCTACATTTGCTGCAAAAATCAGCTTTTCTTGCAAAAGCTGCCATCCCTGATTACCACTCCTCCTTGTTTATGCTGAGGATAAACAACTGTGCAGACCCACGTTTAATCCTGCATTGACTAATTGCATTCTCCACTTCTGTAATGCTGTGTCAGTCTAAAAACACTTCATAAACAATTTGGACTCACAAAATCTCCGTGACAGAGACAAGACTTATATTCATGTAACAGATGATGCAACCCAAGCACAGTGAGTTAATTGTCTGCCCGAGGTCACCCCCAGAATCAGTAACAGAATCCAGGAATTCATCCCTCCCTCCTCAGCTCGGGATCAGCCTGGCACATCCAGCCTCAACACCAGCACAAGGATTCCAGAAGAGCCTACCAAGATGTGTTGGAGCTTTGTCACTGCCTTAGATCCTCACTTTCAACCCATTAGTTTTGTGGAAAAGGGTTTGAGACAAAAGCTGATGATTCTGGGCTTTTTCACAAAACCAGTACACACACACAAAAAAAAAAAAAACAAAAACAAACAAAACAAAAACAACCCCCCAAAAAAACCACCAAACCAGAAAACAACAACAACAACAACAACCCAACAAACAAACAAACAAACAAAAAAAACCCCAACAAAACCAAACCAAACCAAACCAAAACAAAAAAAAAAAAGAAGGAAGAAATGCAGTAAGTTATCCTTATTCCTTATTCCCATTTATAAGTTCTTGCTTCTCACCTTCAGTAGAAAGGCTCCAAGTTGCTCAAAAGTGCCTTCCCTTCCATGCAGCCATGAGGGAACTGCCATGAGCCTCAGAGCCTCCAGCCCTGCAGCTGTGTCACCCCTGGTCCAAATGCTGCTCTTGGGGTTCTCCCCTCTCCCTGTTTCCCTTTTCTCACCCAGTGCATTGCAGGGATATGTGCCTTGCAGTTTGAAATTAAATTACTGCAGTTTGAAGTTTGGGTTTGGGCACTTTAGCCCACAGTGTTCCATTTTCACACTGGAGTGAGACTGTTGCTGCCTCCCTAAAACTGAGCAAAAAGATGGAATTCTTAAGTGGCCATAGTGAGAAAAATCTAAACTGTGCAGCACACCCTTATCTGTGCTTTTAAGAGAACATTCCAGAGACTGTTTTCCCAGACAACCTTAATTTATATATTAGTTCCCCATTCCCTGCTGCACAATTTTTAATATAGAAGGACAATTTTTAATATTGAAGTAAATTGACTAATTAGAAAAATCATGGTCTTAACCAGGGTTCACACCCTCCATAAAGAAGGAAACCTGAAATCCCTATTTCCCTGTTTTCCTACTCTCTCCAAGGCTGCCTTTCCCTTCCCAAAATGGTTTGGGCCACCTGACCCCAGGCAGGGCAAGTGCAGCAAAGCTGTCCTGGCTGCCTGGAGCCCAACACATCCCTCATGACCACGAGTGAGGGACTCATTTTTTCCACACTGTGGGGTCACATCCCATAAGCAGCTGGTTAATAGACTGGAGATCAGGCCAAGCAGCTGCTGGATATCAAAAGTGTGGGGACAGATCACTGCAGGGAATTCCTGATCCAGGATTAGGGGGGAAACACAGCAGGAGCATCTCTGCCCTGGGGAAAGCTGCCAGGCTGCCTTCCCGAGTGCTCTCAGCCACTTCTGGGTCAGTCCCAACTGCATATTGAATAAAAATTCCTCTCTAATCCACAGCCTGGACCAATGATGGGTTTCTTTAATAGCACCTGAGGCAGAAATCTCTCTCAATGTATTTGTCATTTCAACAGCAAACCTCTGGTAAAAGTTTTGTGAAGTATCATATTCCAGCAAATTTTCATCCACTGTACAGGAGCCTTAACCAGCTTTTAGGCTATAATCCAGGTCCTGTGTTTATGGACACACAGAGATGATACAGGAAAAGGTGACTAAAATCAGTATTAAAATTATCTTCTGCTTATCTCCTACTTAAAATGCACATTGCCACATCAGAGGAAAAATAAAACTCACTTGATCTGACATGATTGCTCATGACTAATTCATGTTCCATGTTACTTATTTCCTTCCTACTGACTGGTTTGATTGGGGGTGGTTTTTGTTTGGGGGTTTTTGTGGTGGTTTTTTTTTTTTTTTTTTTTTTAATTTTGTTTTTCCTTTTTAAATTCACACTTCCCTTTGGAGCCAAGTTCCAAAATGAATATATCTGGGGATTGTTCTCACAAAAAAGGTGAGGGGAGAGGAAGTTGTTGATGGACAGGGGCTCAGTGCTTTCCTTCCCAAGGGAAGGTACCATCATCCTCTCTCAGGGCCCACTCTTGAAATCCAGATCCAAAACTGAAAACACCTCATGGCTGCTGGCAAAGGGAAGTTTGTACCACCACTTGTCCCAAGTACCTTTAGTGCTTATGTCCCACTTTACATATTCATATTCATTAAAAACACCTCCTTTGAGGCCCTCATAGAGCCCCCAGCTGGATCTGTCACCATACCCTGAGTCACCACCTCAGCTCCATGCTCCCCTCCCCTGCCTGGCTCTTTGGCACTCTCTCTTTCTTGAGATTTGCTGAAACCCCACACTCAGGTGCACACAGCTGCTTCCCCAGACTCCTGGGAGATCATCTCACTGCTGGGCCTGGAGAGACACCCTGGGACTGCCTCTGGCTCCCCTGCTCCAGCAGCAGGGCCCAGGAGCCCCCCAGCACCCAAAAGCTCTTCCCACAGCAGGACCTGTCTTGTCCTCACTGGCCACAACTGGGGCTGTCCCATTCCCATCATCATCCTCATCCTCATCATCATCATCCTCATCCTCATCCTCATCATCCTCCTCACTGGCCACACCTGGGGCTGTCCCATTCCCACCATCATCATCATCATCATCCTCCTCCTCATCATCATCATCCTCCTCATCCTCCTCCTCACTGGCCACACCTGGGGTTGTCCCATTCCCATTCCCATCCTCATCCTCCTCCTCCTCCTCATCATCATCATCCTCCTCACTGGCCACACCTGGGGCTGTCCCATTCCCA
>WBNO01021826.1:742605-814102 GCA_013400575.1 Peucedramus taeniatus
TCCTATTCCCATTCCCATCCTCATCCTCATCCTCCTCCTCCCTGGCCACACCTGGGGCTGTCCCATTCCCACCATCATCATCCTCATCCTCCTCCTCCCTGGCCACACCTGGGGCTGTCCCATTCCCACCATCATCATCCTCATCCTCCTCCTCCCTGGCCACACCTGGGGCTGTCCCATTCCCACCATCATCATCCTCATCCTCCTCCTCCCTGGCCACACCTGGGGCTGTCCCATTCCCACCATCATCATCCTCATCCTCCTCCTCCCTGGCCACACCTGGGGCTGTCCCATTCCCACCATCATCATCCTCATCCTCCTCCTCCCTGGCCACACCTGGGGCTGTCCCATTCCCACCATCATCATCCTCATCCTCCTCCTCCCTGGCCACACCTAGAGCTGCCCCAGCCCATCAGGAATGGGGTCAAAGCAATCACATTCCCCCTCCCCTCCCCTGCCACAGCCCCAGCCTTGCATCCGAGGATAAGGGGATGAACACAAAAAAGATATTTAGAGGGCTGTCTTTTCTAAAAACACTCTTTTCTTTCTTTTTAATACCCTTGTCTAGCAGAGGCATTTACATTTTCACACACACAGCTATTTACACATAGGGAAGAGCTATATTTCATGTGTCTTACCTATTTTCACTTAGATCTATTTTCTCTTAAATCTATTTAGACACAGATACATTTACATATACATGAATTTACAACTGCATCTCATATCTATTCAGCCTTATCTCAATTTACAATTCTGTGTTTACACTTATGTATCTATTTAGACTGTGTAAGCTTACACTTCTCTTTGGATTATATATGAACAATAATAATATTATACATTATTGCACAGAAAACTGATTTAGACCAGATATCTGTTTAGAGCTAAATATTTACACTTCCATCTAATTACACATCAGCCTGTTTAGATTTAGGTTTCTATACACCCTTATATATAACCTCTACTGAGATTACATACATCATCCACTTTTACCCTGCAATTCAAAGCAAATGTAGGTGGTTCCAGCTGGACAGAAATTTTGTATTTTAAATCATCATCCTGCATCTCAGCAGCCTCCTGTCACTGCTGTTGGGGGTTCTCAGGTTCCTTCTGATCACGCTCTGACTCCTCAGCTGTTTGCTTTGCAAGCACAGAGATATAATCCCACCTGACTTGTGCATCTTTTCCAGTCCTTTCTTTTATGTTCTAACTATATTTGCTCCTCATTGAATCATTTTCCAAGTAATAGCAAGTGACACAATTTGTAGTGTCAATTTTAGCAAATTCAATGTTAATTTCCAGGGGACAGAAAAAAAATATTAACTGTTTCCTGACACCATTACTGTATTTACACTTCAGGGTTAGTAATTGGGCCAAACTTTCATTCTGCAAAGATTTTCATCTCAAGCTTAGGCTTTTAGGGAAAAGCTCACAATTTACCCAGATCATTCTCATCTTTCCTAAGTTTTGGAAAAGTTGCAGACTGGGATATTCATGTGAATTCACTAAAGAGCTCCTCTGTCTTCTAAGTCTTTCTGTGCTGGATTAGCACTGCTGGTAAATTTGCAGGACCTGAGGGCTGAGGCTTCTCTGGCTGCTCTGTCCAGACCTTCCCTGACCTGACCCTGATTTAGCTGTGGCAGCAATTTCTCTACTTGAGCAGGTGTCTGTATCTTGTTTTACTTCTGTTTATCTTTGTGTTGCACAAGCATGCCTTCATATCTGCAGCAGTTATTTTAGTAGGATGAGATATTTACAACCAAATAATGACAGGGTTTACAGAAATACAGGCTGGGAGGAATATCAGAGGCCTTGAGCAGTGGAAACACAGGATGCAGTGTGTGAGTACAGGCAGGAGATAAGAGATGGGGCACAGGCTTGGCACTGGAGACCCCACAGCTATAAAAAATTCACTAATGGTCAGTGAAAATAAAAAGCAGCCCTGAAGCAGGACAAAACTGGTTGTAGGGCTAACAGAGAACAAAGAAATTTTATTTCACGCACATAAAAGGGAACATAAGATGGTAAATTCTGATGAAAACTGGAGCTGCACAGCAATGAGGAAATATGTCAAAGGGTGTTAGGAAACATTTGTAAGTGACCCCAAGTGGATCCCAGGAGGAAAAGGAGAAACTGTCACCACAAACATCATATTCCTCCCTGTTATGGACATGAGATTTCAACAAGTCATTGTGTACTTCCCCTCTTCCTTCTGCAGCAAATTATACCCAGGAACTGAATGAGCATAAATACCAGCCTAACAGGCAGAATTTTAAAAGCAAGTTTTACAGTTTTAATTGGATTTTTACTATAGTTGCATCTTATTAATTATTAAAAATAAAAAAAAACCAAAACAAAATATTGCATTTGATTCTCTTTTGTAACAATTAGATCTGGACTAATTAGGTGAAGATTTCAGTTATTCTAGCACAAAATTCTAGTTCTTACTTTTATAATGTGTGCTTACCCTTTTTGCTACATAACACCTCATTAGTAGTATAGTACTTCTTAAGCTACTTTCTACCATACCTTATCTGACTTTCCATTCTTGAAATCCCTTATTTTATTTCTTTTTTCCCAAGGCTGGCTAAGTCAATGGGTTCTTCCAATACAGATGTCATGGAAGCCCCACAAAGGCCTGCATTTAGTGAAAAGATTCTGCTGATTCCTCAAACACATCAAAAGAGAAACCCAATTACTGACTTTGTCATCAAGAGTAGATTTCTATGACAGGGTCTTGGGTTTTCTTCTTTCCTTTTCTTGCCCTGAGTCTCACACAACAGGACTATACATATTCTGGATCCCAGAGTAAAAATTATCAGGGCTGCATCAGTACTTTGAAGGAGCTTAACAAAAACTATACAATTGATCAGGTCAATTTATAATCTCACTTAAAAAAGCTGCCTCTGTGTCATTATTAGTCAATAAGTTGACTCAATACAATTTGCTTCTCTACTTTTCTACATTTTTAATGTTTTAACAGTTACCTGAAATACTTATTTTGGCAGCAAAACACCTATGCTTGGGGTATGCATAGATATTTTCACTTTTCCACTCATGATTATTTTCCCCCCACTGCTGTGCTGATAGTGTCTAGAAAAAGCCTGAGGGAGCTGCAAACACCTTCCCTTACTCTGCACTGCTGTGGTCTCTGGGAACATCTGGTACCAAGTCCCTGCTCAAGTCTGATGTGACCAGTGATCCAAACCCTGGTCTTAAATCAGGCACAACAGGGAGTTGAATAAATGCAGAACAAAAATAAATTTTTAAACCTCAAAAGCTGCCAGATTTAATCAGAAGTAAGAGTGGGTTTGGCAGAGTTAGTTGTTCTCTTCTTGCACCTCCTTCTCTTCCCGCACCTCCCCTTCCCCCCCCGCCCCAGTCCTGTCATCAACTTTGGCCATGAGAGATAAACCACAGAATTCACTGGAAGTTCTCACTCAGGGCAACCAGGGCTGAACCAGTAAAGACTGAAAGCTTGCTGGTAAAGAGGTGTTCCCACAATTCTTACACATGGGCAAGTACCATCAGTCCTGAACTGACAGACAAATGGAGATGTTAAACAGCTCTGCACTGACCACAAACTCTCACTGCAAAGCCACCACCATCTGCTGAACCCACCTTCTTAAGAGCATGACATTTTTCAGAAGCCTGGTATCTGGATACTTTCTCATGCTGATTTGGTGCATACCTTTATATTTATGATTTTCAGACTTACTGACAGTTATGCAGAGTCTCAAAAGCTTTGGTGTTTGCTTTATTCTGTTAATTTTGGCCACGTGTTTTTTCTCACCTTTCTCTCGCTTGTCAGCACTGGAATCTCTGAATCCACTTCACTTAAAATGTTTGCTTCTTTATATGTACTGCAGACTGTAATCCATCTACACCAGTAAGGGAAAGTAGCCCCTTTTCCCAATGGGAAATGCAACCAGTCTCTGGGAAAAACCAGCTCATTTCCAGGCAGGTGAATTCTGGAATGTCAGCATCCAAACTGGCATTACAGACAGAATAAATCAACATTAACACTAATGCACATTTTAAATGAGAGGGATGACAAAGGTAAGGGGGTCAGAAAAAACTGCAGCACTCTCCCCTCTCTTGGTAAAAATTTGCTTTTGTGCAGTTTTGCTTTAAACTGTGCATACATCAGCACACAAGAAACTCCAAAAATCAAACAAAAAAGCACAGTGATAAACAGGGAGTTTTATTTTTAGCCCAGCAGAGATTTATCACTATGAGAGTCTTGTGACTTTGACAAATCTAACAAGAATGAGTTGTGTATACAACCTACAACAGCTGACAGAGAATAATACATTCCATCTGCTGGAGCTGTCCCAGGAGACTGACCTTCAAGGTCTAAGAACTTCTAAATTTCTATTATTTTTTTTGTCCTCCCTAATAAAAAGCACCATGAAAGAGCTATTTGGTTCATTTTGTGAAGGATGCATTGTGGTGAATAGCTGATATTTAAAGAGAAAACTCAATATGCATCTAGAAAATTCCAGTTACACCAAAATGCTGTTTCCCTTCTGTATGGATCAGTTTCTGTGACCTGCCACTCACTCTTGCTCTTCTAATGAACTACAATCTTCATACTTGAGTGCCTTCTTTAAACCTTACAGGAACATTAAAGATGTCAGAAGTCTTGCACAGGTCTTGTCATCCTGATAACAGACCCTGCTGCAGAGGAGTTATCCCTACAAGGATAGGCAAAAGTACAGGTAAAGATTAATTTCAGATATACAGAGAATACTTATGGATATAATCTCATGTAAGTAGAAAAGGTTTTAAATCACTACATGAAAATATTAAATCATACACGCTGGTATGAAATAGTTCCTTAGATGGAGCAACAGACACCCATGAAAAAAAAATACTGCACTGGAGGGCCACAAAGATGCTTCAAGGGCTGGAGCACCTTTGCTGTACAGGCTGAGAGAGATGGGGTTCTTCAGCCTGGAGAAGAGAAGGCTCTGGGGAGATCTCATTTCAGCCTTCCAGCATCTAAAAGGACTTTGTGAAAACACTGTAGAGGGACTTTTTACACGGACAAACAATGATAGGACAAGGGGAATGGTTTGAAACTGAAAGAGGAGGTCTCTAGATTAGATATCAGGAAGAAATTGTTCCCCGTGAGGGTGCTGAGGCCCTGGCACAGGTTGCCCAGAGCAGCTGTGGCTGCCCCATCCCTGGCAGTGCCCAAGGCCAGGTTGGATGGGGCTTGGAGCAGCCTGGGATAGTGGAAGGTGTCCCTGACCATGGCAAAGGATGGGACTGGATGATCTTCAAGATTCCTTCCAACCTAAATAATTCCAGGACTCTTTGATCCTTAAGTTCCTCCCAACCCAACCCATTCAATGCAAGGCCATTCTATGACTTGGCATACACTTATTTTCTAGAACTTTCTAAGTCTCTATGTTTTAGTTTTTCCTTATTAATTACTTTCTAAATAGCTTTATTTCAAGAGGTTTTATTTCCAACAAGGAAACTATTATTGTGGAAGACTTTTGGCCTTTCCCTTTCTGTAAGGATGGACAAATTCTGACTGCTACAGATCACTTTTCATCAGTCTCAACCAGAACCCATGCACAATGCAGAGGTCAGGAGTAATTTTTCCTCTAGGTTATCAAGTTTTTGTTTCAAAACTCTACCATTTTTGGTGAGTAAAGGTCTTGTTTCTATATTATGCACTATCCAATACATGGGGGTTTTTATTCCACATACACAGAAACTTCTCAGAAACTTTAATGTTGATCATCTCTGTTTTGTAAGGTTTCCCTTTTCTCCAACCTTTGTCAGAGAAACAAAGGAAAGCATTTTTGCCCAGCTTGGAAAGATCTGCCTCCAAGCAAGATTTGAGCAAGCCAAGAGTAAGATGGGTGGATGTGGATACAAGGTGTCATTAGAAAAATTCTATTTCCAGCAGAAAAAGTGTGTTCACATAATGCCACTACTGAATTAAGGCAAATCTCTCCTTTTTCAAGGATACTTGAACTACATTTCTATCTATTTCTGCCCAGAAGAAGGAATTTTATCAGTCAGACTGTTACTGTGTTGCCTGTTCTTGACAGGCATTTATTTCAGGCCTTCCTAGAGTCCCTCTCTCACACCTGGCCAGAGCAGCAAAGAGCTGGTTTAAAGCAGCACCTCTGCTCCTCTAGGTCATGCCTAGAAAAGTGATCTGATCCAACCTTGTAGTTTGCCATCATCTGCAAAACATCCAGCCCCCACCAGCAATTAATAAAATGTTCCACTACAGCAACACTCAAATAGAAGCTGGCATGGCCCTTTTTCAACTTTTTTTGAATGATGATCCTCTCTGCCTTTTCTATTTTCAGCTTTTTTGACAGGAAAAAATGTCCCCATTTAGCAGGCTTAAAGCCTAGTACTTCTACTTCCCAGGAATTGAAGCCTATTAATTCTGGCAAGGAGAACTTCACTGAGAGAA
Organism: Peucedramus taeniatus; assembly: GCA_013400575.1. Taxonomy (NCBI): domain Eukaryota; kingdom Metazoa; phylum Chordata; class Aves; order Passeriformes; family Fringillidae; genus Peucedramus; species Peucedramus taeniatus. Next base: position 749,051 of record WBNO01021826.1, read on the forward strand.
ATCAGGTTTAAACTTTCAAGAGGTGTCAAGAATGTTCAGTCAATTGAGAAATTGAGTTCACCAGTACATTCCTGGAAGCTTTGTAACAGAAGGAATGAATCAGGAAAATCAAATTGAGTGTGATTTAACCTTGACACTGGCTGAGGCAAAATGTGAAAGAAAATGAAAAATAGATAAAAACTTAATTGGTAAGGGAATAATATGCATGAGTGTCTCTCAGAAAAGAATAAATTCAACAAGCTATAATGAAAGTACAAGAAGAAAACATTTTCAGAAAAACTGGGGAAAATTCTTTCATTTCCCTGTCAGGCAGAAAAAGATACAGGCTTGTCTCATCACCTCTCTCCTATAACACAGAGCTTTGCTCAGATAAACTGTGACCATTGAGAGAACACAGCTTTAGTGAACCAACATACACTGGCAGAGTCCTGAGTACAGCCAGCAGAGTCCCCAACATCTTAGTGGCCTCCAGGACTGTTAGCAGTAGCTCAACACTTTGCTGCTTCCATCCATCACATCACAATACCAAAAATACTCAGCAAAATCTGCTGCCACATGGGCCAGCAAGGGAAACTGCTCCAGCCCAGTAAACATGCTGGAAATGAACACAATATTCTGTTATGAGATGTGGAGTAAAGCAGAAACTTTGGTTATAAGTATCATACCTTTCATGCCCTCTCCCAGAACCCTAAAAGCACTGGAAATGCCTCTGGGTATGAACAGAACTCAGACTATGAGCTCATGATGCAGCAGGTCCAGAACAGAGTCCCAACCCCATCAGACAAAGAAAATCAATGCACAAGGGGAAAAATCAGCTTTCCAGAAAACCTTATTCTGTAGCAAACAATACCATTTTATATTTCACATAATAACATTTATATTTCCATTACAAACTTCATTTTAAGGAAAGGATTTTACAAAGCAAGTATGTTAACTCAGCAGTAAAACTCAGACAGTGGAAATACAACCATTGCTTATAAAAACACACAATATTTTAAATGAAGCAAGAGGAAAAAAACCCCACTTATTAAAACCTCTTAGTTTATGTGGGCATAAAAATATTTGGGTTTTCCAAATGTGCAATTTTTTTGCACGCTGTTTAAGACATTGTGCTGTAAAAAATGTAGAAATATTGTTAAAAAGTGGAAATATTTTTCCTGGTTTTTTTTTCCTGGTTTATCTTTCCTTCCTTCAGAGGTAAAAGGAGGTAAAGTTAAAGGGTGAGATAGATCTGAGGAAGTTTTCCATCCACCTCAGAAATAATTCAAAAAAGAAGAATGAACAATATATCCAACATCTTAACTGATGGGGAACAAAGAAAGCTCTTTTGATACTCACACCATATGAATTAAAGACTTCCCTTAACTCGGGGGAAGTCCCCCTATTTTTGTTATGCAACCATCCTTGGTTTGAGGCATCTTGATTTAGCATCTGATTAGCTTAGAATTGTTTTGTCATAGAACGTTCCACTTCATCACATGAACTCTTTGTAAGTTTGTCTCTTGAAAAATGATAAACTGAGCATAAGTAAATTACCTTTGGGTTCATCAATGTAAAAGGACACATCTTTTTTGTCCTCTTGTTCATCAATGTGATCATAAGTGATCTGGGGAACAGACAAGGAATTTTCTCCTGGGCTTATTACAGGTGCAGAACCATTCCCACAGCCCAGCTTCCCTTTTCTTCTGTATCTTCTGGCCTGTGAGAGTAGGAATGGAATGATCTCAGAAGATGCTATCAAACACAGACAAGAGCCCATGTCACCTTCACTGTAGAGGGAATTCACTAGAGGTTGTATGTTTTCTGTTTTAAGAATGAAACTAAATTCAGTGAAAGGGCTGCAACCTTTTTTTTTTTTTTTTTTTTTGTGGTTTTAAAGTGTCTGATTCTGAATTATGAACTAAAACCTGGTAAGAATTTGATTCTCAGAAAGCAACTAGAACACTCTGAGAAATCAGGTTGTTAGTAAAATTTCTCAAATTGGGACCAAAACTCAAGGCATAGAAAATTCTAATGACTTCAGCATATATCACCTTGTCTGGAATATCTTACTAAAGCTTAAATTCAACATAACCATAGACTTTGAACTATGAACTAGGCCCTGTGCAGCATAGTTTTCTATGTTTCTAGTTTTCTTTCAACTAAAGAAAACTTCACCTTTTGCCAAAAAGGCTAAATTAGGCACATCAGGAGGAGAGCAATCCTTCTTCCTGCCTTCAAACAGTTCTCCTGATTTTAGAAGCCTAGAGACAGCCTAATAAACACACTATAACTGGTACTTTAAAATGAAAAATGAAGGTTTGGATCATCACAAAGAGCTGCAGAGTCAAGATATTCACATATGGGACAAGGCTACTTGATCTAAAGTTAAGCAAATTCTTACTTTGTTATGGTGTACATTCAGACTTTTGGAATTCCTTCTTCTGCTCAGCTCTGAAGCAGTTAGACAAATGCATTTTCAAAATTAAATGGGGGAAAATTATAGAAATAGGTACTTGTTGTGGACAGTGGATGCACTGACATGCATCAAAATACTTGTAAAAGCAAAGATCACAGGCTCTTACAGCAGGAAAAAAAAAGGAGTCCTCTGGAGAACAAAATGCTACAACATACACAAAATGATCAATATGTATTTGAGACCTTAAAACAGGAAGTTACAGACCAAGAAAGATTAAGAGAAGAGGATCCTTTGGTAAGAGGTGAAAGAACCATTGCTATGTTCTTAACTGAGGGCTCACAGGGCACAGGGAGGTTCAGACAAATTATATATTAGAAAAAACACTAGAGAAAACAGAGGGAAAATACATTTTTCCCATCTTTCCAACCATGGGTTGCTTGCTGTTCAGCAACACACACACACACAGAGGAGTCTTACTTCAGCCTTACCCCTTCCCTCCTGTTTTTTCTGCCTCCAGCTGTGACAAAGCAAGGTCACACCAACACCAAAACGCAGACGTGCGCACAGATCAGGCTCTTCAGCTTCCTCCGTGTGCCAGGGGAAACTGTAGAGCCCTTCTTCCCTGGGAAACAGGCTCCAGTGGGATACCACTGCCTAAAGGAACCCCTTGACCATCATTTGGGAAAGGCTGGGTCCCTGAGCTCCACCTCTGCCCTTCTGGCAAGCTTGGCAATGACACCACAGAACTGGGTTTGGGCAATTCCATCTTTGCAGACAAAAAATGTTCCACTTTCCTGCACCCACAGCCCAGGAATTTACCCTAATTTCTAAAGAAATAAAAGCAGCATGGAATACTTTAGAGAAGAGTAGCTGCTATCAGCAGCTATGTGTAAAGCCTGAATATATATTTTTAAACTGGCTTTCTCCTTCTCCTGGTATGAACTACTTTGAAAAATCAATGCAGAATGGGAAAGGGGCACCATTGCCTTGTGTTTTGAGAAAGTAGGAGTCTCTAAAGGGGATAAAAGAAGGGAGAGTGGGTACCTGTCTGACCAAGAAGGCAAATTTAGTTAGAAGATATTCTTTCCTCAAGAATTTTTTAAGGAAAACAAAACTAATTGAGCTGTGGCAGGAGGAAAATAAACGTGCTTCAGGTGTCCAAACTGCTCAGGCCCTTCACGAGACTTTTGGCAAGTTAATTATAATTTAAAGTTAAAAGCAAGCAGAGAGCCAGCCCTGCCAGTGCTGTCACCTGTTTTCTCAGACCGGGACTAGATGGCGCTGGAGACTTTTTGGGATTTTGCACGGGAGCTGTCACATAGATCTTCCAGGTGGCTGTGGAGGCGCAGGATTTCTCTGCTGCATAGCAGCGCCACAGGGTCTGTAAAGAAACCCAAAAAAACTTCAGGGCAGGAGCAGCCACTGGGCTCCTGCACGGCAAATTCTGCAGCAAATCCAGCTGACAGCAAAGCCCCCAGTGCAGGTAACACCATTCTTAGTAAAGTACAGCCATGGTGGATGCAATCTGCACCAGAACAAGCACCACACTGAGATATTCAGTGTGCTCCGCACACAGGCTGGGATCAAACTCTGCCCACAGCAAAAAAAAAAACCAAATAAATCAAACTCAATCCTCATTAAACCCCCACTGAATTCTGTGTTTTCTTTTTTCCTGCGCTGTGCCACACTGAATGTTTGTGCACTGTGCTATTTAGTTCTTTATATTATCAAGTGGAATGCTGTGCTGGGAGATTTTTCTAAAAACAGGTGTGTGTGTTCATGTATTTGTACATTCATCACCTCAGGATTTGGCAGATGCATAGGACCTAAGAGAAAAGGAAGTTATGAATTAAATATTATTATGTTTTTAGTATTTCACTACATATACTCACTGCATCCAGTTAGTGTCATTATGCCTGTGAATATATATATTATATATTATTATATATATTAATAATATATTTATATAGTATATATTATATTATATATAAGGTATAGTGGAGCTTCCAGAAATGGAGAGGCAATTATCTCATTTTCTCTACTTACTGACATAGATCAAAAATGACAAAGTGGCTAAACACAAGTTACAGATCTATAATAAATTTAGGAATGGTGAACTTCCAGGCCATACTCCCTCTCCCATAAACTCTGAGGTATTTTAGTATTTTATTGTTGTGGCCTTACCTGAATTAGGGAAGCTGCAGCTGGGATTTGTCTGTTGAAATGCTTCTGACGTTGCTTCTGCTGTACTTTCAGTGCAAAACCAGACCCCAGAATACCCTAACAAAATAACAAAATTACTAGTCACACATATATATATAGCTTCACATTCCTAAATAAAATACTTCACACCTGGAATAAACAGACATTTAATAAAAGCCTTTATAAAATGAATCTTCAAATGTCTATGCTGTCAGGGTTCTATTCATTCTAACAAATACATCTGAAATTGAGCAGATCAATGGCAGAATTGTGTAACTTCAATAAACAGCACGTGTTTATTGCTGTGATCCACAGGTTACAGGAGCCAGAGGCTTTCACAGAGGTGGACACACCTTTAAAGAAGAGGTTCAAGTTCCACTTACGGCTGGCAGGGCAAAGAAGGAGATGGCAAACACTGAGAAGCAGGAAGCTATTGTCTTCCCAATCCACGTCTGGGGAACTTTGTCTCCATAGCCAATTGTTGTGACTGTTACCTACACCAGGAACAAAGATCTGTTTTAGTGCTTTTTCTCCAAAAAGCATGAGAAAAAAAGAATGGAAGGGGAAAGTAATTAGTGAAGTATCAGGAGACAGGTGTGAACCAAGTGTGTGGATTTGGGGATAAAAAAAACAGTGCTGACAGCAGTGAAAAGGGACAGAACTAACCCATCCCAGCAAGAGGAGGAACACACAACCATTCCAGGATGTGTCATCTCCCAAAGTCAGCCTGCCACTAGAGCTAGACCTGAACACAGCTGAGGCCTGTGCTTAGCTTTCTTCTCCCCCCACAAACACAGGGGCTGGCCACTCAGAATTGTGTTTAAGCCACAAGGTGCTTAAACTTGGATCTGATATTGCTTATCAGGGCCAGGGAGAAGGGGCCCACAGTCAAGGGAGACAACAGAGGCAGCAGGGCAGCCCCTCTCCAGTAGGACCCAGGACCTTTCAAGCAAAACAGAAGCAGAAAGTGCAGCCAGGTCCACCCCAGAGTCTGGGTTATAATGCAGCAGCACAACGAGGAAGGTCTGACAGCAAGACACAGGTCAGGATTAGGATCAAGGGGTCAGCACACGAGCCCACAGGGAGGAGACAACAGCAGGGCATCATCCCACAGATGGAAATCAGGAGTGAGGGAGTCCATACCCTGACACAGCTGCAGTTGAGCTACAGACATTCTCTCCTGTGCTGAAATATTGAAATATTACTGAAATTGTGTGCGTGGAGCACCACCAGTGGGGCCATGCTGTTCAGGGTCATTAGGCCAATTAGTGCTCTCAGGTCTGGGACCTGTAGGGACTTGGCTCTACACAGACTTGCTGCAGAAGTGGCAGGCCAGCCCTGAAAAGTCCCAGAGGCAGGAGGACCTGAGTGGGACAGAGGTTTCGGGCTATTCCTGAAGAGCCCCAGCTGGATGAAAAAGAATTCATCAGGAGCCAGAGGTCAGGAAGGACCTGGTGCAGGGGAACAAGAGGGTCCAGGTGGAGGCTGGTCCATCAGAAAGGTTTGTGATGTAACAAGGAGTCCCTGCTGCCCAATGGAAGGGGATAATCAGCTGATCCCAAAGCAGGAACCCACAGCAAGCCACAGGAATCACACCTGGCAGGGGCTCAGCACCATGGTCACTGCAGAACAAGACTCTCAGACCATGGTCTAAAACAGAGGCCCTGGGCCATGGGGGTGTTGGGTTTTCAGCATCCTCAGAGCTCTGATGCTGCCATAAAATGGTGTGAGAAAGATGGCTTGGACCCCTGAGAAGTGAAAAGCTTCTGGTGAAGAACAGAAGAGCTCTGTCATCAATACTAACCACTGGGGAGAGCTGTAAATAGAAAAAATGCACTTTTATTTGGACCTACCAGCCCCAAACCTAGTCCCCCTCCCTTCACTTTGCCTTGAATGGTAGCAGAAACACAGCCAAAACAGACTCAAAAGAATATGTAAATTTACACTGACTATAAAGAGGCTGCCTTTTATGGAAAAATTTGCTGACAAATGCTTAGATGTTATGCAAAAATAGTCTTCTCAGAAGAAACTATCAAGCAATAAAGGCATGGGAAGAATATGTTTCCTCCTACTCTCAGAGCTGGAAGAAAGATTTGCAGGGAAAAAATTAGCAACTACTACCAAACTTAGTTTTTCCAAGTTCCAAAAAAATAGTTATATTTATGTTTATTCATCATGAATTTTCCACTTGCTGAAGACCACTTTGTAGTAGCTATATCCTTGAATGAATATTGTTTTTTTGAACTGCAAACTGCTCTCAGCAGGAGCTCTGCCTTGCCAGGTGTTTGTCCAGATTTAATGTGGCTGCTCAAGTGACTCAGGTGCTGTGTGCTACCAGCAGGACAAACATATGAGTTTGCCAGTCCCCAAAATTAAATCAGACCCCCCAAAATTCAACTTTGAAATGCAGCATGTGTTTCTGGGCAGTGGAGGAAGTTAAAGCTGTTTCTTTAACAGCACTTCAGCTCCTCAGTGTACCCAGATGATCCTTCAAAGTCTGTGGTTTTTCCTTCCTTTTCCCCTCTTTTTTCTTATAAAAGGCTTCTTGGTTTTTTGGGGGTGGTTTGGTTTTTCTGGGATGATTTTGGTTGGTTTTGTCACTAAGTTCTCCAGCACCCAAGACTTAAAACCAAACTGCAGTAATGCTGAGCTGCCTTAATTTAATTTGACTATGGAAGACAGCATGAAAGCTGTAACCACAGAAAAGATGAATTTTCCACCTCCACTTGGCTGGCAGACTCCTGCAGGTGCCTGAACATCTCAGGAAGTTTTTCCCTGGCTACCTTAAGAGGGTTCCTTGTTGGTAATCTAATTAGCACGTTGAATACATGGAAAGGATTATAAATAATGTCATTCTCTGGCTTCCTTAATCACAGAGGAATTTTTTTTTTCTACTTGTACATCCCAAAGTTATCAGTGTTTCTGAGCAGAGAATGTTGGAGAGCTGGGCTCTGGAAAATGACACCTCCTGTAACAGGGATTTACAAAGGCACATTCCAGCTGTGTGCACAGGCTCCTGCACAGGCTCTGAACACACACACACGTGTGTGCCTCAAAAAGGGAAGAACTCTGATTTAGTAGAAGTCAACAGGGCTGCTCAGATGTTTTAAGACAGGCAGGTGTCCTCAGGTGTGAGGAGTCAGAACTGCACACCTCAAAAAACACATTAAATATAAAAGGATTCAAACTGCTACCTCTGGCATGGAAATTTACTGCTGGAAATTGTGAGCAGTTGATCCCAAGTACCTGTGCCAGTTAACACCAATTTACTGGAGCAAGTATTTAACTCCAGCCCAGTGGTACAGAATAGCTGAGTTTGCAGCAAGGCAAATAAGCATTACCAGCAGCAAGAGGCAAGCAGGGAGGGCCAGCAGAAGAGAAGCTTCCTATGTGCTCTTCTTTCCTCAAGGAAAAAATACCCAAAAGGGACAGGGCAGCTGCTGTGACACGGGTTGAGTGCCAATTCAGACAATTCTGGCAGACTGAGCATGCTGTTGGAAGTGTTTTTACATGTGCCCTACATGCTACAACTTCTGAGAATGGCTCCATGTGAAACACAAGCCTCTGATATGTCTTTGCAGTTTAACCTGTTTGCCTGCCAAATCTAGGAGAAAAAAATCTTGCATTTAACTGAAGCAGGTGAATGTAGTTAGCAAATAATTCCAACTCTCATTCATTCTTTATTTTCTCTTCTCCCCACATTTAAACCTTTCAGGTCATGTGTATCAAGTTCAGCAAGCTTGCACTTTCTCCTCAAAGCAAAATGTTCCCCATATACTCTGTGGTTTTTGTCAGACACATAAGACTTTCAAATACTTGCTACCATGATTTTTTTTTCCAATGGCTCAGTTTTGAAAGGCGAAAGTAAAAATGAAATTTCTCTCCCTAGTAACTCCACATCTGTGTTTCTATGTTCCAGGAGATTTGAAAAGAAAAAGAAACTGATTCACTTTGTCCTTTGTTCCTGTTCCCAGCTGTGCACTGCACCTGTACCGTGACTCACTAAATGCTGAGGAGGCCTCAATGCCTGAAAAGCTTTAACAACAATTTGAACAGTGTTCCTCATACAGCCAGAGAAAGAGGAGCTGATTTTATCTTGCTGCTACACAAAGCAAGTCAAGTTTTGGAAAATTACAAAACCCACTGAGCTCTCTGCCTGTCCCATCCACACACTTTGAAACACAGGTTCCAAGTCATCTATCTCAGCAAGGAAATGTGCATTTTAAACTTCTCTGATAGTCTTCATAACTCCTTTTAAATTCCCAAAGTCCAAAATACTCTTGTAGAAACACACTCTGACTTTTTTAACCTTAATTATTTTACTCTTTACTCATATTAATGCAATAGCTTTTAGTGATTAGAAGTATTTCTAATTCATACCTAAATATGCGATGCAACTAATGAAAAAACTCTGGAAAACTAGAGATTAAAAAAAAATTAAAAAACCAGGAAAGGTAGGAAGAATACTCTGGTTCCACATGGAATTTTTATCACATGCAGGAATTACTTGTGCATATATATACATGGATGCTAAAAGTGATCCACTGGTGTGTGAGGTGAACTGCTCAAATAATGGAAGAATAAGTGAGAATAAGAGTAATGGTTTGTTCTTGTAAAGCAGGCATGGGGTATCTTTCAACTACACACTGATTTTTTTTCTTTTAAAATGCATCACAATCTGTACTTCAGAGACACTTGTTATTTTCTTCCACTAGCAGGTTGCTTCACATCTATAACCATCAGGTTTCATGTTCTTAAATTTTATCCCATGTCCATTGAGGGCTTTAACAAGTGATAGCTCTATGGCTTGGTCCATGGTTTCTTTGCTTCCCAGCACCTTAGATCATCAGGTCCATCTGGCCATTGAGTGGATTTTTCTTTTTTCACTAGATTCTTCTGGGTTTGTACTATTTAGCACAGCCATAGGTGATACTCTGCAGATGAAATGAATACTTGACAACCTAGTGACAGGAATTTCATGTTTAAAATATTTTTATAGTGAACCACTTACAGAGTGGTGACTCAGGCTACATGTAATATAGTCTATAATTCTGTGTACTTCACTGAAGTAGAGATTTATGCAACATCTAAGTTAAAGATAAAAACAGCAACCTATAACCTGCATCAAGGTCTGAATTATTACTGAGAAAGTGAGTTTTACACAAAAAGATTTTAAAAAATAGAGTAAATAACCCAATTTTCATGTATAGAATATGTTTTTAAGTTATGCACCTTTTGCAGATAACTAAGTAGATTTTAAAGGAAGTGATACAGGTTTCTAAAGGAATTTTTACTCTTTTTGAGATGTGGACTTTTCATATCTGTAAGCATTCAGTGTCCTTTGCTAAGAACTTGCTAACCTGCTTTCACAATGAAATGTAATACCCCAATAATTTAATTGTATTTCTTATATTCTTGCTTGTGTATCCCTCTGAAGAGGTTTTCAAGCTTCCCTACAGAAATACATTCTGCAAAGAAAGAAATGCCAGATTTTTCTGAAAAGATCACAATTTGAACAGAAAACCATGGGCCCTGTTTGGACACACATTTTGTTGATGAGGACTTACCACACCCCACCAAAGGGCATCAGCATAGCTGGAGAAACCTGTCTTTCCATCCTCATCAACTGCATCCTTCTCAGCAAGATAAACAAAGTAGGATGAAAAAATTAACCCCAAGAATCCAATGTACAGTGTGGTTATGAGTTCCTATTAAAAGAGAAAATAAAAAAGTATATGAGGTTTTCATCCTATATATATATATATTCTATCATTGCAAAACATTGCAAATATCTGTGGGATTTTTGCATCACAGTAGAAAAATTAATATGTTATATTTCAGGTATGAAATTTGCCTCCAGTAAAACAGCTAAACATTGACTTGGATTTTATTCATACCAGGCTAAGTAGACCAAAAAGCCATCATTTTGGGCTTGGGGCAGCTAAATGTAGAGTGGGACATCTCTCTTAATTATGGAATGGGAATCATTCCACTTAACTGTCTACTCAAAATACTAACTGTGTGAACATTTTTAAAGTAGTAAAGCAGCTTTAGAAATGCCCTTTCTGAAGAGTACATTGAGGAACAGCAGCCATGTCTTGTGACTGTGGCCATATCTGAGCAATGAACCTGCATCTGATGCTTAGACTGCTTAGGACTGGATAGTGATGCTTCAACAGTTCCATATTAAAATAAAATCTGAAGATAAAATATGCTAGGTAGATGTCAGGTTTTCAGTCCTGAAGAACAAGGCTATGGCAGACTTCTGTGAGGGCATGTTACAGTCCTTGTGAATATACCATTTTCTCTAAAGATTTTTGGGCAGGAAAGTTGTGTCAGACCTGCTGTGACTTAGATACAGGATTCTCAGTCTTCAGGGGAAAAAAAAAAAAGTGCTTGTGCATTTAAACAAGCCAAAATGTGTGGTGTCACAGATGCAAAACCATGTAAAGCATTTAAAAGCAGTGCTAAATGAGATATCCAGCTGCCCCTCACAGAAATCCAATACCTCATTATGAGGGAAACCAGCTCATTCTAATTACTTAAAGCTTACATGCAGTATTCCTTTATTTTCTTTGCACAAATTTGGCCATCTTTATCAGGAAACAATGTTGTGCTATATCTTCAGTGGCATCTTCCTTAAGTTCTTGACAGTCATTTCTCTCTCCTTGGATCCCAGCCATTAATACTGCCATATGATACATTTAAATTAAAACCTGACTAGGAAGGATTGCCCCTACTTTTAAAGTATGTCAGGTTTTCACAGGTTTTCTGTCATACTCTACCCATGTTTCTTAAACTGTTTGTAAGGGAAGGCTCAATTTTATCACTGTATTTTCCTCAGATTTTCTTTTTTCTTTCTTTCTTTTCATTTCCTTATAAGAGCTTTCTGGGCAAAGGTAGCCCTTGTATCAAGTACCAACATTTGGCAGCAGGAAATATAAATATTCTTCCTTCTCCTACAGCACTAATTAAAATCTGGGTTCAGGAAACCTTTAAGTAGTCTTGGCACAAAGAAAAATGGGTGGTTTTCCTCTAATCATTTAATGATGACCTAAATAATGAATTTTGATAATGTTTCGTCTTGTGCATGGCCAAGTCTTTTAATTTGAGCCTTAACTTTTTGCAGGCCTGTTTGCTAAACAAGGCAGCAGAAAAAGGAAATAAACCCTGGGGTTTCAGTAGTTTCTCTGCTGGTCACCTTTATTTTCTCACCTTTATCTCATGATAATGGAACACTGTGCACTTGTAGATATGACTTGCTTTGAAAAGCTCCTTCTGTTAACATACACAATTGACTGCAGCTGATAATTGGAATAATTCTGGTTTAAGTGCTGGCTTTTTTGGAAGCAGGCAGGAAAACAGCAGAGTCTTATGAAATCCTTTCAAGGTAGCTGAAATATCAACAGAACTACTGCGCTTATTTCACCACTGGCGCCTCTCAGCTCCAGTACTATTCATCTGAAGACAGAATTCTTTTTAAGTAAAGGCCAGATGAAAATGCCTTGGACTTGCTCTAAATGTCACCAATCCATGTTCCATGTGTATAGATGGACTATTTAATTATTAAGAACAATGGCAGCAATCTCATGCATACTTCATTTAAGGGAGAGTCAGAAGCTTTTTAAATAACACATGCTTCATGAGATATGATCACAAAACAAAGAGTATTCTGCAGGCATCAGGTCTTAAAACTACATATTTATGTGGGGTTTATTAGATAAGAGATTAAGAATAAAGAGTGCTGCCTAAAACAAATGTCTTTTTGCAGCAGGGACTTTCAGATTCACGGGGGAAAAAGCAAGAACAAGAAACACACAGAGGTAAATTTGAATATTGAGAGAGTTGAGTCAGCACAGTTTTTAAACTCAGCTATATCTCAGTTTTCAGTTAAAATAAGGACCACGCAACACAAAGTTCAACACCTGGTAAAAATATGAGAATCCCTCCTGTCCTAAGAGCAGTGGAAGACCTCACAAAGCAAAGTGAGGAAGGAGTGAAACCAGCCTAGAGGCTCACAAGCTGGAGCTTGAGTGGCTAACTTGGTTTTTCAGCAAGCTGCAGGATTTCTCCATGGCTTTGCACCATCACATGTGATATTGACTCACATTTTGTTGCCTTTGGCAAGAAATGCTGGTATATAAGCTCAACCTGCTGAAAATAGAAGAACATCCTAGGCAAACCGGGCCCGAGTGAGCTAATTGAGCTATACGTAAAATTCCAAAACACATGGAAATCGTTGGTGACAACTTAACTAAGCTCTTCAGGGCCCAAGGAGGTACAAGTGCTTGCTGTTTTCACAGGGCACCAAGACATGAATTCATTTTCTCACATTACTTAAGGGTTTAGGGGCCCATGTTTTCTGAAAGAGTATCAAACGCAAAAAAACAAAAATAGACGAGGACTTTGTACTCCGCCTGTGAAGAAAAAGCAGCTGAGGTGGTTTTGGTTTTATTTTGTTGTTTTTTTTTTTTTTTTTAAACAAAAATTCCTTTCAGAGGCTGGAGGGGAATAAAGGTTCCATTTTTCCTTCCGTTTGGTACTGTGTTAGGGTTTCAGCTACACTTGTCCAATGTCAATACAGAACTGTGTGCTTGGTTTCTTTTTTCTTAATGTGTTAGTGGGTGATCTGCTTGGAGAAGTACTACAGATCTGTGGAGTTTTATTTATCACTATAATCACTTCTTTGGATAAGCAAAACTTCAGGTGCGTTTACTCATAAATTTATTTTCCAAGATTATTTTTTTCCCTTTCAAACCATTGAACTTTCTTATGCTTGAGACACACAGGATTTAAGTGTTGTATTTTGAAGAGAGTATTTCCTGATTCTTGACTAAAACTCTGAACACCCACAGGAAAAAATGTTCTCAAACAGCTCTGTCAGTAAGAGTAGCAAATGCTGAGAAAGTTATTTGGATATCAGCTTTGCCCTAGCAAGATACCCAGGCAATGCAAGCATAATAAATGAAGACCACACAGACTTGGAGCATTAAAAGTCATCCTGTTGTACAGTATGAAAGGAGGCTTTATCCCACAGCACTTTGGTGTGCATCACTTCTGCACAGCCATCGTGACATAAAAGTTCCTACTATACTGGGGGAAAAAATGAAACTAAGAAAATTAACTTTTAGTATTAAATAATTTGCTTGGATGAAGTGCAGCACATTCTTTATCCCAGAAAAAACAGTTTTCCAAACAGAAAATTAAAAAATGTCTGTGTGGAAATCTGTAACTGTTTGTCAATATGTGGAGAACAAATCTACACTCATAAGAAAGTTAACCAGTCTTACAAGTGAGATGTGGAGATCAATAGCAGAGTGTTAGCCCTCCACAGCGTGGCATGAGATGCAAGATTTAAAGGCTAATGATAGAAGTTTCCATTATATTGATAAAGCTAATCATAAAGAGATTCCATGAAGACTCAAAAAGAAGCCTTCAATTAGAAATATTTTAAAATCTGCAGAAAAACTTTTAAACTCTTGCTGCTTAATGAGCTTTTATGCAGAAAAATAGTTTCAAAGCTTTAACAGACATGCACCTATTTATAGCCAGGTTTGCCTCTGTGACCACACCCTTGAAAAAGTAATTTTTCTTACACAGCATCATAACATAGTTCATATTTTTTATTTACAGAATGAATTACAAAACTTTGTATTCAAGAAACAAAACAGATATATTTAAGTAATTGACTTCTTCTAGCAAGGCTTTCCCACTAGTGTTTGGTTTTCCCCAGGAAAACTAAGCTAGGAGCATATCTTCTGCAGAGATAGTGGAGAGCACTTGCAACATGAAAGGCAGCCCACAAAACTGCATTTAAGAAACTACATGGAGGGACAACATCAAAGAGTACAATAGTTAATTAATAAACCCAAACACTGGTGTTTATACCCTGTTAGCCACTGCCCTGAATAGCAAAAATAGCTTCCCATTTTAAAAGGAGAAAGGAACACACAATGGACTTTCAAAGTATTTTTTTCTCTTGTAATGTAACAGCTCTTTTACACCAGCTGTCCTGGGTTGTCAGATACGTGTGTATTCTACTGCCATCTGTTAGAGGTGGGGCAGTTATCTTCTGTTGATTGGGCAGTTTTCTTTATCTCTTCCACAAACCAATCCTCCCTCTGGGATATCTCTTCTGTTCACGGGCCCATGAGTGTCACTGCATGGCTGATAAAATTCCATCATCCCATTGTGAGATGCTCCACCCAGGGGGAGGAGCCAAGCATTCCTACCTGGATATAATCTGAGACTTGGAACACCACAGGCAGCATTTTCCCACTGGATTCCCAGAGGAGCAGCTTTCTTCTCCACTGGATTCCCAGAGAAAGACCAAACCCATCTACACCATCCCTGGATCTTCAGAGGAAAACTCCACCCTTGTACAGGATCCCTGCTCCACCAGAACCACCCCTGGCACTGCAGGAGGAGCAGCCACCATGGAATGGGACTGTGCAGCACCCTGACCCACAGGGGGTTAGCTTGTGTCCTGACTCTGTCAGTAGTTTGTTTTTTTTCTACTGTTATATTTGTATTTTTAGCTTTCCTAGTAAAGAACTGTTATTCCTATTCCCATATCTTTGCCTGAGAGCCTTTTAATTTCAAAATTATAATAATTCAGAGGGAGGGGGTTCACATTTTCCATTTCAAGGAAGGGTCCTGCCTTCCTAAGCAGACACCTGTCTTTTCAAACCATGACACCAGCCCATGATTTGAAGCCCCCAGAGATAATTTACTAAAGTCAGCGAAATGCAGGGGATGTTTAAAGGCTGGGTACCTGTCGATGGATGAACACCACTGACCCCAGGAGTCTCCATGTCCCTCCCTGGCGGTCAACGTGAAGCATCCGAAGGATCTGGAGAAAGCGGATCCCCCTGTAAGGAAAGTGAAGCATTAAAATAAATACAATAAACACATAAAAATGCTTGAGGACAATACTGCCTTATCCACCTGTAGGAATGAGCCTCTTGTTGATGGAGTGACTAAAATTTTTTTGTCTCCTTAAAAAGGAAAAAAGCTCAGAAGCTTCTTTTCTTAATTGGCAAAGAAGACACTTTACAGGACTTGGGGGACTTCACTTCAAACTTAAGGAGAGCCAATTGGACAGAAGGCAAAAAGTCCCGCATAGGCAATTTATTAGAAAAGGAAAAGAACAAAGGAAATAATTGCTTTTGTGGGGTATTTTACTAGGAGCAAGGACCTCTTGCACCTGGCTCGGGTTTTCTCTGTAAAGAGCGTTTTTTATTTCGTTTGTTAGTAAACTTTTCTGTTTCCAACACCACCACTTGAACCATCCTGCTGATTTTATGCCATCTGAGGTAGTTTAGCTATCTTGTGTGTGATATATATCTCCAAGAGCTTGTAAGAACTGGCTTGAGGAGATACATATATCATCCACCCACAACTGATCATGTCCCCTAACACAGTGCCATGTTCAAGAACTGTGATAGCACTGCCCCTGCCTGGGTGACATCTCAGGCTTGAGGCATCTCTCTGTTTAGATCACATTTCATTATAGTCAAATTTATTCAGAAATACTGACTATGAAAACAATTATTTAATGGGAAAACAAAAAAAATCAGGGGAAACCTGTATAATTTATATGATTCCAAACTTTAAAAGCCTCCTTTCCAAGGAAAACTAATGCTTCAAGCTTTGCTAACATAAATGTGAGCAAAACTTTTTTGTCTATTTGCCAAAAGCAGAATATGAATCAAACATGGCATTACCGATATCCTTGTTTGTGTGAGTTACTGAAATCTATCTGATATAACTGGAAATAGAATCCTATGTGTTTTAGGAGAATAACTAAATCAATCATAAGGTCCAAATATTTTCAACTAAATAAAAATAATTATCAATATGGTTCTTCAGCATAATTTATTTAAAATAATGGAAATATTTCATTTAGTTGCTATTTTGGCAATGAATTTTTGCCTACAGTCACCTTACTGTCTTATCTCTGAAACAAACCAGTGAAGAGCAGGAAAGAATGAAAGCTGAATTCATCTACCTGAAAATTTTTCACTAGAAGTATTTTTGGCTCTTTTTAGCAATCTTCAAGATTTTTTTGTGGATGTAGGTTTTGATTTTTAATTCAGACTTGCCTGGCCCTGCTAGCTTTTCAGTGGAGCAATGATAACCCTGCAGGGATGTGGGTTCAGAGAGCATCCTGAGGTGTAGCACAGTGGCTCTGGCCTTAGCACTGGGAAAGGCTTCACTAAGCCCAAAACCCACTGGGCTCACATATAAACACACTGGGCCTTTTCACTGAAGTCCTTCCTACACTTCTAGGTAAATTAAAAAACCCCAACCCCTGGAATTTCCACATGCACCTTCCTCTTTTCCTATAGGAGCTGATATTCCTGCTGCCTGGGTGGAGTCTTTACCACCAGGTAAGGATGAATGTTCTGTAGTAAGAATTCCCTTAAAAACACTCTGTACATGTAGTTCCCCCCAGTGTTTGCCTACACAGTTTAGACAGTCCTGGATGTTCCCACTTCCAAGTGATTCTGCTGCACTGGGAAGCAGAGGCTTGTGACAAAACATGCAGCACATCTTGGAAGGTAGGTTAGGAGTAGGAAGCACACCTACTGCTTATCATTCTTCTGTTTACTCACTTCACCTCCCAAAACAAGCCTGCAGTACTTGATGCAAGCTGAACAAACACTGTGGACATCAAATGTTTCTGCTTCATGTACGGTGTGAGTTACTCGTGCCAAACAAATCCACCAAAGCATAATTACTCTTTAAACAAAGTAATTACTCATACTCAAAAAGCACCGAGTTAAGCACTGTCTGGATTACTTCTTAAATAAACCCATGCACTGTAATTCTCTCCTGTCTCAGAGAAACAGTTGTTTGATGTTTTAAATAGGACACAATGTTTCATTTTTTCCACTTGGCTTCAGCATTCCCACCATTTTTCATTTGCTTTGTTCCTGCACTCATTTCCCAACCCGTCACCAAGCTCACCAGCACCCAGACCCCACTGCCCAATGCTTCAACAGAGTAAGTTTCCCTGTATCAGGAAAATCAGACATGCAGCTAAATTGGAAATTAGGTAATCAGATACACGTTTAATAACCTCTGTGGCAGTGAGGAGCTGCAGTGACAGGAGAACCTACCTTATTGCAGAGGTGGCAAACACCTGCCCATTAGATCCTATGCTCAGAACAATAATTGAGGCTACTACCACAATCAGATCTGTTAAAAAACAAACAAACAAATGATCAAAAGAAGGAAGAATGTATTGGTTTTTGTTGTTTCTTTTTTAAAAATCTCAGCACTGAAAAACACAGCAAACAGACTAAGGAAAGCACTTCAAAAAAAGAAATTGTTAGCTGAAATTTGCTGGGCAAGTTAAGTCTTCGTAATAGTTTCACATCAAAACCCCAGTGGCTACAGTTTCTTCCAGGATGAATTCAGTAACAGAAGTCTGAAAGAACCTGACAGATAAGGCAGCTTGCCACAAAAAAATGCAAAGGCATTTGTGCACACTAGAAATGAACCCATATTTTGGCTCAAGGCTTCTGATCTAAGAGGAAATGCAAGGGTTTGCATAACACAATAATGAAATCCATGGAGTATCATGCATACATATACACAGTTTGAAAGTTGTATCAAAGCTGTAACACCAAGCTTTCAAACCTAAGGGAACTGTCAGAACAAAGGCCGGCTAAAAAAAATCAGAAATATTAGTTTACTTTATGATACTGTCTTTATTTGTATGAAAAAATAATTGTTTCCAGAGTTCCTTTTTTGTTATGTTTTCACAACTCTGCAGTTTACATGGTTCCAGCTTTATACAATGCAAATGATAGACTGAGTTCACAGTGCCAGCATCCCTTATTATCCCTCATCCCAGTTCAGTGGTCATGTCCATTTATTTTAATTATTGAACCTTACTGTAACATTATTCTGAGAGGATATTTTTTAAATTTCCTCACAGGCATTTCTGTAGTAAACTTCTTTAGAGGACTTAAATGCTTCCCTTTCAAATTCTAACCAAAAAATAAAGGATAGTATTATAAACAAGTAGCGAATGGAGGTAGAACGAGGAAAAATTTTGGTAAACTTTCCTTTGCCAGTTTGAAACAGGCAGTACTTTATTCTTCAGAGCACTTAACATTATATAGCAATTCAAAACACCAGCCCTGCTGACTTCACTTGCAGCTGTGAGGGCTTGGAACCTCTGCAACACGACTCAAAGTCTTCCTTTGGACATCCAGAACATGAGGCTCGCTTGTGAAAACTGATTTAACCAACTTTCCATGGGGTGCCTGGGCAAGAGGCAGGATGGGATCCAACCTGAGCTTCAGCAACAGTTTCCTTCAGCAAGGTTAACTTGTTTTTTTTCCTCTCCTCTTAAACATTCTCCTTCTTCATTCACAACCATGTAGTTGCTGCAACAAATACTGCAGAAGTTCTATAACCAACAGCACCCTTCACTCCTTGAGTTGAATTAATTTCCAGGCTGATTTTTGCTGTGAAAGCTGGATTCATCCTCAAGGGAAAGCATACAGTCAGTTGAAATATTGCACTACACCAATTGTGCATGAATGAAAATGAAAATGAAAATAAATAAAGTGAGGGATGAGGCCACAGAAAGAGCTTCCATTTGGGATTAATCTTAGCTTTTGAATGCCTGACTTTGCAATTTTTTTATGTTGTTCCTTTATCATGTATCTGTGTGAACATATATTTGTAAACATTGAATTTAGGGTGGGTTTTCTTCCCATCACATCATAACACAGATCTTTGACCTTTAGCAAATGATGCACCATGTATTTAACAAATTGTCAGACATACACATATCCACCTGAAGACAGGCAGTAAAGGTGGAAAAGATTGATGCTTAGAAAAGGAGTTCAACCAAGCAGTGAGAGTAAAAGAGATTTTTTTCATTTGCACTTTCTACTTTTCTGAAAGTGCTCTTCATGGTAGAAGTATTTCTTTTTCTTTCTTTTTCTCCAAACCTGTTCTTCTATCTCTGCTTCTCCTCTGTTCCTAGTTTTCATCCCAGTTTCCAGTGCTCAGACTCCCCCTATTGATGCCAATTTACTGGTCCAAATAACCTTAATTTACAGCCTACGTCTTCAGCATATCCTGCCCTTTCTCTGACACCTTTCAATCCCACATATTTCCAGTCCCTGCTGATTTCCCTTCAAGCTCCTGGTTGCTTGTCAGTCTCCTAAAATGTTCCTCTCCCAGACCTCTACATCAGAATCCACCTCCTGTCTTTTTACTCAGCCTGTGTGTCCCAGAACATTCCTTCTGCCTCAGCCTGGGATTTTCCATGTTGAACTTGCTAAGAACTAATCCAAATTTTAGAGAGAAAAAATTAATGCATTATGTTTTACTTTCTGTTCTAATTCTTTAATTTTTTTCCCAGTGTTTGTATTTTATTCGTGTTGATTTGAAAATTATAGGATGAGTCAGTAGGATTCAATCATTCACAGCACAGCTATTTCCCAAGTTTACCTTGTTCTGTCAATGCAGACACTGTTCCATCTGCATTTGATGTGGAAAAGCAAATCTTGATTTCCAATGTACTATATCCTTAGGGGAATTTCAAAGGTTAAATGAAGTACTGACACCTGTGAGTGCACAACCAGCTATAGACCATTCTTAGTTTTTCTTAACAAAACCCACGGTGTCTTCCCCAAGGGCTCCAATACAAACATGAATATTTGCTGTGGTAGGAGCAAAATACCAGCAGAAAGAACCCCTTGAAACCACAGCTCTATGAGACTATCACTTTCTCTAATATACCCACCTGAGAAGCACTGATTAATTGAGAGAGAAATCAAGAACACAATGAGGAGTAAAAACTATTCCTTACAGGCCTCATGGTTACATCACAAAACTGGACCAGCTCTAGAAGAAGACAAATCATTTGTTTGTACCCAAGGAAGGATTTTGTTTTCAAAATCTTGTCAATTTCCTGCAATTACCCAAGGTTTAGTCATTTTTTCACTTTACAGTCCTGCCTTTCTAAGGTTGATGTCTGCCTTAGACATATTTTAAGTGTTCTAGCAACCCAAAAGAAGAGAAATCACAACGCAGATAAATGCTTGAGGGGTAGACATAGCTCAGAACTGCAGTAAGGCCCCTGCAGAAGTGGACATTTTTATTTACAACAAGCAGGAGGGTTGCAAAAGAGTTTAAAACTTACCAATTATGGATATTGGCTTCCTGGCAAAGCGGATCCTTCCCTGGAAGCCAACATATTTACTCCTGCAGCCTGCAGACCACAGCCGGACCAGGTACTCAGCACCAAAA
Source organism: Peucedramus taeniatus (assembly GCA_013400575.1). Taxonomy (NCBI): domain Eukaryota; kingdom Metazoa; phylum Chordata; class Aves; order Passeriformes; family Fringillidae; genus Peucedramus; species Peucedramus taeniatus. The sequence continues at coordinate 769,932 of WBNO01021826.1, forward strand.
AACACCACCAGAACTATTTCCTAACAGAGTGGAAAGGGGAAGAGATCAGAGTTGAGTTTTTTCATTATAAGTTGAGTATTTTCATTATAAGCACATCTAATTTATTCATAGGACTAATAAAAATGAGCTTGTTGAGATAGATGATGCAATAAAAAAGGGGTTACCCTAATCTGGTGACTTTTTGTATGCATATGCAAGGCAGTAAATAAAAGGGAGAGACAGTCAGTTCCTGAATGTGATTTGCATGAATAAACAGATGGTTTAAGCTCCATTCCATCAGCATATCATAGGGAAAACCACAACATTATTCTTCTTTTGTTTTGATACTTCTTTGCCCTCCAGGCCTTTCCCCGCCTGGGTTGCCCAGGCTGTCCTCTGGACACACTCTCATGTTCTGATGTCCTTCTTCTATTGAGACACCAAAACTGCCCCCAGGACTCAAGGTGGGGCTGCAGCAGTGCAGAGCAGGGTGGGACAATCCCCTGCCACCATCCCTGTGCACCCCAGGACACAGGTGACTCCTCTGGCTGCCAGGGCACACTGGTGACTGACATTGAACTTGCATCAAAACTCCCAGATCTCTCTGTGCAGGGCTGCTCTCCAGCTTCTTGTCCCACAGCTTTTATGTATAAATAGGATCATCTCAGGGAGAGAGTAAAGCTCTTGCTTTTGTGCATTTTCATACAGTTGGTGATTGCCCAGCTCTCTGGTCTATCCAGATCTCTCTGTGAGGCCTCTGTACCCTGGGGGAGTTCACAGCTCTCCCCAGTCTAGTACAGCTGTCAAACTAACTTAAATGTGCATTTGATTTCTGAGTCTAGATCACCTTAAAAACATATTGGAGAGCACTGGCTGTAAAGTTGAGCCCTGGGGTCCCCCCCAGTGACTGAGTGTCAGGCTGGTGTGACCCTGTTTACTGCTACTCTTTGAGCCAATTGCTCATCCAGTGTACCATGGGCTTGTTGAGCTGTGTGCTGGAGGGTTTTTCCAGAAGGATTCAGTGGCAGACAGGATCAAAAGCTTTGCTGAAATCCAAAAAATCACACATTTTCTGACTTTCCTTAGTCAACTATGATAAGTTTGAGTTGTTTAAGCAGGACTTTCCCCCATGAACTTGTGCTGGCTGTAACCAATGACTGTGTTCACTCTCGAGTGTTTTTCAATAACTCCCAAAACAACTTTCTCCATCATTTCACCAGGCACTGCAATGATACTGACAGGTCTGAAATCACCAGGGACTTCCTTCTTGTCCTTGAAAACTGGGACAATATTTGCCAGCTTTCAGTTTAGTGCGACCTCTCCAGATTCCCAAGACCACTGAAAAATAAATGGAGTGAGGTCCCACCACGACATCTGCCAGGTCTTTCAGTATCCTGGGATGAATCCCACCAAGCCCCATGATTTATGCACATCCAGCTGCAGCACCAAGCCTCAAACAAACCCAGGGTGGACTGAGATTCTATCATCCCCCCACAGTCACGGTTTTCCAACAGAACTCCAGACTTCCCAGGGCCCATCGTTGTTGAAGGCAGAAGTGAAGAGGACATTAAATGTCTCTGTTTTGTCTGCATGGCTATTTTTGAGGAGACCAAGCCCATGACACCATGGCCCAATGCTATTTCTGATTCCCCTTTTGTTATGAACGCATTTGTAAAAGTCTCTTTTATTGTCCTTCACAGTGCTGGCCTGCTTGTACTCCAGTTGAGCTTTGGCTGCACTAATTTTCTCCCTACCTTGGGGACAGAATCTCCTCCTGGCCCCCCACATACTCCCATTTCCTCCCTAAGTTCTAGAAGATCCCTGCTCAGCCAAGCTGCTCTTCTGGCCAGCTTTGCTTGACTTCCAACCCTTTGGAATTGCCTGCTCCTGTGCTCTTAGGAGATGGCCCTGCGAAGGTGACCAGCATTCAGAGTCCCCAATATCTCCAAAAGCAGATTCCCAAGGAACTATACTAAGCAGCCTCTACTGCTCTCCACACATCCAGGACCCAAATTTTGCTGACAGTTTCTTTTCTATCACCAGCTTTTGAAACTTGGCTTCTTCAAGGTCACTGTGACCAAGACACAGTCACCAGCCATCACTTTGCCTACAAGTCCCTCATAAACAACAAATCTAGGAGGACACCTTTCCTAGTCGACCACCTGTGCCAGGTAGTTATCTTCAACATGCTCAGAAATCTCCTGCACCTGTTTGAGTCCTCTGTATGATATTCCCAGCTGATATCTGGGAAGATAAAATCACCCATAAGGCTTGGTGACAGAGGTGAGCTGTATGAACAGCATATAAATAAATGAATTATCAATATTTTAATATTGCTCCCCTCTTCAGCACTGCATTGTGAAGCACTCGTGCATGACCAAGGATAGGTGCACTTTGAAATACTCCTAAAGAAAGCAGATTAGTAAAAAACACAACGTGGGCAGATTCACTAAGATCTTTGCTCCCCCCTTCCTTGTTTTCCTCTCTGTTGCAGAGTGGTAGCACAGCCCAAACACGGCTTCTAGGCTTTGTTCCAACCCAAACTGCACCCAGTAATTCAGAGTCACCAAACACCTACTGCATGAGTTACAGCTTTGGAAAATGTTTACATTTTAACTTGAACGTGCTCTCAATTTGCACCTGGGGGATTCAAAAGCAAAACACACTTAAATCACAATTTTCAATGAACGACAATACCAACTTGATTTTAAAACTGACATTCTAAATGGCTCAAGAGAGACCAAAATATTTCAAAGCTGAAAAAAAATTATAAGAAAAAACTCTACACTACTACGCAAGAATTCATGTCAAATTTGATTTTTAACAAAGTTTGGTTAACATTTCTGTGTTCACTTCTGCCTCCTTGTTTTGCCTGGAATGAGAACCAAGAAAATATGCAAAGTCTTCCTCTTTTTTGCATGGCACTTTCAACCTGAATAAACCAAGGGTTAGTACAAAACTAAGAAAGCTTACAGTCATTTTCAAGGCAGAAGCACAAGGAAATACACAACAAATTAACTCCCCAAATTTCATTTTTTAGCATATGTATTATCAAGAGCATCTACAAGTAATTCTAAGTTTGCATTCTGTCTACATTCTAAATAGAAATATTTATTGAAGCATAATAGTCAAATCAAATCATAAGAATAATCTGCAAAGGAAAAGAATTCTTGCATTTCTGGAATCTTGCAAAATACTCTCTCACTTATTAAATTGTCTACATGTTTAGAAGGTTCCTGGTATCATACCTCTAGCATTTTCTTTTTCTTCTATTCTTAGAGGAATCTCTAAGTTTCACTAAAGGAACCAGAGCACTGTTCATGGCTCTGCAGTGTTCATGGACCTGCATATTTTAATTGTTTTTGGTGAAAACCTGTGTAGAAAGGAGACAAGCAGAGAAATGCCAAGGAAGCAAAAACTTCTTACATTTTCCTTGATCATGCTCTGAGGGCACTTTTAAAAGCTAAATTAAAACTACATCTGGCCTGAGGGTATTTTATTCTCTAAGCCCATCTTGATTATGTCCAGAAAACCCTGATGAAGTCAACAAGGTTACACAGTCAATGGAAAGGAAAAATAAATTGTTGACAGGAAGGAGGAAAAGGAGGAACTTACATCTTCAACAAATTTGACATTAATTACTAATCACAGCTCATTTTGTCCTGGACAGGTGTCCACATTACCAAAACCACAGCCATTAACACATTTATTGGCAGCCTCAGACAGGCCAAAGACCAAAAAAACATGGAAACTGGACAAACATCACAGCTCTGCAGGTGGTCCCTCAAAAAAACAAGGAAGATTATGACATTTACACTCTTGTTGTGTGTACTCCTAATGCAAGATAGGAGACATCCATTTCCAGAGCTGCCAAGGCTGATCAAGCTTCACCTCACTAAATTCACCTTCAAAAAAACACCCTAACCTCCCTCCTTTTCCTCTTCTACACATAAACACTTTTCAGAGCCTTAAATTTATTGCCTCACATTTACTTTCTGGTAAAAGGAAAAAAAAATAACCCAGCAATTTTCTGTAAAGTCAGAAAAAAGTATTAATTCTCATTGAAATGGTAACAAATGATGGTGAGAACTTGTGGACAAAATATGAACCAGAAAAAAATCAGCAAAAACAATCTGCAAATTAAATTTACATCCATCTGTGTGTCAGTTTGAGATCGTTCTCCAGCCTTCTGCAATTTTCCAGAACCCTTGCTTTCAAAATGGGATTACACTCACAAGTAACACACAAACCCTTTTGATTCCAGCTCCCAGCAGTATTTTTCCCCTTCTCCTGGAAGGGGTCAAGGAAGAAATGCATGATGAAGGATTCTGAGCAGATTTAATAAACCTGGAAAGCAGTTTGGCATCAACAGTAAGCCAGGGATGAACTCTTCTAATGAAACTGAAACCAAAAATAATGAGTGGGAACAAACCATTACTTCATAAAAATAAGATCCACATCAGAGTTGATTCTTCACACTCATGTGTCACAGTCTCTTCCTGTTTTGATCATGGCAACTCAAATTGCCACAGGAATACCAACAACCAAATTTAATTACAGATTTTAATCTGGGTCTGTGCTATCTAACACCTCGGCTAAAGTCAGTAGCACCATTCCATTACTCTGTGCTTCTCCCTCTTGTCTGGGAAAAAGACCCAAGGCACATAAGGACTATAATAGTCCTTGCCCTTAAATTAATTTCATCTTTGATTTTTTTTACATTTCTGAAGTCTAGCCACTGTATAAATCTTCCCTCCCTCCACCGAACTGAGAATAAACGAATAGTCATATTTATGCTATTTTTAGTATAATTTCATTTTATTAATTTCAAGAAAAATATGCAAAAATAAGCTTAAAGGGAAATATGTATACAAATAACTTCCACCTGTATCTAATTCAATCAATCAAATAAAAAACCCTTGTGGAAAAGCCACCGACCTTTTATCCAAGAATGTCATTGATGACCAAATAAAAAAAATGCCTGCATTAACACAAAAACCCAACACTTTTACACAGGCATGTGTGTGTGTGTGTGTGTAAATTAAATATATAGCCTGGAATTTATAATTTATCCCAGTTTGGTTATGGGTAACTGCACTGGGGAAGCAGGAGAGGGAAGTTCGCTGGAGTGATTAAAGTGCACACATGAAAAAGAAGGGTATTTTCTCAGCTGCAGCTGTGTTTTAGGTGGAGAGCACACACAAAGCTCTCTTCACTTTTTTTATTGGAATATTTAGGTGCTGGGGTAAAAGGAGGAAGTGGGATGGCTAAATGAATAGTGTGTGCTCACAGAGATTCAATCAAGGAATGGCAGCTCCAGACAATGAAGCCTCAGAAAGAGGCATAAAGGTTTAATAGTCCAAATGTTTGCACACGTGTACTTATGTCCCAAATTTAATCTGATAACCTGTCTTCAAGGTTTTCCAGTCCTTACAGTTGAAAATGTCCATTTAGTGACCTGTTCAGTTTAATAGCTACTCAAATGCCATGAAAACCTACTGATAATGAATATTTCTTTTCTACCATCATGCTGGCTCTTGCAAAGATGAGAGATGTCCTATGTGAAAACAGAATACCCAATACACAGAAGAAAAAATGCCAAATGCTTCTAAGTGTCCTATAGTACTATTAGTTTACTCACACTTCCAACTTCTAGGTGAAACCAACGCACTCAAAGTCTGTTGTTTGGACACAAGTGGATTTAACATTTCATAAAAAATACACTTCCATGGACACCTGATAAATATGCTGAATTTGCTGACTTCCTACCAGGAGTATGCTTGTCTTTGATTTTATTGCTATTTACTGTTTCCTGCATGGAATGAAGCTGTACACTCATGAGGGAAGCACATGGTGCTCCCCCTGTGACAGCCACATTCAAGTGAGCTGTGTGAGTCACAGAGGAAGAGCTGTTTTGTAATTCTATTTAAGCAGGTAACAATTTTTCTCCAAAGAAAATCAACTATTTTTGACCAGGACTTTTTTCTCAGTTGCTTCATTCTGAAAGATACCTCTAAGGTAAATATAATCAAATAGAGAATTATTAAGATTCAGTAAGTTAGTGCCTGAAATTCTGATTTCTCTATAGATCCACAGAATCCTCCCAGCATGTCCCTGAAGGAAACACCTCTGGTAGGTGGGGAAGGGTTTAGCTTTGCTCCTGGAGTGGAATCAATCCAATGTGAATATGCACTGCAGAATTTTAAATAATTACTTCCATGTTTCTTAACCTTTTGATTTGGGAGGGTATCAATATTTTGAGGAGAGGAACTGAAAAGATCCTGCATGTGTCTCTCCACCTTCCCCTCACTCCCAAGAAATGTTTCTCAAGTCTCTTGGCCACATTCTGAAACCCCTTTGCACAGAGAACTCCACTGAGCCCCAGTGAGTCAAATTTGACTAAGGGAATTAGGAGTTGGTTCTTTGTTAATTAGTCTCAGACCTACTTACTGCACAAGGATTTCTATTTTAGACATTTGAAAAGCACACAGCAATAATTCAGTATGTTCTGTGGTGCATTAGGCACAAGGTAATATAACCCACAGGAATAAGTGAATCATAATTCACATTGAGAAGCTTGAGAGTTGCATTTGATTCCAGAAAAACAATGGCATCTCAGCAAGATCACTCAGGAGACAACTTGAGCTTATACAATGTGTTGAAAGACTTGTGGACTCAATTTTTTTTCTAATATGTTTAATGCATGAAAAAACATTCCATCTCAATTTTAATAATGCTTTGTATTGTAATAATATAAGATTCCCAATCTATTTTTTCATCTTCTCACAGACCAACAAGAAGCTCAGAAAGAAACAGGGATTCTCCTCCTTGCTTTCTGTCTCAGAAGTTTACAGGAGTAAAAGAATACAGCAAATGCTTAAGAGCCATACATTTCTTTTCATCCATGTGTCTTCTGTACTCGCAGGGTCTGGCTCTCCCACAGTATGCAGGAATTAATTAATTTTCTCCTGAGGCAGTTTCCCTGTCAGAGCCTTTATGGGACTTTATGGACACCTGACAAACACCTGCTGTCACCCAGGCAACATAAACTGCACAAATACCACAAAATGCCACGAATTATTATGGGACACCCTGTAAGAAGTCCATTATCAGCTGTAAGAAACAGTGTGGTGAGGCCAGCAGGAAGAGCATCTGTGAACTTCATGTATCACACTATCCAATATCACTTTATCAAACAGAGCTGGAGAAGGCCCTAAGTGTTCATGCTATATGGCCAAGACCAGATTTAGAATTATAAACTGGCAGAGAGGCACAAAATAGATAAAAATTCCACCATTTTTACTTTCTAATGCTGACTGCTTTGATGGGATGGAGAAAACAACCTCAAGCTTATTAGAATACATTCACCATAAATCACAGAGACCACTCAATCAAGCTTTTTGCAGGCTTGTTTCTCCTCTTCTACAGGTTGGAGGTGACCCAACAGCTACACAGCTTAGATGGGAAATGGGGCAAAATCAGAGACAGACAAAAAGCATCAGGAGAGCTCCTCCACTGCAGACAGCAAGTCCTCAGTGGAGGAAGGCCTCCACTGGCCTCCTTTCAGAACCCTCACTTGGAAAATGGTGTTATTCCAAAGAGAAATGATGTCCAGTTCCGAACCAGAGCAGGTAAATAGTGTCACCCTTAGCTGGTTTAAGTAATTATCATTTGGCACTCTGCAGTTTGAGTACTTTGGACAGCCTTGCCTATATTTAGAGCAGGAGGATGTATGAGTTCATGGCATGTGATGCAGAAAAAAATCATATAAACCCAAAACTGAGCAGTGACTTTGGGACAGCCACATAACAACAAGGACCCATCTTCAGCCAAAAACTCTTCCACAAGATCCTCCTCCTAAATACAGTCACAAGGTGAGTCTCTGGCCTGAAAAACTTGAGCACCAGCTGGTGTGGGAACTTCTGATTTCACATCTCAGCCTTTTCTCCAACAGAATTTGCAAACACAGGAGTGTTAATCCATGCTAAATGTAGTCACTACATGAGAATTTCCAGCAACCAAGAGGGCAGTAAGGACTGACAAAAGAGGCAACAAGTGAGGACTCTGAAAAGTGTATCTTTAAGGGAATTGTGTACCCTCTGGTGCTGCAGTGCTGTGAACTACAGGTGTTCATGTCTTTGGGAGAGATGACAGTGCTTTTTCCAGCAAAGAAACCCCCCAGGGGAAAGCAGAAGCATAGTCTGTCTCCAAAAGGAAGAGGTACCACAAGACCTGAACTCATCAGTTGAATCAACATGATTTATAGCAAAACCAGGCTATTTTCTCCAAGTTAAGAATACACTTGATATTCTTAAATTTTAAAAGTAATCAACGTCAAGATACTAAATCTGACAAAATTTTTCCCTTACTCCTGTAACACTATCATTATACAAATTGTATGTTTCTTGTGCTGTTACAGTGCATAAAAGCATCATGTGTATGATGAAAACAATATTTTGTTCTTGTTTTTAGACTGGTATAGTTAGTGAGGGTTGTCCCACAAGCTAAGAAGCTCTCTTTTTGCAAGGTCTTTTGCAATTAAATAAAAATAAGAATCGGTATTTTAGAAATTACCATGGTGACCTCTCCTGGTAGAAAAATATATGACCTCTAACCATGAAAACAGATTAATCCTCAAAGGAGGAAGTACACCTGGCCCATTTTATAGTTTATTTTTTCATTCCATATCCTGAAAGATCTAGATGCCATTTACAAATCAAAACTGACACACAAACTACTAAATCATCAAGAAAACATTACAGCCTCTTCCTTTAGAGGCAAAAGCCTAATCAAGGGGCTTTGGCAACTTTTAAGAACATGTTTAAGAACAGAATAATCACAGAACCAGATACAATTATAAGTGTATTATAAGAGAATTAGAACTTGAGACAAAATGGGAGGATAAAACGTTATCTAAACCTGGGGCAACTGGGAATGAAACTCAGCTGTGACAGGATCCTCTTGAGTGTTGCAAACACTTTATTCACAATTGTGTCTTGTTCCACTGCACTGTTTACCCACACAGTGTACAAGAACTTTTTAATGCATCAGATCCTAACTACTGCAGGATAGACCAGTGAGAAATCTCCCACTGGTACAGATACAGGACCAAGCAAGGCTGCAGAACCTACAGATTCATTTTTGTACCACACTACAGGCACAATCTGAACAAAAACCAATGGTGCACACATTTAAGCTTTGTACATTGTTAAACAGCATGCTTAAATAGCATTGTGATCCATTTTAACAGTATTGGAAACTCCAAATTGGGCTCTTCTCTCTGCAAGTAAAAAATATTCAGAAAGAGCTTTGTTCTTCATTACTCATTCTGTTGGTGTTTACCAATACAAGTCATTGTGCCAATGCCACTGTCACTCCCCTCAAATGCCATCTACTAAAAACTCAGAGGAGGGAAAGAAAACATGACAAAGCTCATACAATGTGCATATATGAAAAATTAAATTGGAGTAGGTTAGGGCTGGGAAGAACTCTTGCAAGAGTGACAGGGAATACACAAAATATTTGGTAGCACAAGAACAAAAACATCCTTCAAACAACATTTCAAGTTCAAGATAAGCCATTTCACCAGTCCTGCTATCATGGAAGTAAACTGATTTTACCACAATGAGGATCAGATGGAGATTTACATGTTGTCTTCTCTTTGTGAGTGCAAAGAACAGATGTTTCCTTTGAGCCCAAGCAAGAGCATCACATGAAACAATTATGGCAGAGGGGAAGCCCAGCATCAGCCTGTACCCGAACCTGTGGCAATGCAATGTTTTCAGTCATTTCAAAGACAACAGATTGGCCTTCACACTGAAACACAGGGCTAAAAATCACATTCCTTTCCTCCAGAAGTCACTTGAATTGTCAGAGACTTGAGAACATATGCTTAGGGAATGGGAGGAGGAGAGTAAACGTTTGGGGCTTTTTTTACTCTTAGTTCCAGCAACTGCCTCTTCAGCCCCCTTTTTCTATTCTAGCTACAAACACTCTGATATTCCCTCCTTGGTAGATTCACAGAGCTTGTCTGAATCGGTTTCCCACCTGACAAGAAATTCTCTTAGACCATACAGATGTCTTAAGAACATGAACATAATGACATCTTTGAAACACAAGGCTCTGATGTCTCAGGAGACATCTACAGCTACATCTGTTACCAATGTCTCATCTCTACTCCAGTGACTCATACTATCCAAAGTTGTACTTTGCACACCATCTCACCCTCCCTATGAAAATACAAAAACATTTCCATGTCTTCAAGTACCAAATATTATCCCTCTTGTCAGGCCTTAGCAACTTGCAACAGGACATTTTTGACATTCACCCTTCCCGAGTGTTAATCTACCTGAATATAATGAAAAGCAGTTTCCTCACAAGTGGGAAAATACCACAAGCATCACATGCCAGTATTTATTTGCTGCTGAGGGCTATACAAAGAATTACAGGTTCCTTCACTCAGGAGAGAAACAAACCAATTTCATTTTGAACTTGATCCAGTAGATGCTTTGGCCCAGTTTTGATTCTCACCACACTGGCAGTGTCCTGTGTCCCCAGTTTCAAGAGAGCAGTAAGAATGCACAGGCACAGGTTTTCATATTTTGGAGAGATAAAACTCTGGTTTTATGAACAGTCAGCTGTGGTATGAAGGAGATCAGAGTAATGATCCTCCCAGGAACAAAAAGAACAGCATTCTCCACCCTTCTGTGGGATGAACACTTTCCTGGTTCAAATGGGAGAGCCAGTTGGAAATTCCTTCAGGTAAAGGTGGAAAGATGGACTCCAAGCAGGAGTCCAACCATCTGGACTCCAAGACCAGAGTCTCCCACCTCTGTGAAAAAAAACCTGATTTAATTAGTTTTAAAAACAATCCTTTGTAATTAAAGTGAATTTATTTCAGACCAAACCAAGTTCTAAGACAAATGCTTTCTAGGCAAGTGACTCTACAGTAGCCAGCAGAACAGCTACCCTGTGTACTGGCCATTTATAGGAAGGAAACTAAGGAAACAGCAGGAGGAAAAACTCCAGAGGGGCATCCTCCAGGGTAAGGCTGTGACACAAGGAGGCCAAGAAATTGTTCCATTCACTATGCATGATTCATTTTTTAGATGATAACCTCACCTAAAAATGGCTGTCAGTGCTGTGTGGGCACTCTGAGAGCCACACATCTGTCTCCATCTCGTTACTCTTTGTCCAAAAATGTGTCTGCACACATTCTACTTGCACAGAAACAATCAGCTGAGCCAGGATCACTGTTCCCAGCAGTGCCTGTGCTGACCTGCAATCACCACATCTCAGGGAGCAGGAGAGGATCACACATGATTGGCAGAGCACTGCATTTTGCTTGACACTGAATTGTGGCTTAAAGGCCAAGCAACATTTGCTACAGGATTAACTTTAATTGAGACCTCAGAATAACTCTGGGATCTAATGATCCAGTCAACTTCACACCAAAGCTGCACATGCTAATGTAGCTTAAGATATAGGAAAACAAAGAAGTAACTGATTTTTTATTCTCAAACCAGATGGAAAACCAAATTCTATCACATTAAAATTCACCATTTAGCAAAAGAAAACTACAATAAGAATACTGAGATCATCACACACTGACATCAGAGGATTTGAGTGGCTAAAATACAGATATTGAAAGGAACTGCTTGAAAGTTATTTACTCCATTTTTATCAAGGATGTTTAATCTCCATTTTTCACTCCCTAAAGGTGAATAGAGGTAAGGGGGAACAGAGGAGGGACATTGTCTAGTCCCTCATGCAGGTGTGTCCTCATGCAAGTTAATTGTACTTTTGATTCCCACCAAGCAAGCACCAATTTCAAATCCAAATCACTGGTGACTGCAGTGTGATAGGAGCTCTTCCTTCCTGTTCTGTAGAATAGCAAACCAGGCTGACAGAAGTCACCTACCTCTGAAAAGCAATGTTCTTGGCCAAATTTTTACCATAAGACTTAAAAAATACACATTTTAAAAATTCATTCCTATAGAATATCCTGTTCCATGCTGCCTAAGACTGATGAACACCAGTTCTCCACTATAAGAGATATACTTTGGGAAAAGCAAGTTCATAAAAACTGGTAATTTAAAAGTGTCCTCATAGTTCAAGGATCTAGAAAATAATCATCCCCATGAAACTGTGACCTTTCTTTAATGAAAGCAGAGACTCCTTTAAATGTCCTGCTAGCATGCATTGCATGAGGATTTTTAACAGTTTTCTCCCTTCCTCATCAAAAGAAATTCAGGTTTAGTTGAACTGATCAGCCCTTCCCCAAAAAAGTTCACTTACCATCCAGAAAAGGCTTCCAATAGCAAACTCAGCATAGTGCTCTATAGTAGACAGTACACTGAATATTAAACAAATCAGCACCAGGAGAAATCTGTAAAAAGAAAACAGTGTTTAGTGACTTGTAAAGTTGAACTGTAAATCTCAATCTAGTTTTTTCTCTCATTCACATAACTTTTTTACCACAAATACTTTGTGTTTAATCAGTCAATTCTTCCTACTCAAACAAGTATCATCATTTTACATTCATTCAGCTTTCAGAAACATGGAATAAAAATAACAGGAAGGCTGAACACAGTAGATCAATAGGTAAATCTCACATTATCAAGTATATTTCTCAGGGAAGGTTGTCATAGTGAATGTTTCATGTTTCATGTTTCACTGATTGCTGTACAATGTAACAAAGACACAAACTACACTCAATGAGTTTTGGTAGCTTTTACACGAAAATTACAGGTGGAAAAATGTATCAGGAAGGGGAAAAACTCTTGTACAACCTAGAGACCAGTGACAAGACAAATTCCTTTGGAGTTTATCCACAGTCTCACCCCAGTGGACACTTCTATCAGTATTCCAGAAGTGATGCAATGCACCTCATCAAGTGCACAGCTGACACAAGCCCAGGAGGTCACTAAGCTTGAGGGCAGAACCCCTGGTTAGTGGTGCCTGCACAAGCTACAGAACAGACATACAGGAAGCTCATAAAACTTGACAGGAACAAGCCTCAAGTCCTACACAAAGCATGTGGAAGAAGACTAAAACATGTCCCCCTGACCTCCCTTTCCCAGGCTCAACTCGTGTCCCTAATTCCCAGCTCCTGTGCCTCCCTCCCTCCCTCACGCACGCCCAAGCAGCAAAGAGGGATAGGGAATGTAGGGCTATGGTCAGACTACAACATTTGTCTCTGCCTCTCCTCCTTCCTCCTCCTCCTCTTCCTCACACTGCTCCCTGCTCCACTGTGGGCCCTTCCTTGAGCTGCAGTCCTCCAGCATAACCTTCCCCTTCCTGGGGCTGCAGGGAATTTCTGCTCTGGGACCTGCAGCACCTCATCCTGCTTCTCCTGCTTCTCTCACCTCAGGGCTCAGAGGCTGTTTCTCACTCTTCTTTTCCCTCTCTTCTCACAGCCCACACTGTGCTTTTGGCCTTTCCCCAGGAGCTTTTCCACCTAAGGCTGGGGGCTCAGCAGTCATGTACACTCACAGATACAAAGGAGCACACAACACAGAATCCCAGAATCATTTAGCTTGGAAAAGGCCTCAAAGATCATAGAGTCAAAAATCAACCCAACAATTCCAGCTCCACCATGAAACCCTAAGTGCCCCATCTACACATTTTTCAAATACTTCCAAGGATGGTGATTTCACCACTTCCCTGGGCAGCCTGTTCCACTTATTTACTCACAGATGCATTTCATACGTATATATCTATATATCTAGAGAGACAAAGCTCTCACAACACAGATGCAGGATAGAAAATCTACTGCAAAGAACTACTTGGATATGGAAAACCCCCAAAACATGTTTGCCTCAGATGGAGGGTAGGCTGAGCCAATATTCTTTATGCAGCACGTTTAAACCATGACTAGAGCCAGGGAAAATGGGACAATGTTGGTATCTGCGGAGCCCTTCAGCTTCCCTTTCTCTCTTTTTAGAGTGCCTCAGAGTTTTAGACTGCCTTAGGAACACCAGGAACACTGAACAGGTGATAATGAACACTGGAAACAATTCTTTGGTATGTTTGGTCTGATCATTCACACACTGCAAGGAAATTGCAAGTACGTGCTAACACAGGTAAGGAGAGACAGCTGTTTCTCAGCTGCCACATAGACACATGTTGTCTAACAGCTGACCTCTTCTAGGTTAAAAATGGATTTGAAGTTATAAAAACAAAAGGTCCTGCTTCCTTTCCTCTGGCTCTGGAAGGACTCTGACACTATTTAATCACAAGTGGAGATTTGAGAAGATCGGGGCCACCATTAATAAACAGATTTCGTAAATAGTGGTTAGAGCTCTACATGTACAATTGTCTCTGAAGCAAGTTTGCATTTCTTCAATATTTACCTATCCTGATCCAGAATATAAGACAAAAGGGATCCAGATATTACATCTTAGTCAAGGGTAACAGCACCTTTAGCTCAGGACAGATCTCAGCCACGCTCTCATGGTTTATGAGTTCCACAACCCTTCACTCAGTCCTGCTACTCCTTTTGCTTCAACATGCACAAGTTGCCAGACATATTATTCACCAGTTTTACTCCCATCCCCAAATATTTATCTCTGAAAACAGTGCTGTGTTATAGGGGGTGCAGAGATCTGTCCAAGGCATAATAAAACCGATTTATTGCTTCAATCAGCTGCTGCACTGCCCAAAAGATAAACCAGCAGAGGGGATAGAACCCAGCATTCCTGGAGAGTGATGCTCAAAAAAGGAAATCAGAGCAAAGCCTTGAGGACAGATACTGAAACACAAGCCAGCCTTTGGCAAATGGAAAAGAACAAGTTAATAAGGGGTTCAAAGCATAAGGGTATTGCCAGTGTCCAACACTAGAAGAATCTTGGCTTGGAAAACTGTAGAACTTCAGCCTTTTCTTAACACAGCAGCATTGCCTTCCATGTAAAAGTAGGGTTAACAGGGCCATAAGAACCTCTTTTTCTTATACATTTAATATGAGACCAGTACTGAGTACCCCACTCCGTGGGATGCTGTGCTCCACAGGGGAGTTTCTTTATCCAGACACCTTTTACTCCTAATCAGCAATCCCAGTGATGGATACATGGAGAAAGACATAAAAAGGGGAATAGACTTATCCACACATCAGGACAGTGTTAAAGGCCCACAGAACTCTCCTGCAGCTCAGACTATCCTTCAGTCAATGGTCAAGGGAACATTTTAACTTGGCTTGTCCCTGAAACCAGCACATCAAACAACTCCAGCAGAGATGTACAAAGAGATAGCCACTTCCTCTGAGTACAGACTCTTAATTTCTTCCAGATCCCTGCCATTTCAATTATAGCCTTTCAAAATACCTTTGTCTCCTTTTACTGCACTCACTAGTAATACATAAAATTCCACAGAGAATTCACATTCTAAATATTTTCTACTAAGACCTTGAGGATGACAGTGTACTTTACACCTTTTCCACTCTAAGAAAGGCAAAGAGAAAAAACAACATTGTTACATTTCCTGTAGATATTATCACTACATCTTCAACCATATCTCCTTTTAGGCTTCAGAAAAAAACAATTAAAAAGAGGTTTACCAAAAAAATTGAGAAAAAAAATTATAAAAAGACACAAGTTGTAGTTGCATAAGGATATAAAAGGGAGGAAAATTGGTGCCTCTTTTTTACTAAGGTACCCCAAACTGCCAACACAGCCTGCAGGTCTTGTAACTTTGAGCTTATTGTTGATTCTCTCCTGGTTTTATGTATTGAGTTTTGTTGGGGGTTTTTTTGTTTGTTTGTTTTGTTCCTTTTTTTTTTTTTCAAATCACACACTAAAACCATTCAAAGGACCCTTTAATTTCACTTAATTTATGGCACTATATCCTCTGGCCAGTGAGTGTCACTCCTTCCCAATGAATAGCAAGGGCAGCTCACATGAGCTGAGTACAAATTCAGTTGCAGTGGGGACAAAGTCAAAGACAAGCACAGATTAATGAGTGAGCGAGGGCATCAAGAACAGCAACAACCACAAAGGAACAAAAGAAACCACACAAAACTCCCAGTCAACCAACCAAAAAAAAAAGACCCCAAACATTAAAAGAACACCCCAAAACAAAAAGAAAGCAAGCTCATTCACCTAGTCAACCACTAAGCCATGAATTTACAGTGAAGATGTTGTCCAAATAATCTCTAACCACAGCAAAGAGGCACAGAAACAGCAGGTGCAGAAAAGAAGGCTGCAATGATTTGTACAGAATTAGACAAATGCTGCAGATCCCGTTCTCCTGCACAGCTCAGCAGCAAATTGTGGTGCCAGCATTGTTACAAGGTGTTTTTCACTGGAGGAAGACTGTGTCTCATTAACAAAAACATTCTCTTTTTGAGTCCACCATGGCTGAAAGATACAGCCCTTAAGTGCCCTTGGCTGTAAATCCTAAACCAATCTCAGCGATTTTCCCCTTTTATCTGATGAAGACCATACTTATTTTCCAGCCAGGAAATTTATGTGGAGAGAAGAAGAAATGTTAAAAGACATTAAAAGTGCTAATAGTCACTTAGAGACAATTGGGAGTACTTGGAAGTTGTAGGTAAGGGCCATGTGGACACAGATCTCACCATGTCCCAAACCCTCAGGACTTGGTCTGGCTGGGTTAAAGTGAGTGCCTGTAGGTTGCCTTGTCTTGGAGCAACACATCCCCAGGGAGCAGCTCAGGAGACCTCCAGTACAAGAGCTGTGCAGTCTTGTCAGATGCTAAAGAGGATTATCTCCATTTTATTCCTCCCATGAAGTAAAAAGAAAATTCTTCAGCTAGCATATACAACATTACCTATTACTCACAAGATCCTGAACATAGAAATAAATTTGTTTTTCTAGTGTGTATAAGTGCAGTAAAAATCTGTCTGTTCAGTACTACAAAGCAACCAACCAACACTCTCAGTTCTACTGCTCAGAAATGCACTAATGTGATAATCTGCTGGCTTCCTCCAGGCTCTCTGACAGTCTTTACCATCCAGTTTTGAGTCATAGAAGATGGTGCACAAGGTGCTTTGAACCAAGGCCTTCCCAACACCAAGAGCTCCTTTTCTGATATCAACTCCCAAAAATGCTGGAAACCTCCTGCACTACTGGTGCTTTACATTTCAAACAAGTCTTCCTTTTCCTATGTAATCCCAAACAGATGTGAGACACACTAATAACCCTGCTGTGGGCAGGCTGTCATCTCCATGGGGACAGAGCAACCTGCTGAAGTGAGAGGGAAGGGAAGAACATAATTACTACTCTGCACAACCAAGATGGAAGTAGATCTGCCTATCCTTTAGTGGAATTGCTGAGAAACTGCATTTGAGACAGATGAGGGTCAGTTTCTGGTATTCTCAGCCAGAGTCAGATAATCTTAAGAAGGTAAAAATAACAGGAGTGTGCCAAGGTAGATACAAAACCAAATACAAGGCCAAAAGGTTCTCGTTCCAGGCAGTGATCTCACAGCACATGATCACCCAAGCCAGCTAGCAGTTCATGGATGGACACACCCTCAGTGTGAAGAATCTGGGACTGCTTTCCCCTTGGACATGTATGTCTGGAGGGGGAGGCAGGACAGGGCTGGAGCCAAGAGCCTTGAGGTGCCATTCAGGACCCCTGGTTTACACAGCAGCCCCACAGCTATAGGGTTTAGCCACGGCTGGTGATGTCCCTGTGTGCACTTGCAGCAGTTTATGCTCAGTGCTCACCTCAGGCTGTTGGAAAGAAGCCACAGGTGGAGTTTGTTGAGTAGGTTGTATCTGGGTTATGACAAAACAGCTGCAGACAAGTAGTGGAAACAAAGGTCAAGTCCTCCCTGCACCCCAAGTAAATCCACTCCCAGAGAAACCAACAGACCTTTTGCACCTTTTCTCCAGTACAGTGGAGCAGCATCTTCTTCCCTCTCTGATATCTGAGCCAGCAATCAGTGCATGCTGCCTTCACAGCTTCCTTTAAGTTACTGTCACTGTCACTGGGCCACACACCACAATGCAGGTTAGCTTTGATGAGCCCACCCCTAAAGATGAACAGCTCAGTTAACTGCCAGCTGATCTGCAGAATCCAACCAGCTACAGCTCTCTGCCTCTCAGGCAATCAGAAAAGCTCCTTGTGGACTGCTCAACTGGACAGTCCAACAGCCTCTGGAATGCTAAACATAGCTCTAACCAATCTAAACACATTGGAGGAAAAAAGCTTGGGTGAGTGCCAAATTCCCTGTAAAGAGCTGGAAGCATGGTGCCACAGGCAAGCCTTCAGCAAGGCTCCTCACTGAATAGCTCTGGGTTTCACTCACTGCAGCTGCTGGTTTGAGGGACAAGCTCTTCCTCTAAAGTGCCAAACAGATCCTGGGTGTCCCTAAATATTTCTGATTAGATTTCTGGGATACCTATAGGTAAGGCAAGTGGATGGGTGTGTGTTTCACATTGCTGGCTCGGGGTGAAGCTATTTGAAGCTTGTCACATGGCAATTTCCCTTTCCCCACCAGCTCCAGCCTGGCTTCCTCATGCTGTTACCCTGTTACCAATACTCTCTCCTGCAATGGACAATTCTCTGTGCTTAAGGGTGAGAAAACAGGGTGTGATTGTTTACCTGCTTGCAGGGAACCCCTGCAATTTACATCCACAGAGAACAATTTCACCCACTGGCAGCTGTTCAGTTCCTAAAGGCAGGAAGTTAATAAGGCAGAGATATAAATAATTACCAACCAGTGGAGTTGGTCTACTCTTTCCTATCCTAAAGGAACTGAGGTTCTCCTTTCTAGTACTTTGTCCTCTTTCATTCCTTCTCTGATTTTTGAGGATGTTGAGCCACAATTCGAGCTGTTGCTTCCGCAAATATTTTTTCCCTTTTCTGCCATAGAGCTACTAAAAATAATGAAGTATTTCCTCTAAAAACACCTCACTTTCTTTTCCAACTTTTTTTTTCTGAAGATGGAAATTTATTCCTGATCACCTATTTGTAGACTCTTCCTCATTCTTTGAGCAGAAAAAAAATATTTGACATATCAGGGGAAAGAGGAGTATTTGAGAACCTCTCCTTTGGTTTCAGATTCTCACGTAACACTGTTCACACTTACAGAAGATGAAGTATCATGCTTTCCCAAGAGACATCTTGTTAATGTAAACTAAATTTTAGTGTTTCTTGATTTCTCCTCAGTTCCTTAACCTCAGATATACACAAAAATACAACTGCTTTATCATCAATGCTTTTAGACTATCATCCTTAAATCTGTCCCATGTGTTAATCAGATTAAAGAGGCAGCCCTGTTAAAGGCTGCAAATTAGTGCTTCTTTATGTCCTGGTTCTTCTAAACATTGCATTCTTTTGGAGAGTAGCTAGTACAACTGAAACTGTTTCTGTTGCTGTTCTAGCCAGGGACAAATTCTGTTTAAAATATTTATTGACCATGAGCACACTTCACTGAAGCCTACAAACACTGGCAACTAGGAGGTTAACTTAATGCTGAGAGCAAAATGATGTCAAGCACTTTCTCCAGGGTGAACCTTTCAAAGGTCATGCAGTAATAAACTTATTTTCCATGTAAGACAAGCCTAAGAGAAGTTCTTAAAGGAGGAGTAGTCATAATTCCTCCTTCTAAGTTTTGCAGCAAATAATTCCATTTCTAGCAAAAACTGTGCATATGGGGCTTTGTGTTTATCTCCTGCAGATAAGTGTACTTGAAGTGCTGATATACGATGCTCGTGGGAATGTTATCTCTTGGAGAACAAAAAAGGGATGGGTGGGGAGGGGACAAACTTGTAAATTCACAGACAGAGATATACTCCTTGGCAACCAAGTACAAAACAGTAGCTTTGTGACCTTCTGGACTTTACCAAACTTTGTTGACTCTGCAAAGTTTTGTTTAGAGAAAAAAAAACACTTTTAGAACAATATGAGCTCTACAATGAAAGCAAATCAACAAAAATTATTATGGAAAAGCTATCAAAACCCATGCTCTGTAGAACTGGGAGTCCTGGACCGTGGGTTGCTGATGATTTTAACACCAGATGTGTCCTGTTCCTTCCTCAAAACTGAGCTACTGAGCCTCTCTTCACTCTGTGAAAGCCCTCCAGGTAGATAACTACAAATGGCTTCTACATGTTCCAGCTGAAAGTACATGGAAACCCTGCCTTTTAGATTCCTTAGATTATCCTTTATTCTATCTGCTATTTTCTCCAGAAGCTTTGAGCAGCCTGCTTTAGTGGAAGGTGTCCCTGCCCATGGCAGGGGTTGGAACTCAATGGTCTGTAAGGTCCTTTCCAACCCAAACTGTTCCATTAGTCTAAGATACAAAGCCAAAATGTTCTGGCCTGCCATCACAGTAGGGGAGAAGAAATGCAGTGGCTTCAGCTGGACTTAAAAGAAAAATGGACTGAATTGAGGCTAATATGTCCAAGTAAATCTATGTGCAACTATACCCACTGGAGCTTTAGCTTTTTTCTGGATGACAGACTACAGAGTTGTCTAATGGAGACCAAAAGCTTTAAGTCAGCCTGTTGTTAGGGACAATAAATGAGTTTAGCAAACAGAAAGTTCTTTGAGGGGCTCCAGCAGCATGGGCTCCATTCTATTTTAACTGGCCACTTTGTGGCAGGAAAACTAAGGAGAGCATTTTTTTTTCTTTTTTCATACTCTAAAAGTGCATGTTCTCATTCCTGAGCGAATGAAGCGCTTTCTTCTAAATGGGACTCTACTGTCTCATGTTGAATAGCCATGTGCTTCTGAAAAACATTCCTGCTGGTCTGAATGAACCCTCAGTCCTGGTCCTTATGTATTTTTGTTACCCAAAGGAGTTTCTAAGTCATGAAGAGAAGGTTGTCCACGTGCCTTTGTCAGCAAGTTTTGATGTCCCTCAATTCTCTCATAAATCTATTTCCAGGCTCCTGTGTCTTTGAAAGGTCTTGGGTTTATCCATACGTGATCGTACACAAATTAGAGTTGGTTGGAAATTTTGGTAAAGGGACAATTTTTCTGCTGAAAATACCAATCTGTTAAAATTAGAAATAGTCTGGGAATGTGTTGGTTTCAGCAGAAGTGGAGAAGGAGACCAAGCACTTTTTAATGTAAACCTGCCTAGCTTTGGACTTTACTAACAGGGAGCATGCCTAGCAGAGAATTTGGCCATATCTGATTTTCTTTTTTCTACCCCAGAATAAAGTATTTTCAGAGCTTTGAAGCCTTCAATCAAAGGAAAATTCCACCTATTGCATGGGATATACTGAGAATATCTGTTTTCAGCTGTCTCTTCTGGGTTGCACCCAGAAATGCCCAATAGCCCCATTGCACATAACATGAAGTTGCCCTCCTGGCTCCTATCAGAAATAACAAGTCAATACAACACCAAGGGAATTATAATTTCACTTACAGATAGACTCACCTGCATATACAGAATTCATCACAAACAGGACTGGATCAACAGCTAGAACCAATGCTGCTCAAACCACAGCATGAGCCACACATCCTACAAAAGAAAATCTCCCACATGGATCTACTGACCCAAGCTGTTGTATGTTATTTATAAAACATTCACAGCTCCCACTAGTAACGAGCACTTCACATTTCCAAACATTTGACAGCCTAACTTAATTGCTGTTGTTTGGAGAGCACTAAGATTTGGATTTTGCTTTTTATATGAGTTTATCTGGCAGTACTTCAGAACTGACAAATTGCATTCATGCATCCCTTACAATCACCAGGAGCACTGATCTTACTGAAACCTTTTATTTCATGCCCTGCCTTTCCTAGGATTTAAGCTCCTTAATTCCACTCAGTGCCCTCCTCAATTCCACTGACATCTGTGCTCCTGTGTTTCTCTTGTTTTTATCTCTGCATGTCTTGCAATCTTCCATTCTGATTCTATAGCTAAGACTTTCTAGAAGAGACATAATCAGTTCTTTAAACAGTGACAAAACCAGTCCATCATCATGACTTCAGTGTTGACGATTCTGATACTTTTATCACCAGCCTTGACTGTAACACAAAAGTCAGTAGGTTTTGGCATGTGATTTAGGATACGCCTCCAAGCAAACAGGAAATTCCAGCCACCATTCAAAGTGCAACACCAGCTTCCCCAAAGGACTCACATTAAATAATGTTTCTTGGGTTCAGGAGCAGAAAAGGGATAGAAAAAATCCATATAAGGATGCTGTGCAAATACATTCGCTGACTTAATGCCAGCTTGATCATCAGGGAGACACCTGAAACACTTTTCTTCTTTAATTTGGTACCATGTGGAGTCCTCAAGTTAGTGAGCAATTGTAACATTAACACCAAGGAATATCTTTTTATTTTGCTTGTTTCTGTAAGAACAGAGGAGGTTTTTTTCCACAAAAGCATAACCAAATTTCATCAACTGCACCATAGCAATGTCAGGCTACAGTGTTTGTTTTCACTACAAAAACAACATTGGCCTGTGGGGGCAGATGTTAATGTATATTAATTGCTCAGATTATTACAAAATTGAGCTTCTAAAATAAGATGGATTGAATTTCTTACAGAAATGATGGAAAAAGTCATCAATAATTCAAAAAATGAACATAGAACTTACTCATGCTGTGGCTTTGTGCCCTGTGGTTAGGTGACTGTGCCTAACACAAAGTACTCCCAGATCCAAGTTCTTCCTTAGGAGCTTTCCTAACATCTCTCCTGAAAAGACTCCTTGGTGCCAAACAATTCAAAGGACCTCAAAGTGAAGTGTTCTCATCTTGGGGATATTAATTTCTCTCTCCTCTAGACAAATGTCTGTTTTAACCAAATGAGAAGAAGCACAGTATCTCTGATGTGTCTCATCCCCTGTCCATGCTAGCTGGAACTTGCCAGCTGGCTCAAAAGTTCTGGGTAAGGCCCTTCCAGACAGACATGCTCAGACAGTGTGGTTGCAGAAACCTCATTTCCTTAGGAAGAGAGGTTAAAAATTAATAACTACCCCCATGCATTTTTAGAACAACCAAATCCTGGAACTTTACAGAATCCTAATGACAATTTTCTTTAATATGAGTGCACCTTCATTAGCAACTTCAGCCATTCCACCATCTCATCCAGCTGCACATGCAACCCTAAGCAGTAAGAGGAACATCCCACTTTAATGAATAAGGAGTTCTTGAGTTTCTTCCCTTCAATACTGCTCCTTTTTTGGTACCTGAAGCTTATCATCAGAGACATCTGCTTAGTACCTCTCAGTAGTTAGTACACAGATGAAAAGTAGCCATTGTAGTCCTAAACTGAAAACTTTGTCAGTGACTATATAAAATTCCAAATAAGTAACTGTTATGCTGGCAAAAAACACCCTAAACATAATAGTAAGTAATGGTAACGATATAATAATAATAATAATAATAATAATAATAATAATAATAATAATAATAATAATAATGTTGTCTTACTCTTATGGAAGTACACCGTGTCCAGGATTAAGCTGTGACATCAAGGTCAAAGCCAGAATCTCAAAAGCAGCCATGTGCTTATAATTACTCTGAACTTCAGTTGTTGCTTGTGTTGGTCATATTACAATCACATCATTGGAAAAAGCAAAATATCTGCTTGCATTCTAGAGATAATTGTGGAAAGGACAGAAACGGGAATTTGACAGTCCCTTTGAGATAAACAATTATAAATAATGGGTTATACACTCCATTTCCAGATAAAAACAGGAGCTGGAGAACACTGTGCTAACTTATTTCAGTTCACTAAAGAGCTTCTACACTCAAAGAATCAAAATATATGCAGGCAAGTGCCCCATTAAATGGAACCACGAAACCCTTACATTTTTTGCCTTTTAAAGTTCTTCACATCAGCAATAGTTGTATGCCAAACAAAAATGGAATGTCAGCCAGAATGGTGGCTCTGAACTCCTGCTATTTCATTAACATGAATTCATGTTAATTTCTAGCATTTCTTACATGGAGTTGGAGGAAGTAAAAAAAACCTGAGACAGCAAAGTCTGAGGAGAAACAATAATAGAAAAAAGCTGCAATTTTTAATTTGTCCAAATAATCTGAATTCACTTGTTTATGCATTACTCACATTGACACAGACATTGGTACACAGAATCTTTTCCAAAGGAAAAAACCCTCTGCTGGCTAGCCCCCCCTTTTATAAACATGTTTTTTGATCTTTTGTACTTTCCTCATGAAGTTTTAAGTCCGTGACTATTGATGTTGTTCACATTTCTGTAAGAATCATGCACTTTTAATTATTCAGCAGTAACTGTTCAGTTGAGGTTTTTTTTTTATTTTCAACAATCTGCCAGGAACAGGTATATATATTTGTGTGTGTGTGTGTGTGTGTGTGTGTGTGTGCATGCACATGTGCTTCTCTTTGAAGGAGCTGTGGGAGTCAATCTGGAGGAGGAAAGGGGTAAAAAAGTAAATCTGGGGCATGTTTTCATATAAAACTAAGCCCACACCACAGCTCTCTGGTGGGGAAAAAAAAAAGAAAAAAAAGAAAGAATTTTGCCTCATTCCATTCCTGGCCAACTGTGTTAGCGCTGGTTGCAGCCCCATTAGACCACTTGCTGACATGCTGCAACTCCTTAAGGTCCCAAAAGCTCCTCATTTCCTGCTGATCTAGATTCCTGCCATTACAGGGAGCTGATGAAGCGTAGGATGGCTCCAGTGAGTGCCAGAAGCAACACGAGTTGGGCAGTAGAAATCTGTGTCCAGAAGAGAAGAAGGGAAGGTGACAGAGGGGCACCAAGACCTTTTGGCATTGCTAAACCACCATGCCAGCTCTTGGGAAACCATACTCTAGGGAAGACATTTTCCCTGCCTACCACACAATTCTCAGAGACAGGCAGCATCCCATAGGAATATTTTGGAGCAGCAGCCATTACCCTCTCTGAGTCACCATTTGGAGGAGTTGTCTCCCCAGAAATCTCAAGGCAGCCTGCAGAGCAGACTTTATGGCTACCAAACTCTAGATTTATGAAATGTTTTGCAGTCAAACCAGGTGGTCTGCAGTACTTGCCAGACAATTTGCAATGTTACTTTGCAATCATTGTGCACAATTTTATATGAAATTCAACAAGTGATTTTGATCCACTGAGAAAACAAGAGCGGGGCAGTGTTTCAAGGTGCTTAACGTGCACTACTGACCTGACTGAAGAGCATCCACTCTGTCCCACTGGGGTAGGCTTCTGCTGGTGTCAGAAGCTGAACTGGCTACCCAAGTATAACTCCAAGTTTAACTATCCAAGGACAAGTCCAGCTGGCAGGAGCAAGCTGAGTGCTAGAGGTGGATGAGGGGAGCAGAACTGGTGCTGGCTTGTTAGCAATGAGCTGTTAGATCAGCTCACTTCATCCCAAAGGAGGCTATGGGATACAAAGGCTGGTCTAACTTTCAAATGAGAACAAGGTCTAACACTCATTTAATAAGTGGCTTAACCAGCACAAAGTGACCTGGAACAGCTGCAAGTTCTCACTTAAGCTTTTGCAATATTACACAGCAAGAAAATGGCAGGCCTGAGAACACAGTTAAGAGTCCCTGTCCTGGACCTCCCTCTTGCTTTGGACTTTCCTCCACTGCCAGCCAGGCTGTGGTTTCTCCAGTGCCTGACAAGCAGCCCTTCCAGCTGTGCTGACTCCAAGGATGATGTGACATCCATTTGCTGAAAACTGGACTGGGACCAACAGCTCCTTTTGTATCTCCTCACAGCCATCACTGCCTCTTCTTCTATTGAACTGTTGACTTGGACAAGATTCAAATTAGTTGCCTATGGGTGAAAGGTTCCTTGTCCCATCATGAATTCCATGTTCCTGCTTTTCCCTAGCTCCCAGCTGTCATGTCCTACCCCTCTTCCACCCAGTGGCTTTCGGAGCTTCTGGAACATTTTCAGCTGCCCCCTTTGTGCCTGTATCCAGCTTTCTGATCTCCACAACCTGTTTTTCCTCTTTTCTTTATGCCTCCTGCTTAAGTCAGATTCTCTTTGTTCTTGAGCTACTCTGCTCTTGTATTTTTTTCCTCCAGTTTCAGCATCACTGGCACCAGTCTCAGCTTCCACCACAAACCAACCTGGACCTCAGTGTCTCAGTCCTCCTGAGAGGTTCTCCTCTGTCCCTCTTTCACCACACTCACTGTTAGCCAGTTGTCCTGCTCCCTCACTTAGTCCAAAGGAACCCAGGTTCCCTCTAAGTTTCTGGCTTTCTAACTGAAAAATTCATCTACCCAGGCAACAGCAGCACAAAAGACCAAAATTAGCAGTCCCTGCGTGCTCCAGAGAAACAGAAAAGATATGAAAAGGGGGTTGGATTGCAGTGAGCAGGGTGTAACTGAGGAGGGAAATACTATGGATTCTGGGCACACTCGGAGGTTCCCTGCCTGGAACCTGCGCTGCAACATCCCCTCGGGCTGACACAAGGTGGCCTCTGTGGCTCACAGAACAGTGACAAGTGACAGCCAGCCAGGTGCACACAGCATTCCAGCCTACAGTGGAGCCATTCCAGCAATC
This sequence comes from Peucedramus taeniatus, assembly GCA_013400575.1. NCBI lineage: Eukaryota > Metazoa > Chordata > Aves > Passeriformes > Fringillidae > Peucedramus > Peucedramus taeniatus. The sequence goes on from WBNO01021826.1 coordinate 796,332, forward strand.
ACTAAATGGATGTAGGCTTCAGAAATATATCCATCACATAAGTAAGACTTCACCTGCAATTAAATGATTTAAACATCTAGGTTTTCCAAGTAAGATCACTGCCATAAATAACTCATCACCAATACATGTTGCATTTTTCTTTCAAGAGACAAAATATGAGGGTTCTACCCTAATACCTGACATTTGAATGTGATTTAAACAAGTGCATAGCTGAGTTTAGAAATGAATCCAAGCCAGGCACCTGCTGTTTTTTCTGGACTGAGGACCTCCCAGCAAATAGCTGGGCTCTAACATAGGTAATCTCCAACACCCCAAGGCTCTCACATAGCCACAGGAATTGCTTGCTTTGGATCAATGCATTGTCAGTTCATGGAGCAGCTTCTTCTCAAGCCCTCAGCTCTAGCTAAGTGAGATCCTCTACTCTATTGGGCATTTTAGAAGTGAAGTATTTCACAGTCCTACTGTGAAATTTCTAAACCAGAAAATAATGCCCATTTGGAGGTTTTCATGATGAGCAGGAGGGATTCTCAAGTAAACCCACTCACCCCTTCAAACATTTTGTTTTGAAACCATAATTTCAACCTCCACTAAAACTCCAGTAACTCCACTAAAATAATACAAATGCTAGATTTAATTGGGCAAAATTAATTCCCTTTTCTAACACCGTTAAAAACTTCTGTAAGAACCCTGAGCTTAATTCCCTTAAGAGAAACTTTCTCCAAGTGTTATCAGTGATTATCTTGGTAATTCCAGAATGAGAAAAGGTCATCTCCTGGAGCACTTGCTGTTCCCTTGCCTTGCCTGGTTTTGGAAAGTCAGGTTCTTTCTAGAAGGACTGCCTCCAGATCAGAACAGACTGCAGTCCCTCTTGGACAGAAAGCTCCCCCAAGGTTGTACATGAGTTGTGTGATCTTTGTGGCACAGGAAGGACAGAAGGGACAGAGCACAGCCAGCTCCTCCAGGCTACACAAACATCAGCCATGTACTTGAAAGTTTGGATTTGTTAGGAAAATAGTCATAATCATCAGCATCAGATCAGCTGCACTTAAGTTACCACCAAACCCACACATAAAACACGGGAAGATTTTTAAAAATAAATTACAGGTTGTTCTAATTATCAAATTAAGTGTATTTTAGATTAGTAGTTTAATTTTTAACAATGTTTTGCTGTAATGATATATAATCCTATAAGGCATGTTCTTTCCAAAACAGAAACTTGTTATTTAAATGAACACAACATGTAGTTACTGGGATAATTATTAGCAAAAATAACCTTGAGACAAAATGCTTGCCAAAAGTTGTTTCAAATGTTTCCTTTCTAGCAGCCCCAAAGACAACTTTTAAGAGCACTCAATTTACATATTCTTTCATGTAAGTTGGGAATCCTTGAAAAAATAGTTGCTGTTGGTATTACCAGTATTTTCTCCAATTTTCTAGTACTGAGGGGGTGTATAGATTTTTTTTTTTTTAATGCCCATTTCAGAATAAAAAAGTGCATATTAAAGGTCAACCTCAGTCGGGGATAAAAGCAACACAGATGATGAAACAAATTAATTTCAGCAAGATTAGTAGTCTCAAAGAGGCTTAAATCATGACTATTCATATATTTAAATTTACACAAATCATATCTGTTTAGTCCTTAGGAATAAAGCATGCTACAAGCACAGTCCTTGAAAGAGGCCCTATCTTTCTGCTTGGAGAAATTTCATTACTCAAAAAATCCTTTCAAACATAAGTATATGATGTTGAGGGAGGAAAAGAAGCAAGTATTAATGAGACTATCTATCTTATGCTAAATAGAAGCATTAGGGTTCATCCCTAAAATGATCATATACTTCTCTGGGCAGTTCCTGACTGCAGCCACTGATAATGTTTTTTTTCCCAAAATGCAGTCAGGTCACAGTTTATCTCAGACAGAGTAATTTCAGCACTCTGCATTTCTTTAGGAAACATGCTAATTTTTTAATAAAAGCAAGGCCTTTTGGCTCAGCTGGCCGGTAAAACTTGCTCTGGTCTCAGTGAGAGCACAACTGGACCCTTTCTACAGCTAAGATGACAAATTATCTTTCTGTTAAGCAGCATTCAGAACAGTAATTGAGGTCTTGCTATGCTTGACAGATACCATAAGCAACCAAAGAAAACAGTAACAGCTGGATTAATATATCAACCACTGCTTTACAAGGGTAAATGGAAGCCTTAATTGCCTCCTTGCATGTACTACATACATGGTATAATGAAAAACATTTTGCTAAGTTTGTACTCATTTCACGTTCACAACTATAAATCAATTCAAATTAGCAATGTTATATGTTTATCTAACAAATTATTGGTTTGGCTCTTCAGCATGAGCAAAACAAACTTAAAAGTGCAGGATGTGTCTGATCACAGCTGGACCTGCCACATCTGCTAAAAACTGCAGTGTCTGAAGCTGGAACAGTGTAAAGCAGCTCAATCAACAATCAGAACTGCCAGGACTAATGAGGACTTGCCCTCAGAAATACCAAATATACATGTACATCCTTGAAAACAAAGATCATTTGAAGAATAAAAAGCCTTCTATGGAAATGATAATGGATGTAGTGGCTGCTTCTTTAAGGAATTGGCTTTTCCACTGCCTTGAGAGGATTACTCATGGAACAGGTTTTGAGCATAGGAGCTCAAGTACTGATTCCTGGCTGATTAAATGGGCAGTTTCAGATTCTTCTTACACCAAAGATCATGTGAAAATGTAGGTACTTACACAGCAAAATGATAGATAAAACACTTCCATCCACTGGGCCTCTCCAGGAAGTTGTAGACCTGTCCCTGGGTGCTGGTTTTGGGGAGACACTGGCTCTGGAAGCACTCTGTGGTCCGGGCCCTGCTGGCTCCACTGTCCGAGCAGGCTGCAGCCTTTGTGCCTTCCCCAGGGCTCTGGGGAATCCTGGGTCCCTTATCCATGGAGGGCTCTGGATTCAGTGCCACAGGAGAATACTGCATGGTGCTGAGGTTCCCCCTGACTTCCAACAATGCTGCAGATTTGCTATTTCCACTCAGGGTGCTTAGCTGGAGAGTGGAGCCTTGATTCTGCCCACAGTGGTTACACACCAGGTACGCAGCAGTTTCTGCACCATCACAGGACATCCCACAACAACACACAGGTATTGCTGTCTCTGATCAATATTTAAAATCATGAAGGAGGGATTGGATGTCTTCTGTGCCCAAGGTGCCCCAGCAGCTGATAAGATGACTTTGTGCTGTTATCGTGGAGCTTCTCAGTAACACAAGTGTGAGCTGCCAGCCTGTCACCTGCTGTCACTCACATCCTCTGAAATTAAGTCAGAAAAACTTATGAGACAGTGACACCAGAAGGAACAGGAGTCTGGTTGAGACTTCTGGAGGAAGGAAAGAAAATTAAGTTTCAAAATTATATTGAAAAGCAGGAAGCCTAGAACTATTCAAACAGTGCAACACTTGTGCAGCAGCAGAGACTTGAGAGCTGATCCTACCAGATTACTTTAAGCTGAGCAGTTCTTGAAGTGCTCTGATTAGAGATGAAGTGTTGCCCAAAGCACACCTGAATGAGGCTTTGAACTTCAACACCTACACCTCTAGATAAGGACAACTTATCTAGAGCATCAATATTACAGGAAGAATTTAAGACTTAAATAAATTATTTCAGTCACCTCATGGGACCCAATCTTGCAGTCCACAGTACTCTGGAACAACTTTTCTCAAGTGTAAAAAAGAGGATGCCATTAATGATAACTGATACTGGGAGGTTAATATTGCTACAAGGGAAAAGATCAAAAACTTCTGTCTGATCTTCAATTTTCTTCAAGCCCTTTCATGTTTGCAGCTGATTTTGCTACTCTCGAACAAGCATCTAGACAAAATAGAAAAGACAATAGGGTTCTTCTAGATCAATATGTATTTCATGAAGGAGAATTAAGTTGTTGCTAATACAGAGCAGCAATTTCTTAGCAGCAATACTAATAGTTTTGTGAGACTGAGAGTGGATGTCTTTTTTGTACTGCCTTATTTCTTACACACTACATCCAGAGCTACTTTAGCCTCAGTAGAATATTTTAGAGAGACAATTTCAGCCTTCACACACACTCTCCTCTTTAAAACTAAGCCTATTTTTTGCTGTTGCATAAAGCTCCTCATGTGTAGCAAATGAACTCCCAGTGCAGTACATCTGAACAGAGCCCTCCAAGTTATCCCACAAAGTATTTATATGTATACATTTTAACATAACTTTTTACACAAGGCTCATTTCTTAACACTGCTCGTGGAAAGATGAGCATCAGTCCTAGAGCAAAGAGAGAAATATATGCCATGCAAACATTAAAACACAAAGCCCTTCATCCCAGCCAGCCTGCAGCAGGTCCCTGAGAAGCACCTCTAAGAACATCCATTCACTTTGGGGTGCTGAGGCTGCCTGGACAAGGCTGGCTAGGCAGAGCTGCAAGCACAGCTCCCTGGAACACCTCTCCTGGGCTGCTCCATCCACACACGGCATCTCACAGACACGGCACAGAAAAACCTGAAAGCAGCTGGCAAACAGCACCTACTTTGTCCAGGCACATCCCTCTCCTGGCGGCTGCTGCTCACCGTGCAGTCCCTGGAGAGATGCAGGAGAAGAGCTGCTGCCCGGCTCTGCCCACAGCTCCCCAAGTCCCACCCTGAGCAAGGCAGGGGCCCTCCCTTTGGGCTGCCTTATATGGCTGCCCTTGCAAAAGGCACAGAAAGAACCGGGAACAGTTTGGATGATTTCAGAGAGAAGTTACTTCTGTCTCTTCCTGCTGTCAAAACCAGCAATCACAAGCAACAGCTTAACTTCCCTCCCAGTCTTTTTCTTATCTGCAGACACTTCATTGCAATGCGTTGAAAGCAGCCTTTCCTTACTGCACATCTTCAAACACTGAATTAGGTGATGCCTGTGGTGGGCTGGAGGCTCTGCATCCTCCTTTCATACTGGGAAAGTCTGAACAGCAGCTTCAGTCACTCAGGTTTTTTTCCATCAACGTTTTGACGAAGCCAAAAGCAGCGCTTCATTGTTACATCAAGTACTGGAAAATCAGGGTTCTCTCATGTTTTTGCTCTTCTGAGCTCCAGGTCATTTTTTGTATTAATTTGGGAGGAAGAGAATCCCAAACATAACCATTCCAGCATCCAACTCCCCATTTTATTGTTGACCTTTCTAAGAGAAAGTGAATACTGCTATTTCTCTCCTTTCCTCCCTCTTGTAACAGAAATCAGACTGTTGTCTGCAACCCCAACATTCCAAACTTAAGCTTCCCACTTTTCCAGAGCCAGGACTTTGAGAAAGGAACAAAGGTACCCCTTTCACCCTATGGTTATCATCAGTGGGGGAATGCTGCCACTACACATAGTCTTCATTTTTAATCATAATTGTTCATGGGGCTAAGGCATCTCTTTCCTTGGAAAGATTATTCCAGAAAGTTATTTCTTAGTTTCCCAGTTATATTTCCATACCACTGCAAAAACTCCATAACAAAACAAAAACCCAAACCCTTTTATTTCCTTTCTTTTTTCTTGATACATGATACATGTAGTCTGATCTAAAAGCCAACCCATCCAGAACATTTTCCTTGGATGCTGTGTTGCTCAGTTTACCCTGTGCACAGAATTGAATACATTATTGCACACACTACTGCAGGTAGTAGTGGGGGGTCATTGAGAACTGATATCTGACTGGAGCCCCAAAAATCCTTCTCCAGGTTTTTGCTTCTTCCTGAAATGCTTGCTGCACCAATTAATACTTTTATACTCTCTGCTTTATTAACTTTTCCAGACAGTAATTTGCTAAATGAAAAAATTGCTGCCTCCCCTCACCTCTGATCTCTTCTGAATGTAATTACTCAAGCTTTACAAAAATTAGCCAAAGTATGGAGGGGGGAAAAGCATTTAAAAAAGCCAACAAACCAAACAAAAACCCCCAACCAACCAACCAACCAAGAAGTAATTTTTATGGATATTTTATGGTTAAAAATAAATTTCCTTTGAGGGAATAGTAGTACCCAGCTTTACTGCAAATGCAAAAACTCAACATAATAGCTGCAGGTTTGAAACCCCAGCAGAAATGAAACCAGAGCACCTGACTCCTATTTCTTGGTTAAGGAAAAGATGATTTAATGATAAGATTTTAATAGACTGAGAGGTGGAAGACTTGAACTCATTCCTTCACACACCCCCAAAAGCAGTATATCGCATCTTTGGGTCAAAATCTCAAAAGGCAATTAGTCACCTCACTAGTTTATGACTTACATCAAATGCATGATTTCAGGGATGTCTAAATGCTGAAGTGTTCTTTGGTAACTGTAGATGCACACAGCATGCTGCAAGTGTGGATATACAGAAGTGTGACTTCTGTGGCTGGACCCACTTCATGTGTTTAATTTTGGTGGGCCTGGGGTCACCCCTGTGCTCAGAGAGCACATCTTCCTCACCCTGACAGCACTGCATTTAGCACTAAACTTGGGAATTTATAACCAGAAGGCCAGGATGGGAAGGCACAGAGAAATGTCTGGCTCTGAGATGCATTTTTGAGCCCCTTCTTGAGGAGGAGGCACTTCTCAGAGACAAACCTAAACACAGCCCCACTGGCACCACCCATCACTGCCTCCTTCAGGGGCTGTGTTTTAGAAGGAAAGTGTTAATGAGTCATGCAAAAGACAGATAATATGGAACCCTTTATGCTAGAAAATATCTTGAAGGGTAAATAATAGGTGAGACTTGCAAAACATTCCCTCACCCCTCTGTCCATTCCAGATTCCATTCTCTGGACATAAGCTCTTTGCATCAGCTCTCTGCATCTCTAGAAGATCTGCTCTGGATCTGAGAGCTGCAGCACTGCCAGCACTGATACCCAGGAGCTGGGCACTGCTGAGTGCCACACAGCCCTGTGGGTCATCTGTGGGATCTTAACAGTGATCACACTGGGGCACAAACCCAGCGAGTTTTGTGGCTCCAGCTGGTGGTGCCCAGAACACCTTTAAAGGGGCAAAATTCCAGCCCTTGCTCTCTGATTCAGCTTCCCAGCCTGGTGGGCTCTTACAAGGGACTGTAAACAAAGGTAATTAAGAATCATGAAATGGGGCTCATCTCTGAGTTCATTTAACAGTACCCCCCGTACTTTTAATTTTTGAACTGTAGGTTGAAAAATGGGGTAATATTTTTCTTACCAATCTGTTACACAGTTCAGTTGTCTGTGGAGCATTTGGCAGTCCATATAATGTGCACCATGCACACCATTATCCATCTTCACAAGGATATGCTGAACACAAACTAAGATTATCATTACTTGTACACTGTGGTATCGTAAAGATGGTGCAAGTCCAGATTGAGACACTGGGTTTCCATTCCCTCCAGAGGTTTGCCAAGTGAAATGTATTCTACAATTTTACCACACAGGAAAAGATATGATGTGACAAATTGCCTTTTATGAGTGCTGGCAGTGCTTCATTATTTTTGTACTAATATAGATAGTCTACAAGGCTGACTGGTTTGACCCAGAGTAGTGTCTAAGAATTCCATAAAACTCTCATTTCCATGACAGAATGCCTGTAAGAAATTAACTAGACTCCTGCATTTAAGAAGGTTTTTTCCTCTCTGTTCAAACTAAAACTGAAATATTTCATTGGAAAAATGAACAGAAGATGCAAGTTCATGCAGTTCTTCTTCAAGAAATGCATGAACTTCTAAACACCTGTGATGTGAAGAAAGTGTCAATTTCATAGTATGATGCATATCATGAATGTATAGATCTTAGAATTATCATAAATGTATAAAACTTATACTATATCATACAGTAAGATCTAAACTATTGTTATGCTGAGTTTAATAAACTCTATCTGCCTGATGGAATTTTTTTTTTAAATCAAATAATTTACATGATCATTAGAGGGGGAATTAGTAGCAACTTTCAGGTCGGGTTGTCTGCCTATTCCTACAACACCTGTCCCTTTCATTTCTTGAAAATTCATCAACATTGTAAGCAGCTGGGCCTAAGTTTTATTCTGAAAATCTCTAGTTCTGCTTTTGACTGGTTGATTAAAAAGCTATTCAGCCACTTTTGACCATGCAGACAGAGGAAAATAGCTCTTTTAAAATAAACCCCACTGATAACCAGCATCCATAACCATCCCAAATCAAAACCAACAAAGCACAACAGCTTGTGTACTGGAACCATACCCTGAGGATGTATCACTTTTGAAAGGATGTTCATTGGTACCCATGGGATTCAGCACCCTGGAGAGAGCAAAGAGATCTTGCCCAACAACCCCCTGCCCTGCCCCAGACCCTCACCCACCCAAAAAATCACATCTCACCACCATTAGGTAACTAAGAGGAACTCCAAGTCCTGTTTTTCTCTCATTTTTATGAGTCCTGATGAGTCCACAACCATCCAACACGCATCTCCTAAAAAAACCCCACATTTTTAACTTCAGCAAGGATGTCAAGTATTCATCTTATCTTTGTGTGTGTCTGTGCATGTCTATGTGAAAAATCTTAAATAAGCAAATCACTTGCATGGCTTAACTATTATTCCACAGTCATACAAGGTACTTCAGTTTTCCATGAAGAATATACATATTCCGTGCCTCAGTCTCTTAGCTCAGTATCCTGTTGCTATTTTAGGTTGTCTCCCACGACAAGGAGGGGGGAAATGAAAGCTGAAGAACCAGGTGAAAGAGCTGACAAAGAAGTGTGTTTTCCTATGCTGGAACTGGGAAAGGTTTTGATTCCATGACTTTTGCACCTTAGTTCAGTGAAGTTTCAAGAGCATTAATTTCTATTGGACAAATGCCAGCATCACAGGGTCCTGATCCTGTTTGCCATTTGAGGCACTACAGGAAATCAAAAAATAATTATAACGCATTCCATGAGAGTAATTTTAAGAATGATGCAGCTAAATTTCACTGTTCTGTTATTCCACCTGGACAATCTTGGTGCGCAGTTTAAGTGCTCTTCACTAGGCCAGCAGAATTCTTTAATTATAAATCATAGTATAGCTTTATATGAAGCCACAGCGTTTTCAATATCTGGATATTAATAAAGCAGATTAACTAAAATAAACTGCTATCATGTAGGGCAAAGTATCTGTTGTTATGCTTATGTTGCATTAAAGGAAGATAAAATTACTGCATGAAATAGGTTCCCCATGGTCACTGCTGAAGAGGCAACCAGATAGGAGCCACAGAGAACTTCAAATAATAAGAGGCAATATAAATTCTTGCATAGTGAACCTCAGATGTTACTTGATTCCTTTCTTCAATTATATTAAGTGTCCCAGCATTGTTTGATTGGGTTTGTTTAAATCATTAGTGATGCACTGGAGGAAAAGGATACCGTTATTGGTTCTAGGGTTGTAACAGAATACCATGAAAAGTGGGTGCTTATTTTAAGTTTATCTGAAAAGATTGACCAAAATAGAACTATTGCTTCAGGAAAGACTCTCGTAAGAGCTGTGCGTTATAACTGCAGAGGCAGTTTGAAAAGATGACAATGATCCTTTCAGGGTAAGTGCAGTTGGGCATTTTTACATTTACATGTATGAGTTTAAAAAAGTCAACTAAGACATTTTATCAATTTTATCTGAAGTTTCCACAAAGCTTCTTTTCTGTGAGCCATGGGCTCTTTTATACAACCTTCGATTACCAAGCTGATATTAAAGAGCAGAAAACTGAACTTGAAATTCTTAATGTATCCGGTCCACTTTACCTTCTTTCTCTGCTAAGCTGGAGCCTCAGGCAGTAACTTTTTGAAATTATTCACCTCATGCTCAAAGTGGAGCACATTTTCTTATTTCTTACTTCCATCTCCTGTAATTTTTTGAGAGAGCTGTCTATTGCTTTCTCTGGCAGTTCTAAACCCCTCGCTGATTCCAGAGCACATAAGATGCAGTGCACACGTGCAGCATGACCAGAAAGTCAGGCTTAGTGTGTTCAGCAGAGATTTAAAGAGCACAAGCACAAAGGCTGGCCAAGGGTCTTCCCACTGCATTCCAAGAAATCCTAATAAGCCAGATGACTTAGCTGTCTTACACACAGAAGGGTGGAGAGCTCCCTGGTGAGTACCACCCCGCCACTCTGAGTGCTTAGAATGTCACCCAGGACGTTCCCAGCAGAGAAGCAGATCCTGCACTCTTCCCAGAATTGATACATTCAGCTGGATACCATGAACTCAGCAAAGACACTTGGCATCTGAGGCACTTCCGTTTTGTCCACCTTTTGGAAATCTGGGAATGTGTTTAGCTTGGCGGAATCCAGGAAATCTAAATAAAGGTATCTGTGATAAGATCTGTTTAAAATTTGTTGTAGAAAAGAAGCTGTCTTGGAAGGAAGGATTGTGGAAGAAGTAAGTGAGCTTGAGAGCTATGCATTCTAGCGACTAGAACATTTTTATGTTCTTTAAAATGTTTCTTTAAAAGCACCCTCCCAAAGCAGGAGGGTGTTCATTTGATGTTCATCTGGAGCAAAATTTACCAAAAGCAGCAGTGTGCTGAACATGGATCACTCTACTGAAAGCTGACTTGTAAACGATAATTGTGACTTATTGGCTTCTTTTTTAGGAAAACCAGGAAAACTTGGAGAGGATTTTAAAATAAATCAATAACTTCTGATACTGCAACCCAAGATGTGCAAGTGACCCTCCCTGAAGTCATGAAACAGGAACTCCAAGCTAACATATAACACCTGCAGCTGATCTTGTTCTGAGACTGGCACTACAGGCTTTCAACAACAAAAGATCTCTTCTTATGTTACTCTAACGTGGAAAATAAGATAAAATTCAGAGTGGCTTATAAGTAAGAATGTTCTGGTGAGAATATAGAGCAGGACTTCAGAAGGTCAGTAAGACTGGCTTAAGGCATTGTTGAGTATTTGTAAAATGCACTAATTATATTAAGTACCACTGTAAACCAAAGAGTTCTCCAACTCTGAGCACTAACACCACTCTCCACTTGGCATTCAGGTGCACAAACTGATTTGCAGAGTGTCAGTCCTGAGGATGTACAGGAGCAGAGGGGTGTGGAAATGCACAGTGTTTCTCTCGGCCTTGACAATGACTCCTCATGGTGAGGGCAGTGGGGTACATCTGCCACATATGCTGAAAATGAAGATGCATATATTGACTCTTTTTTAGTTGGAAAACCAGTTATTATTTATAAGAGGTATTTGTGAATGCATTATATGATATTTAGTGCCATTTTATATCCCATGTGTACAGCATGAAGAATGTATACCCTCTAGAGGTGTGTCCATGCACCTTACTACTGCTAACAATTCAATTTTTAGTTCAGGATATAAAATCCTCAATTTTCAGGTTCAGGATAGATTAAACTTTTTTTGAGTGCTCAAGCCCAAATACTCACTCAGATGCCTCGCTGTCTTTCATCTCTGGACATGTTCACTTCAGAATTAACTTTGAGAATACAAAGATTTCCACAATTTAAATAATTAATCTTAGCTTTGAACATTTATGGGACACTGCTACTAAAAATTCCATCATCTCTTTCTTTGTCCTTTTTCCATCAGCTGTTAACAACAGATGGACATTCCATACCTCAAAATTTGTAAAATTACCAAAAATCTTTTGGAAATCTGTAATTGCAAAGTTTATACTTTAATTAGCAGTAGTAATTATTCACTGTCCATCATTCATAATGCATTCTGACCAATAATTGTACTAAAGTGGATGAAGTCATTGTGAGATGCTGTATTAGTAATGAAAGGGCAAAATACATTACAGCCCTGTTGTAATATGAAATGAATATGATTAAACCCAGAACTTCTGGGCACAGCCAGGGGCACAAGCATATTGCTACCAAAAAACCCAATTAACATCTGCCCAAACATGTCCTGCGCACAAGAAAAAAAGCTGAAATTTAAGAAAAGCAGCACTACCTAGTCCAGATTTGCACATGACAGCGTCACCATCTTGTTTCCATGGGGAAAATGTTCCCAGGGATGAATCCTTTTGTGTTTTCCTGAAAAAAAACTGCAGAGCTTTGCTTACAGAGGTTGTTGAAAGAGCCTGTGCCTGTTTTGGGGAGACAAACAGCAAGCAGTGACTGAGAAGTTGTATTTTTAGTTGTGAGGGGAGAAAACTGACTTGGAAGAGACCAAGGGGAGCCCTCAGCATGGTCTGCAGCTTCCTCCCAAGGGACAGCAGAGGGGCAGATCTGATCTCTGCTCTCTGTGACCAGGGACAGGAGCCAAGGTAGTGGCTGGAGCTGGGTCAGGGGAGGTTTAGGTTGGATATCAGGGAAAGGCTCCCCAGGGAATGGCCACAGCCCCAAGGCTACCAGAGCTCCAGGGGTGTTTGGACAACACTCTCAGGCACAGGGTGGATTGTTGGGGTGTCTGTGCAGGGCCAGGGCTCCCTTCCAACCCAGGATATTCCATGACTCCATGCAATGGAATCGTGACTCTGTGGCTCCACAGCCACACACTGGGACAGGCCCCAGGAGGGCAGAGCCTGAGGTCTGTGTGGAGGAGGAATCCTAAGCTGTGAGTTGGAAATTTGTCCAGGAACCCCTTCTGCAGCCAAACCCTGCTGAAACAATCTGCTGTGACTTCTCCAGGAGGAGGTTATTCCCAAAGAGAAATGGAGGCATAGGGAGACTGGAAGGAGACAGAATCCTGGAATTGTTTAGGTTGGAAAAGACCCCTCAGATCATCCAGTCAAGCCATTAACCCAACACCACCCTGTCCACCAGATCAGTGGAGTCTGAACAAGAGGGACAAGCCCAGTGCAGGAATATCCCCAGGGACATACTGGAAGGAAACCTAGATGGCTTTGGGTGGATTTAGGCGTTTATACACCATGGCCCATCCCTTACAGGGATTGTAACAAGCAGTGTTTCTTTCTTTCCCTTTTCTCCCTACAGACAGAGAGTGTAAGGACTCTTGTAGATTCTAGGAAAGGAGTTTCCCAAAGCAGAACGTGAAAACTGAAATAAAATAGAACAAATGCATCAAACCCAAGCCATTAAATAATACAGAACATTTATTTTTTTTTCTACCCTAGGAGCTGGTCTAAAGTAACTACTTATTTATTGCTTCAAAAGAGTGAAAGATCCTCCTTCTTCTGGGGGAACATAGCATCCCCATAGCTCATCCATTCCCTTTCAAATTAATGAAATCCTCTTGGAAAATGTATTTGTGGGATTGGATACACCAGACCCAGCAAGCTCATGCTCCTTGACTTCTTTGTTAAAAGCATCAGAACTGGAGTCTTTGGTGAGGTTGGGCTGGTGCTGGGATATCCCAGCACCAGCTGGGATAATGTGATTATTTTCAGCTGTCTTGGAACTGGTGGTAATGGTGTAGATGTTGCTTCTGGGGTATTTCCACATGTGACAAATTTCTTGCATTCCTCTTCTGAAGTTTGCATTATAGATGGAGTAGAGAATTGGCTTAGAGGCTGAGGAACTGAAAGAGATCCAGGTGATGGCCAGGAAAAGCAAGGAGCTCTTTCTGTAGTCTGTTTCCTGTGGGTGCCACAACTGCACCATGAAGAAAGGAAGCCAGGACAGGAGAAAATCCAAGACAAAGATGAAGAACATCTTGACAGTTTTCACTTTTCTTCTTAAGACAAGGTTCATTGTCCTCCTGCCAGCTGTGTCCTCAGTGCCACTTCTCCAAATGTAGGTGAAGAGTTTCTGGTAGCAGAGAATAATGAGGAGTGATGGTATCAAAAGCAACAGCACTGAGAGCTGGATGACACCAGAGGCGGCTCCTAGCCAAGAACTGGGGAGGAAAAAGTTGCAGTGGTGGTCACTGCTGGAGCCGTAGAGAAAACAGGCCGGTGATGCAAACAGAGCACCACAGAGCCAGGAGACCAGAGTCATTCTCTTGGCTTTCTCCCTGGAAACTCTGAAATTCAGGGGATGGATGAGAGTGTAGCATCGATCCACGCTGATGGCGAGGAGCACGTAGATCTGGACCCCGGGCGTGAGGTACTGGATGTACCTGACCAGCCGGCACGCCCCGCTGCCCAGCATCCACCGCCCGGAGCTCAGCTGCAGCAGCAGGAAGGGCGCACTCCCCACGCTGCTCACGAGGTCAGCACAGGCCATGGACGCCACAAAGTAGTTGGTGGTGGACTGTGTCCTCCTGCTCCTGTGGATCGCTAAGCAAACGAGGAAGTTTCCCAAGACAGAGATCAGCCACAGCGCTCCCCAAACCACGCCGGCAGCTGCGATTTCCCCCGGCCTCAGCCCATAGTCTACCAGAGAGTGGTTCCTGCTGGGGCCGGCTCCTGGGGCTGGAGGTTCTGCCATCTCATAGCCAGCAGGAGGAGAGGAGGCTTTGGGACTGCTCGTGTTCTGCAGCAGGAGCAAGGTGAGGAGAAGAACAGGACCACTGCTGTTATCCATGCCGCGAGCAAACTCGGCTACGTCTTTTGCTCAGGCTGCAGACAGAGAGGAGAGAAAAGGTTATCTTGAACAGCTGTGTATGAAAAGCCCAAAGTAACCAATAAAAGATAACTCTAAGTACTCTCCATACTCCTTAGAGCAGTAGATTTCAGAGAAAAGGGTCAGAAATATATGGTGACACTATGTGGCATGGCAGAGACCATTAAGTTTCATGAAGATTTTTAGGAATGACCTGAGTATTTCAGACAGGCATTTCTGTCTACAGTAAGATGAGTGTCATGTTCACAGCTGGAGAATGAGGTGCCATTTCATCAGTGCTGGTGAGCTGCAAACTGAGTGAGCAGAATGTGCCCTACTGATCCTAGAAATGAGCTGTACTTCCTGCTGTCCATGGAAGTGTCAGAAAAGCAGACTAAGAGGGTCTCTGCAGCCTTGACTTGACTTTGAGCTTTGATGCAGAAGGAAAATACTGAGGGAGGAGGTCAGTGTCCTCAGACAGATGAGATGAGAGGTTGAGGGAGGGATGGGGGAGCTTTTTGAGTTCCAGCAGTGGAGCCCTGGCTTGTCTTGTCAGCACTGTCAATACATGTGGCTGCAGTCAGCTGCTGAGCATCTCTGTGCTCTGGAGAAAATCCAGGGAGATGGGGAATGTCCTTACCTTGATCAGGGGCCTTCCACCCAGGCAGCAAGGCTGACCCTTCACAGGAGAACCAGCCCAAAGGTTCTGCAGGTCTGTGGGTGACCCAAGGGACAACTGAAGGACTGCCAGGAGCAACTGACACCAACAGTCAACCAAGAACCTCTGCGCCTGATTCTGTAACAGAGCTCTACAAGCTCAGAATCACTGTGGCCCAAGTGCAGGAGCCAGCACTGGGCCTTGCTGAACCTCATCCCATGCAGCCTCTCCAGGCCTCTCTGCAGACCCTTCCTACCCTCCTGCAGATCAACAACGCTGGCACAAATCGGTGTCACCTGCTCGCTGCCTGAAGGGGCACTCAGCACCCTCAGCCATGGTCGTTGATAACGGTATCAGACACAACTGGCCTAGCCCAGCTCTGGGAAGGACAGTCACCTCTGGGGGACACGTTTTCCATGATAATAACATAATTCTTGATAAGCATACGAGCAGCCAAACCCTGTTCCCCTCCAAAGCTCAGTATTTTATGGGTTTATGAACTGGTTCACGCTTTCAGATTTCCAGAACTTTAACAACTAATTGTCTTGCCTGCCACCCCACACTCAAGCCCTTCAGGAAATAGAGCTTTCAATTCCATACTGGTTTTATTCCCCCTTCTCCTCCTACTGATTTATCTTCCTTATGAAGATGGCAAGTTCCTCTTCCTAAGCATCTCTGAAATCAAATGCAGTGGAAAATTGGAACAGGCCTGGTAGCCAAATGGGAGAGGCCCTCTGTTGAAAATTCCTCTACAAATTAGCACCAACTTTTGCTGTAAGAGAGCACTGAAATTCCTGGGGTCTTGGAGGCACTAACACTGATATTGCAGGTCAGTGCTGGCCACAGTGTCACCAGCAGAGCAAAGAGCTCATCAGCTCAGACAGCCGTGGATCTCTTCCCATTAAAACCAGCACGTAGTGAATGTATGGGAATGTGTTGCTTTCCAAGTCTTGTAAAATATTACTAAATATAAATGCCTCCTGTGGAATGTGGACATCGAAACAAGATGTTGGACTCTGAGCTGGTTGTGCTGCAGCAGAGAGGAAAATTCAATTGCTAGTTTATCATCGAAAAGTCCAGTTTGAAAGCAGGAAAGAGAAGCAAATGCAGCAGGAAGTCAGTTTTCCAGTGGGGAAAAACATTCAGAGGCACTCAATTCTCCTTGTCCTGATTCCACATGATGTTTGTCAATGTTTTGGTTTTCTAGATCTAAACAAATCCCATAGCCCTTTCTGTTTACATTTTTTTCTTAGATTTTTTCTCTCCTCTTTCACTTCCTGTCCTTCAGGATGATACACCAGTGTATAAAACTGTGCATATCTTTTTCAACCAAACTTGGAAATTTGTGCGGTTTACTGGGGCCACCTTTGCTACCAACAGTTTTTTTCCCCTATCAAGAAAATTTATTTTGTGGCTAAAACATTAGGAGAGCCAAAAGGAGCTTTCCCTTGAAAAGGAGGTTCCTTTTGCTTGTCCCAGAGGAAACTCTCAATGTGCCTGTTGGTACTTCACTTCATTCTTAGTGAGTTCTAAGGCCCCAGCTCTGAGCAGTATCCACGTCTTTAATACAGAACTTTCCAGGCAGCTATTTAGATTACTTTTAATTTGAAGCTCTTTCACTATGAAATATGAGTCAAATGAGTCAATATGAGTCAAAACCTTGAGTCCCTTTTGCAGTGTATTTGCTAGAAAAGTCACAGCCCATTGTCATTCAGGCGAGGCTTTTAGCCTGTCTCAGAGGAAGCCCAGCACAATTCAATTTGTTCTTCAACAAAAAAAGGGGGTTTGAAGACAAGGCTTGTGGGAAGAGGTGAATGTGAGAGACAGGAGGCTCTGGTTGAACAGCATGAAGGGAAGATTAATGCCATCAAACTTTTAGCAGAAGGTTTTGATTACTAATTTTAAGACATACAGTTTTTGCAAGACTGTGTTTTATCCTAGCAAATTTTACTGGCTATTGTGTTTCAATTTACAGCTACACTGACTTAAACTTTTATTCATCAGTTGCTGTCTAGATCTCCTGTTCTGAATTGTATTGTATGGACATGTGCCATTCTCCAGCACAACTAACCCCTGCATGAACAGTTTGGACATTGGATTGCTTCCCTGTTTTCATGTTTTCACCAGTCCTCCTTCCCTTCGGTTCTGGGGGAAAAAGTAAATCCCCCAAAAATAAATCAACGGAGACTGAGGGGAGAAGTTGTATTTTAACTTGTGAGGGGAAAAAACTTGACTTGGAGGAAACTGAGGGGGCCCTTCATGGCCATCTGCTGCTGCCTCGTGAGGGGAAACACGGGCAGCTCCGATCTCTGCTCTCTGTGACCAGGAACAGGACTCGGGGAATGGCCCGAAGTTGAGTCAAAGGAGGTTTAGGCTGGATATCGGGAAAGGTTCTTCCCCCAGAAGGTGTCGGGCACGGCCCAGGCTCCCCAGGGAATGGTCACGGCCCAAGGCTGCCAGAGCTCCGGGAGCGTTTGGACAGCGCTGTCAGGGATGCACAGGGCGGGACTGTCGGGGTGTCTATGCAGGACCAGGACACGTTTCCAACCCGGGATATTCCCAGGTCAGGGCTCCACAGCAGCGCTCAGGGACAGCGCCCAGCATGCCCGCGGCTCCTCCCGGGGCAGAGCGGGCCCCACGGAGCTCCGTGAGGGCGGCGCTGCCGCGTTCGCCCGTACGGGGTCGGGCCCGAGCCGGCCGCCGTCG
>WBNO01021826.1:814153-994781 GCA_013400575.1 Peucedramus taeniatus
TGCCCGGCCGGGCTGAGCTGCGGGGCTCTGCTGTCCCAGGCTCTGCTATCCCAGGCTGTGCTGTCCCGGACCGCCGGCGGGTTCCCAGCCACGCCTCACTGGGGACGCGCCGCTTTTTCGTCGGTGCCCGTGGTGGGCGGCAGGGAAGGGCCGCAGCCTCGGGAAGGTGAGCGCGGGGTGCCCGGGGCGGTCGGGCTGCACCGCCGGCATGGCTGGGCGCGGGGCTGCAGCGGAGCGGTGCCTGTGTTAGGTTATTCCCAAGGGGAATTTCATCTCTGTGTGTGCTCCTGGGAAGCCTTTGGTGTCCTGCCTGGCCAGTGCCATGGGAGCGGTGGGTCAGGGTTTTCCCGGCCTTTTCCCGGTGGGCATCTAGAGCACGGCAGCTCGCTGAAAGCGCCGCTGAGTGATGTAGTAGCTAAAGGTGTGCTGGCCTGAAATTACAGATGTTTGTGACAGAAATAGTAAGGTTGTTGTGACGTGTGGCTGTATGTGAAAGCACCAGGAAAAAGGTAGGTCGAGGGATAAAGGAATGCTGAATATTATCTGTTGGAGAGCCCTGGACGGATGTACCGTTCTCTTTAAAATTTTAATAGCAAGAAGAGGATGAAAAGACATAAAGGTCTCAGATAAGGAAAACAAATAACATGTGAGATGTGCACGTTTTTATAAAGTAGGGTTGTAAGATATGAATTATAAAAAAGAGCCCAAACATCCCTTCTTAAATCTCAGTCATTGCTTTATGCTAAATATGTACAATCGGTGAAAACTCTGAATTCAAACCAGACTCTTAGAAGTAAGTGTCATCAGGTTCATACCTTTGTATGTCTGAGGCCACATTATATTCTGGTGTTGTTTTTTGGACAGTGGGGTTTGGAAGTGTTTTAAGAGTTTGAGGAGGAAATTAAGACAAACATGCATGCAAAGATCAGTGTTTAGTTTGAAAATCCAGTGGTATTTGGTGATTTAATGCATCCCTAGGGATCCCTCACCACAGCTCCAGGTGAAATCAGTGAGCTATAAAGTAGAGCCAGGAGAAGCCCAGACCTGAAATGGATTAAACTCTTTCACTTTGTCTGGAACTACCCAGTGAGCAGGATCAAGGTTTTCCCCACCCCCAGTTCTGGAAGGGAAGCAATCCAATGTCCAAACTGTTCATGCAGGGCTTAGTTGTGCTGGAGAATGGCACAGAAGAGGGTGTGAAGCTGTGCTGTCAGAAGGAAAGGATGGAGCCATGGCACTGTCCTTTTGGAAATAGGAACTCTTTAATTAAAGTTTATCCATCTTGTGCTGTGGATGGAAAGTGATTTGTGACTGCTCTGTGGGAAAGAGGAAAGGGAGCATAGGAATGAAGGCAAAAGTGTCCTTCATTTTTGTCCTTCATTTTTGTCCTTCATTTTTGTCCTCCAAGTTCTTTTTTATCTTATTTTTTACAAAATTAATTAGTAATCTCCAGTATCTGATTTTCCCCTTCTTCCACATAAAGATTGGGAGGTATGACTGGATATTGTCACAAAGACAAAAAAACATATAGAATTGTGCTACATTTTTTGCTCCCAAAACTATAGAATAATTTATTTTAAAAATATGTTTTTGTTTCTTTTGTTTTTCCTTCTTTCAGCTTCAGTAAGGAGAAGAGGCAGGACTCCACAGTTTGTAAGATCAGTAAGTACTGAAATTTACAGGTAACTCAAGTGTTTGGGAAAGTTTTCTAAGCCATGTGTTGTGTCAGTTTGCCCAGCAGCCCCTTCTGCAGTCAAATCCTGGTGAAACAATCCCCTGGGACCATTCCAGGCCAGCACCTGCCTTCTGTAACCTTTTCAGTCTATGTTTTCAAAAATCAAAAATGTAACACTAAGCTGATGGTTAACTTGCACTGAAGGTCTGAGAAGTAACTTAAAGTTGCATTTCCAATAACCCAGACATGTCAACGTTGTTTTCAGACTGAGTTTACAGGATTTGTGGTGTTTGCTTTCTGGCATAAAGGTTTTCTTTTTCTAAGAGCATTTGACTCAAGTGATGGTCAGTTTTTGGAGGGTATAAGCTATTTCTGCAATGTACTGATACCTTGTCCCTACACTGGAATTTCTATGGCAAGAAATTTCAGCATTATTAATTATGAACTGTTCCACACCTGCAGAATTCCAGAATTCTGAAACTCATTGTCTTGTCCCCCACTACATGTTCAGGCCCTTTAGAAAACAGAGTTTGCAATTCTGCAATGGTTTGATTCCCCCTCCTGATTTATCTCAAGGCAGGAAGATGGCAAATTCTTCCTAAGCATCTCTGCCATCAAATGCTGTGGAAGATGGGAAAGGCAGTTAAGATGGGAGAGGCTCTCTGCTAAAAATTCCTTTACAAATCAGCACTAACTTTTGCTGTAAAGGTGTCTTGAAATTTCCAGCTGTGGGAATGGATTCTTGAAATCATTGTTGGATGCATTGATCCTGCCTTGTCTTATATCCCATGTATCTCCTGTCCCACCTGTCCCCTTCTCCCTTGATCAGGCTGCACCCCCAAGGACAGAGAGGATGGCTGTGGATCAGGACTGGAGCAGTGTGTACCCAACAGCAGCTGCCTTCAAACCTGCCTCTGTGCCTCTCCCAATCCGAATGGGTTACCCAGTGAAGAGAGGAGTGCCTCCACCAAAAGAGGGCAACCTAGAACTTATCAAGGTAAGACACGTGCCATGGCTGGGGGTCACTTTTAAAGTCACTGTTCACTGAGGCTGCACTGCTTTGATTGGAATATTTGTCTTGGAGACTGCTTTCTGCTATTAAGTCACATGATCATCTTGAATTTCTAAGTGGTAACAAATATATAGTTAATTAACAAGGGAGTGATATCAGGAGACTTTTTAGGATGATCATGCCCATGACTTTTGTCATAGAGTTAAGTCTTTTCCTAAATTAGACTTGAGAAGAGCCTGCTTAATTATTTCCTTAAGCATGTTGTTTTGCCTTAGAAAATGTGAGAAGTGTAATCAGATTTCAGTAATGCCCATTTACTTCTGATCAGACAAAAAGCTATTATTTTGATTAACTCTTAATGTGTCTGTTTCAGATCCCCAATTTTTTGCATCTTACTCCTCCTGCAATTAAGAAGCATTGTGCAGCTCTTAAAGGTGAGGGGGGGGGTTGAGGTTTTTTTAATTTTTTGTTTGTTTAGTCGATTGTTTTTTTCTTTTTAAATCTCTGGAAGTTTTCAGACAAAGCAAGATGTAACTGTGTGATGGAGGTGAGACATGGTACACTTGTGGAGCTGGTTATTCAGCTGGCTGTGGCTGATACTGTCTGCTTTCCTGCTGCTGCCAGGAGTCATCCAGGTGGTAGCAGATGAGTCTCAGGAAGCTGTTCAGCACAACAGTAAGACTGAAATGTTACTTTTGCATGAGACCTTGCTTGAACTGATGAGTTAGTTGATAGTTCAGTGCTTTACAGAAGGTGAGTGATGAATGTGACTCAGTTCTCAGAGAACTCTTGATTGAACCAGGCTTCAATCAATAGCCATTATGGGCTGCATTTAATGACCAAAGAGCTATTAATATGACACCCTCTGTGAGAGCAGGGTCTGCTGGGGAGATACAGGATCTACTGGAGACCAGGAGCATCCTTCCACCTGGGAAGCCTGTAAGGGGAACCTGAGGTGGAGCTCAGGTGAAGGAAGCCTTTTTTGTGATGAGGGTGGTGAGACACTGGAAGAGCTTGCCCAGAGAAGCTGTGGATACCCCATCCTGAAAGTGTTGAAGCTCAGGTTGGACAGGGCTTTGAGCAGCTGGCTCTAGTAAAAAATCCCCATAGCAGGAGGGTAAATTCTTACCCAAATCATTCTAAGATCCTATTTGACAGTTGTGAGACTGCATCTGCAGTACTGTATCCTGTTTTGGGGAAGCCAGTACAAAGAGAGACATGGTAATACTGGAGTAAGTCTAGCAGAAACACTGCTGTTACCTAAAGGAGTGTGGTTTCTAGGACTAGTACTTTTAAAAACATATATTGCAATACATTTGAAAGAAAAATACTCCAGCCAAAGGTACCAGATAGGTATTACTCAGAGTGTTTTCTCTTTATTGTACAGATTTCTGCACTGAATGGCCAAGTGCTCTGGATAGTGATGAGAAATGTGAACAGCATTTTCCCATTGAAATTGAAACAGTAGATTATGTTTCTTCAGGGACATCTATTCGGAACCCCAAAGCAAGAGTGGTGACCTTAAGAGTAAGTAGTAGTTTTAGTAAACAGCCTTTGTTTCAAACCCCTAAATGCTTGGCATTCTTTTCCAAACATGCAAGTGTGATCTTCTGTAAGGAAATGAGAGAAATAGAGGGAATTCAAAATCACACACAAATGAGTATGTCTGTTTTCCTGACCAAATCTGTCCATTCATATTCACTGGCCTTGGGACTTGTAAGGCATTGTGGGGGTGTTTATTATGCAGGTATATATTGTTTGAATACTCACATTATTCTTGCCTTATGTTAAGACCTCAGTGTGATACACTCCAAAGAAATTCTGCAAATGCATCCTGAATAGCTCTCCTTGTTAGAAGATATGCCTGTCTCAAGTACCTCCAGAGTTCAGAGTTTGGATTTTCCAAGGAATTAAAGTTGTTTTCTCCTTTTCTTGAAGGTTAAACTTTCTAACCTGAATTTGGATGACCATGCAAAGAAGAAGCTCATTAAGCTCGTGGGAGAGCGGTACTGTCGGGAGACAGATGTGCTCACAATTGCAACAGACAGGTGAGCTGCCAGAGGGAAACAAAAATATTGTAGCACTGCCCACAGCAGAGAAAGGGCTGTGTGTCTTCTACTAATACCAGTATTGTCTTGGTGAATTACTGTATTTTAAGGCTAAAGTGGAACTTCATTACACTACTCCCATAACTAACTATTAGAAACAGGTTTTAAAAGAGTTCAGACTTAATGTGTGTGGGATTCCACTTCGGCACAGGGGGCAGAGAAGTTTCTGATGTCTCCAGAAGATCTGTAAATTCTTGGATACTGTATATTTTCCTGTTGCCTTGCAGCTGCCCACTCTCCTGTGTTCTTAGTACTCAAGCCTCCATGGTATTATTCTTGGTTGTATGTAATTGAGAAGTACACAGGAATCAACCACTCATTTCCTAAGATTCTCTACATTACACGGTAGAAAATTTGATGGTAGGTTTTTACCTTTTTTTCAGAAAAATGTTTCTGCATTTCCAGGTGTCCCCTAAGAAGACAGAACTATGATTATGGCATGCATCTGCTCACAGTTCTGTACCACGAATCCTGGGTAAGCAGTTGTGCATGGACTCTCTAATTGTGTTCTCTGTCATTTTAAAGTAAATGACCTTACAATTCTATTCTATTCCAACTCAATTTTCTTCAAATTCAACCAAGAGAACATTTTGCAGGATTCCAAATTCCTGTCTGTTAATTAGAATACATCTTTTCTTGGGCTCTTCCTGGGCTGTAGTAAACCATGGCTGTCATTTGGAAGTGTTCTGCTTCTTAAATGCTCTCTCACATACCTTGTCTCAAGCTGACTGCTTTTATGAGCTCCCTCTTGCTCAGAAAAGGGGCAGCCTTCCCACTTTATGACTACAGGTGTTCCTTTCACAGGGAATTTTTCACACTTGTCTCTTGTTTTTGTGGTTGTGTTGATGTCCTTCAACATTTTTACAGGCATTTTTTACAGAAAACAAGTAATGAGCAGTCTGAACTGAAATTGTTGTTGTTGTAAATCCATAGTAATGTTTTGTATGACTGAACTTTGTTCAAATGTCCCATGTCACTGTCACATTGTTTGAGACAGACAAAGCCTTCATCATCTCCATATCTCACTCTTAAAGAAGTTGTGCCTTATCCCCTGCTAAAACTCATACTTACTGTTTTCAGTTGTTCTAGAGTAGGAAATGTCTGTATTTAGCATTTTTATGAATTGTTCTTGATTTTGATCACTGCAGTGCTGATGTTAAGAACATCCTAAGGAGGATGAGATATATTTCCCTTTCAGTGGCAGTTGCCTTGAAGGATAATTTTGTAATTGTAGATTGCATCAAATTAAATTGGTGGTGAAAGATAACATTTGCTGTAGATTTCAAGTACACATGGATGTTTTTTCTCCCCAACAGCATCACATTGCATTACAAATCTTAAATTAATGGCAGAGTAGTGTCCAGTATTAAGCAATGACAAGAGAGCCAGACAGTGCTCACTTTAATAATTTCAGACAAACACCATAGCTGTGCTAGGCTCCTGCTTTAATTAGTGCTGGCAGACAGGGCTATGCAATATTGATATGGGAGTGTTCAGTGTGTATTGAATATGCACAAGTCTCTTGCACTTTTATTACCTTCACCCTCCACGTTAATATTTGATGAGTTCGTCAATCAGTTGTAATTGTCTTTGATTCCCATGAAAAATTAATGGTTTCCTGAGACATGGGGTTTTATTTTGTGTGACATGTTTTATTTCAGGTTTTTTTTCCCCCCTGATCAGGGATAATGCCTTTTAATAACTTGCTGAAAGATAGTTTAGATCCATTTTGTAAAGCATGAGCAAACAGTGTGTGGTTTATTTTCATTTACATGAACTTCAATATTGGAGAGGGACGGACAGGGCCTGGCCTTCCATTTTGGCTGTAACATCATCCTCTTTGCAGAATTATAGGATTTGATGACTCTCCCAGCAGAGTGGTACCACGCTGTTAATGCATGTTAATACACTGTTAATGGCTGATGGAATTGAATCAAAAGATGAGGGCAGTGTTCTATTCTTGCTGAGTGAAGGAAAGCTGGATCCATGCAACTTCTGCCCTCAAGCCTGAAAACTTTGCCCATGATCTCTTTAAATGTGGCAGAACTCCTATAATTTATGTTAATATCTGGATTACTGGATTTTGTCAATTGGAGGCATGTATAGGAGCAAAATTTATATGCAGATATACATCAGGAAATGGAATTTCAAGAGTAGTTATGTTTTAGTTGCCAGCGATGCATCATCCTTTTATTACACTTACAAATGCAATACAGACCCATTAGTTCAGTCTTAAGAATCTTCAAAACCTGAGAATGTTCATTTATTTTCTCATTCTAAAATACTTGGAGATGTTTTGCTTCCTGTTTGCCAGTTGCTGGTTATTAATCAAATATTTGTGGTTTATTGCCTTGCAGAATATATTAATTAGATGGCTGACTTGCTCCAGTTAGTAAGAATATAATTTCTCTTCTTTGGACCTTTTTGTTGATTCCTTTGAAATTATCCCCTAGGATTGTTCCTGGATTGAATTAATCAGTGAAAGAGTGAGATATATTAGATAGATTATTAATCAGCAGCTTAACCAGTTGTATTTTTTGGTGCCTTTAAATGATGGTACTGCTTGAATGCTATAACATCACTTGAAACCTGGATGTATTTTTATGGTACAAGTGGTTTTTAAAGAGTTAGAGTTTGCTGCCCTCGAGTGGCTGAAAGGATCATAAATGGATTTCTTCACACAGCTTGGATTAATAGTTTATCACTCAAAAGTCCAATTCTGTCAGGAGTTGAAAGCAGGAATGAGAAGCAAACACAGCAGGAACTCAATTTTCCAGTAAGGAAAAACATTAAGAGTAATTAAATTTTTATTGCTCTAATTCCACATGATGTTTCAACATACACAATATGAGGGAGAGTGAAGGATCTCAATTCAACCTTGCTAAGCTGGGATCTTGAAAGATTACTGAAAAATTGTCCTGGATTTTCTATTCTCCACTACTTCTTACAGTAAGAAACAGAAAGGTGAGGGAAGGAAAAAAATGAAGAATGGGCAGACAGCATGGCACTGGAGATTTAATTAAAATTTATCCATCAACCCTGCAGCTGTACAGCTTGACTGAGTTTCAGGGGAACTACTTTTGCATTTCTTTTTAGAGCTTTCAGTGGCACGGTGCTGGTGGGATGCAGTGTCTGTGTCTGCATGCTGAATGGGTATTTTTACATGACCACTGGTGATAACACTCAAATCCATCATACAGCTTTTCTTTAGGATTCATCTTCATTTTTTTCAACTACAGTCATTTTAAGGCATTCCAAATAAACATAGTTTTTACCACTTCAGGTTGTGCCAGTAATACTTGGTAACAGCAGAATTTTGCAGTTTCATAGTGGGAATTTACCTTGTAATTCAGCCTAAACTATGTGAAAGGATATGAGTCCACTGCTGAAACCTAAGCAGGTCTCTGTTGCTTAGGATTCCAAAGTTCATGTTAGGAACCCTCAGGATGTTATGACAGGGGGGTTGTAGAGTTGCAGTGGGAGGTGGAGGAAGCACTCAAGTCTTGCTGAAGCTCCCTGGGCACCTTTTAGTATCACTGAAGATGTTCAGGGTGAAGCTCCTGACTTGGGGATCTTAGAACAATGTAGGGTGGTGTAATTGTGCCCTCCTTACCTAGAACAGGCTTCTCTCTCAGTGTGTCATTATGTGTGCTTTAAGTAATGCAGACTGAGGCTGAAGTGAGGCTGGTCTCTAAATGTTGGAATGTATCCTTTGTTTGGAACCGTGGCTTCTGTTGTGTGCTCACTAGAATCAGACAGCTGAGAGAGTCCTCATCAGTAATGGGAACCAGAAAAGGTAAAGCTAAAGTGGCTTTACAGTAGATTATAAATTTCATCAATTTTTCTTTGAGTTCAAACATTTAAAATCAAAGGAAGGAGGTTTCCTGACAGGAAATGTGTATTCTAGTAGAAGAAGGTTACACTTTTTTTTGTACCTCTTGGAACCAAATAAGAAGAGCATTCCAGCAAAAGGCTGAGTTAGGAATTGTCTTTGTAATATTTTTGACTGTAGTAAGCTTTTTGCAATACTTTGTGGTTATGCTCCATGTTGTTGCTGAAGGAACAACGTGATGGAGCACCTTTTTCATCCATAAATACAATTTTTTGCAGCTACTGAGTTTTTAGTCTGTGTTGGAGTGAAACAAAGTCTTGCAGAGCATAGATATTAATAAACTGAATAGGAAATCATCAGGCTTGGATTTTTAATATCACCGATCTCTCTTGATGAGATCAAAATCTTACTTGGTCAGTCTTCTGAAAACAAACTGAGGTAGATAAATATCTTATAAATGACCCTTTCAGAAACCTGGATTTTCCAGAAAATGCATGCAGCCACTCCAGCCTAGAGAAATTAGATATTGTCCTTAGTTTTGAAAGAGGCTGATGGCAACTTTCCCGAGTTAGTTATAGAGCCAGAGATTAAACTTGAGGGCATCATTAATTATGAGAGCATCATTAATTATGGGAGCATCTCTTATGCAGTATTAGTCTTTGGGGCCGAGTTCTGGTTTTGTTTCTCTGCTTGTTCTCCTTTTGTGTTACATGTTGGTACCTCACTGGAATTTATAGTCCTCATAGTTTCTCTTGATTTTTCCTTGACCCTCTAGAGGTCCTACCTGTCCTGTACCATTGCTGTGTCCTAGAAAATACAGTTCTGCTTATTCAGAAGAATGGATTTTAACTTATTCCACATCACCAAGTAATTGCAATTTCTATATCCAGTCCTATATGATATAAATAGGTTTTGCCTTTCTACAAACTTCTGTTGATATTTCTAAGTTGTTAATTAAATATTACAGATCAAAGTTGTATTATATCCAAAGAATTAAGCACATAATTGTTTTGGCAACTTCTCTTAGGATTGAAGGTTCCCAGTAACTTGGAAAATGTTAGCTTAGCTGTCATTTATTAGCTGAAAATCTAAGATTATTAGAGCATCTTTTATTTCAATGCAATACAAAGATCTAGGTGTATTTATTCCTGGCTATACAGAGTTTGAAATTTGACTTGGCATTTAAGGAACTTTCCTTCCCCTCAAAAATAATCCTTTTAAAATACCTGATCTTTGCTAAACAGCATTAAATATTTAACTGTTCAAACTGTTGACAAGAAAATTAACCAACATGAGTCACATTTTTAATTACCCTCAAGATTTCTGTGTGTCATTAGAGAAATTTTAAATTGGTTAAAATGGTTTTCCCAAAAGGAAAATCAGGGCACTGACAATTTTAAGCCTCTGTATCATTGCAGCAACAAAATTGTGCAAGTTGAAAGGCAAAATTGTGCAAGGCAGAAAAAAAACCAAGCACATTGATGGTGAAATGCCTGCTTAAGAGAGCCCAAATTCTTTCCTTTCTTCCTCACTTTAAGGTACCATATGAAGTGAAGCCTTTTGTTAATGGCTTACATGTAAAAAATAATTTCACTATCCAAAGTCTATTTTAGCATTACTACTCTTTCAGAATTCAGATTAAGCACTCTAAAGGCTTTTAAATCTCCCAAAATAGTGGCTTAAACTGTAGCATTAAAGATTTGCTTAGAAACAAATCTTACTATGTTTATAGCATTGAAAAAAAATTATTTATATTTGCATTAGGAAGTGAAAAAATAGCCTTTCTATGCCTCTTAATCATAGGTTTAGATCTTTGACTTTGTATGAAAAATTGTTTTCTTGCGTTTTGGTTTGGGTTTTGGTTTTTTTTGGGGGGTTTTTTTGGTTTTTTTTGGTGGTTTTTTTTTTTTTTTTTTGTTGGGGTTTTTTTTTGTTTTGTTTTGTTTTTTTTTACTGTAAGTTTTTTAAGAGGAAAAGGTTGAAAGTATCAGCTGAGTGCATCTTTAGCCAAGCTGGATAATACTGAGATTCTGTCTTATGTGTGATAGAATGAGGAAAGCACTTTTAGTGAATTCTTATTTTTAACCTGGTTCACAAAGTGGGGATTCTAGGAAAATGTTACACAATATCACACTTGGATTCCACTTCTCAGAGTTTTATTCTCATTTTTAAGACTGCAGTTTTAAAACTGGTGAACAGTTTTTAATATGTTCGCTAACATTTTAAATCTGTAGGGGACAAAAATAATTCAATAATAAAATGTGAGTGATAAAGACCTAATTTTTGAACTTTATTTAATTGTCCTTACTAGTTTTATTCATAGCACTTTAAATTGAGATTGCAACACGTGTAACATTTCCACTGTTCAGGCTTCATGGTGCTTGTCTACCCTGAGTATGTTTCCAATTGCCTATATAAATTCTACAGTCACTTTTCTCTTGCAGTAAATTCTGTTTAAAGGGTATCAAAGTTTCAGTAGATACAGTTTGCAAAAACTAATGGATTTGGAAATCTCCCCCTACTGTCAAATCCCTTTCTGCCTTTCCCCTCACCTCCCACCACGCAGTCAGATGCTATTTTAAAATCCATGTTGACAACATCATTCTGCTGGGAAGGATTCCAAGAAAGAAATACTCAACAGTTGCTTTAAAATCTTGCTTTGTAATGCTCACAAGAGGTAGGGAAATCTTCTGTTTATCAGCATGCATCTCCAAAATCCTGTGAGTTGCTGTGTGCAGAGATGGATATTCCTGAAGAGATAAATGTAATACTGTCATTAGTCCTTGTTGTCTCTGCTATGACTTAGAGGTGTTTAAAAGCCTCACAGGGATCTTTTGTTTGAACTTCAGACGTGAGTTTGGTCCAGGGAGGGACCAGGAGTGATACCCATATTCCCTTACTCCTAAGAAACCCTATCTCTGTGAGAGAGGCCTTGGCCTGAAAATTCTGTTAGAGTTCAGGGGAAAAAATGTCTTGGATAGCCACTCTGCAGATAACCAAGGGATGTGTAAAGCAGGATGATGCTGTTAATTTAAAACTAAATCTCCACCCTGGATTGCAGGGTTTGTCAGACAAGTAAGACTTCACTGTGCCCACTTGTTCCATTAATATTTCAGCAGCACAGGGCTACAGGATGTACTTTTGTTCCTGTTTTTCCCCTCTAGAAATTGAATTAGGTCCTTTTACTCCTGTGGTTTATTGTGTCCAGGGTTTATTGTCAGTCATATGAACCTTTGAGCAGTGTGAATTGCTGCTTCTGACTAAACATTTGGACTCAGACTCAAAAGACAAGAGATGCCATTTACCAGGTGCAGGACACAGCAGTTGGGAAAGTGTTTTAAATTCAGATAGAGGAATCCAAGCACACAAGAGTTGCAGGATGAAAAAAAAACCTTGGGGCTTAATTAAAGGTTATTGAATACTGTGGTTTGACTGCAGCAGCCCTGATGCTTCGTGGAAAGAATAACCTTTAAATAAACAAATGACTGGCAATACCAACACACACACCCCACCTTACCTCCTTCCCAGAAAAGAAAAAATCAACAAAAATACTCCAAACAACAAGAAAAACTCTTCCTCCCCTGACTTGCAAGAGGGTTTTTTTGGTTCTGCATAACATGGCTAAAAATTTAATGAAGAGCCCTTTTTGACAAGTGATTTTAAAAAAGACAAAATTGGTCTGGTGATTGGCTTTACTATAAGGTTTCTTGGAATGTATTTCCAGAAAAATGCAAGTTTTATTTAGGCATAATTTTAGGACAATTGTTAGAAAAACATGAATATCAAAATACTTCAAATTGTGATTCTTACATAGGTGAGGTAATGCAAATATACGACATACTGGTTACATCAGTAAAGTACTAAATAATTATAAATGCTCAAATATACAGCCTGCAATATTTAAAAATGTAAATATATCACTGAAGCATCTGTATTTATCAAAGTACAATAAAAATAGCAAGTTACAGCATTTGAAATGTTCCTTAAAGATTCTTTCAAGGCCTGCTGGAGAGATGTTGAAAGACAGAATTGATACAGAACAAGTGTATTTACAGTCACTGGGATGGTGTCTCCTGTCAGTGCCCTACTTGTGATCCTGTCTAATTTTGTAGCACTGATTAGGTAAAGATGAGCACCTTGTGGATAGAGATTCTATTGAGCAATGTATTTTGCAGGAAGAAGAAATGGATTTGTTGGTGGTGCTTTTCTTTGTGAGTTACATCATGGTTTACTCATTAGGCACTGTCTCACTTTCCCTCCAGCAGCCAGTGCAGCCACACCAGAACCCTGTGCTAGGGACATAATAGCTGGGTGGCTGCTTCCAGAACTGCAGTGTTGAGGGCTGTTTAAAATTACTACTTTTGCAAGGTTTTTAGTTATTCATTATGTAGAGTCCATAAGCTTTTCCTCCCACTCTGACTCAGCCAGTTGTATCTGCCAGATACAGAAAGAAC
The DNA here is from genome assembly GCA_013400575.1 of Peucedramus taeniatus. Lineage (NCBI taxonomy): Eukaryota > Metazoa > Chordata > Aves > Passeriformes > Fringillidae > Peucedramus > Peucedramus taeniatus. Next base: position 827,235 of record WBNO01021826.1, read on the forward strand.
CTGATGAATGGGAGAAAGGAGCTCATCCTACTCATACAGGCTTGAGTTACAAGCCTTGGACTCTAGAGGAGGAAATACCTTCCACCATGAATGCAGTTTTTAAAGGAAATCACTATGAGTGATCAGTTTCTTCAAATTATTGTTTTGTTCCAGTCTTGGGTAGTTTTAAGGTTGTGCATTTTCTTTCAGAAAACTGAGAAGTGGGAGAGCGAGAAGTCTGAGGAAGACATGGAGGAGTATGTCTGGGAAAACAGTCGCTCTCAGAAAAATGCCTTGGACACACTGCTTCGAATAAAAGCCTCAGAGAGTGTCAGTAATGTCACTAAGGAAGAGCTGCTGGCATCTGAAGTGGTCAAGAATTACAGAAGCTCGGTCGTTGCGCTTAAAAACGAAGGTGAAACAGAAAGTAACATGTCTCAGTACAAGGAATCTGTGAAGAAACTACTGAATATACAAGCATGAGAAGAGCAGATCTGCAGGTACACCTGATCATTACAGAGATGTTCAACTACTATGTTAGTATGTCTAATGATACAGATGTATAATTACTCAGAACTTGAGCCAAAAAATAAAACTTGACTATGAGTTAAGTCCTGTCCATGAATCTTGTCCTTTGAATAAAATATGTTTGGATTCATACTGGTAAATGGAATGTTTTATTCTGTGTTTTGTCAGCATGATCAATTCAGTCCTCTGCTTAATCACATTCTGATTTCTCACACTTCTTTGGGCATTTAGCCTAGAGCAACAATGTCAAAACTAATGAAATTAGTTAATACTTCCAGTTCCATTAATTAAAAGTCTTACAATTAGGAGCTCTAAATGCTTTTCAAATGCCATTCAGATTTTTGCCTATGTGTAAAATGAGGATAATGTTGCCTAAGAGTCTGACTTGGAGAGGTGTTGGAGCACTCTGGACAGCTGAGGCTCTCAGTTGGTATTGTGAGGGCAAACAAATATTCTATGTAAAAGCACCTGCCTCTAAAATAATGGAGTAAAATAAAGTGGAAAATGGGATGGTAGTGGGAAGGTGAACCAGCAGTGGTTGAGAAGATCCCAGAGTGGAAGAATGATGAGAGTTGGTGAGGTGGGTTTGTAAGTAAATAGGAATGAACTGAGCCTTGTTACCCTCAGGTCTGCTGACTTCTCTCTTGGATGTACCCAGGCTTTTCAAGGAAAGAAAAATCTTGTAGCATTCTGTGTAGCACAGAGAAAGAATTATATGGATGTTTATCTTATATTTGGTAATTAGTAATTGAAATAAATTGATTTAAAAATCTGGAATCACAATTTTATTGCCTTCTCACAATTAAGAAAAAAAAAACCTACCAAATCTTGAAAAGACATAAATAAGTCTTGCTTTTATTCTACCTTCCTGGCTTAGTAAGATTTCAACTTAGAAAGTCGTTCTCTAGAAGGGGCAGAGGGAGTTAAGGATTCTGCATAGCTATAAAAGACCTGCCCATGTGACCCTGCCAGCAGCTCGTTGAGCAGAAGCAGTGTAAGAATAAGGACATTGAAAGCTGAGGGGAATTGATTCCTGCAGCCTTCTGTGTGCTGGACTCACTCCCTGCTAGGATTTCTCACTGTGTGCTCTCTGTGTGCATACAGCCAAGGAGTGCATCTGTTCCCACTGCCAAAACACTGTCAGTTTAGGAAGGATTCTTCTTAGGTCAGGATTGTTTTCATATGGTGAGAGACCAAGTTTAATGCAGCATTTTAATTCCTATGAGAATTTGCCAGAGCTGTACTAAGACTGAAAATGTTTGTCCTGTAATCCCAATTTTGCACTGACTGACTTGGTTCTTTAGTAGTCCTTCCCTTTGGATGTGTATTAATGTAAAGTTTTAGCAGAAGCTTAATATGGGGAAAGTTTCAGCTGTTATCAGGTTGCTCCTTTATCCAGGGACAATGAGGCTAATGTTTAAAATTCCCATTTGAAATGGGAACATCTGTGTAATTCCAAATCTTCTCTGAACAGCCGTGAAACCAAAACGACTGAGGAAGTAAGGGCAGTTTGACTCCAGAGAATGGTGCCTGGAGTTGTGCCTGGCTCTGTTCCACAGGCAGTTTGGTTTTAGAATGTGCACAGGAGAAATCTGTTTCCTTAATTAGCTTTGTCAGTGCCTGCACGAGGGCTGCCCTAGGAGCCAGCCTGGGGAGCCAGTGGTGTGTACAAGGCTGGCAGGAGCAAGGCCCTGAAATGTCTTAAGAAACCCAAATCCCATAAGTTTGCTTTTCTCCACAAAGCTGTCCTTCTGTACTCAGGACATGTGAGCACCTGAGGAAATCCTCTGCAGCAGAGGACATCCCAGTTTTCCCTTGCTTTTCACAGAATGGACCTAAGCAGAACTCTGGAAGTCGTGGCTGACAGCATGACAAACAACAATTTGACCTTATCAATAATAATGTCTGGTAGAAAGAAAAGAACAGCAAGGGAAACTGACTTTTTCATTAGCTTCACAGCTAATTGATGGAAAACCTAAAATGCACAGGCTTCTCCAGCTCTCTCTGAAGTGTTCAAGCCTAACTTATGTACATCCTATAAATGTTTCAAGTAATACAGGCAGGATTTAAGGTGACTGCCTCCTGAGCACCAAGTGTCTCCCCCAAAAACAGATGATGCCTACTGGCCAACAACAATGTTGGGATAAAACTCAAACTTATTTTTGTGATTTTTACTGATGGTTTCTATGTTACAGTACAGAACTTGTGTAATGCAGTGGGCAGTGCAAAAGGCAGTTTGGATGCTATTTTGAGCTCTTAGACTTTCCTCTCTGCTTTTCTGCTTCTCCAGCTAAACTGACTGTTTGAAGTCAGTGTGTTTGAAGTATTTCTCTGTGACTGTGCAGAATACCTGGAACACTGGGATCTTAACCCCTGTGGGAGCCTTTCCTACCTCAAGGATGTAAAATACAGCACATATTTTTAAGAAGTAAACTACACATCTCTGTTTTACTGTATAATGCTTTCGCATCATCCATCTCTCTGGAAGCCTCTGCTGAAGTTTAAAAAATGAAGAGTTAGAGATTAAGACTTACAGGTTAAAGCAGCTCTGCAGCACAATAATAAACACATCTTTAGCACTGTGTGTCATTATTAATGTGTCATGTACACTACAATGTAAATGACAAATGTGCATCCCTCTGTGCACACCTGTGGGAACTTTCCTTCTATCCCCCATATGAACATTCCAAGGAGTGGACAGTTTTTTCCCCCTGTTTTCAGGCATAGTGTTGCTACAAGCACAAGGAAAGGATAAAGGGACAGTTGCCTAAAAAGGGATGTGCTGGCTGCTCAAATCATCTTGATACCCATTTATTGCGTTCCCTCATACCTAAAATGTATTTATTTATTTATTTTTCTTGTGACTCTCTTAGTCTATAATGAAATAGCTCTGCTATTGTGCTTGATATAACCCTTTTTCTGACTTTTTTTTTTTCCTCTCTCTGTCAACAAACCAAGAAATCTCTTCAGAACATAATCTTGCTGTAATCATTCCCTGCTCTCCCAGAAGCATTTGCTCATGGGACAGATACAATTTTTCACTTTGTCTCCTATATATTTTTCTGATGAGAATTGAGATGCCAGTTGCATGATATGATTCTTCTCCAGAACATGATACTGAGGGTAAGACTCAGTGGAGCATCAGGGTACTCTGAAGTGCACTCCACAGTCACTAATTTGGAGATTAAAAAAAACCAGGAATGTCTGTGGCTTGCTGCAGGCAAGGAGTTACTTTTCTGAGAGTGAAGGGAGGTGAAAACCCTCCTTGAAGTGAAATGTTTAACTACCTATGACTTATTCTATTTTAAAAAAATCTTACAGCTGTATCCACCCCATAAGATGAGCTTTTCTTCTTTTTTTTCATTGATTCAAGCTGCTGTGGAGGGTCACTGATAGCACAGAGGAGTTAAGCTGGAGGCACTACTGATGTTGCTGTCAGCAGATGCTCTGAGGGGCACTCAGGGCACAGCTCAGCCTGAACTGGAAGAATGGACACTTAAGAACTTGGGGACATGAAATTAGTGCAAGTCTCAGGTAAGGAAGGGATTGCAATGTGATAGAACCTGTCAGTTTTCAGCTGCTCTCTGTAATATTTGTCTGAGAACAGTAATATCTTAATGGTACAGAGGAGAAAGGTGATGGCCCACATTCACAGTTTGTTTCTACACTGATACTGTAAGAGCTAAGTTCTTAGGCTTTTGTGGGTGTGAGTTCAGCAATAGATCATAAATATATACATTATGGATTTAAGTATCTTCCCCTATCCTTGATGCATGATTAAATCATGACTTAGATAAAAAATGCATTATTTGCAGCATTATACATTAATGAGTGAGGGGCATTGTTTTACCATAGTGCTGCCTCAGACTGCAAATCTTACTTTGTGAAACAGGGAGGAGACCTTGTGCATTCTCCTGTCTTCAAAAACCAAACATAAGTTGGTATTTCAATAAAAATCCTAAGTATTAAACAACTAATTCCAGCACAAACTGTATGCCTCTGTAATTGAAGATAACAGAATACTCAGCAATGCTTGGCAAAGCCCTAGGCTAAGAAAACTGAAACACAGTATCCAGCTGAAACTACTGGGCAGTGCCATATCTTCAAGAGAAGATAATTTTTCTAATCTAAATCAGATGAAGCTACCTGCATGTAATTCAGTATCCTAAAAACTACATGCAATTATGTATCAGTAATAATTGCATGTATATTCCCAGGTTTTTCTGGAGAAGTTCTATTTGGAAAGGAATGCTGCTAGGTCTTGAAGTTTGAATTGCCTTCTTGGCAGCTCTCAAGACTATAAAGTGAACACAAGCAGAATTTTAATGGCTGTATTCAGTTTGAAAAAAGGCATCCAAAAGTACAGACCTAGTTCTTTACCAAGTGTTTCTCTGAGTTTAGGTTTAGCCTTTCTTTGGCAGAAAACATGATAATTTTGACCATTTCAAACAAAAAGACAGTTTCATAAGTCACTTGTATATTCCTGCATTACATGGGCTGTTTATTCATTCGGTAGCAAATAGACAAGCACAAAAATAACTGTAGCAGGATTTCTCATCCAGTTAAATAATTCCTTGCCACACAGACATGCCAACACTGTGGCTGCACTGAACCTGGGGGAAGTGTTACAGTGTTTGTCAGGTATTAATCTGCATCAGATTATGAACCAAAATGCTTCAAACAGTGGGAGCTCTGAGTGGATGTTTTCTACCTAAAGAGACAGGGACTTGTGTTCCATCTGCTGAGAATTAAATCAAAACCAAAATATTCTGAACTAAGTTATCACTGCTTCTGTGAGAGAAGTAAGCTGGTGTATGGGATGCATTTTTAAAATCCTGTTTGTTCCAGAGCCAGGATGGTGTTTCACAGATTACCTCTGACAGGAGCATATTTTAGGAGCTGTCTGGACCATTGTTCGTGTCCTTACGGGTTTATAGTGACCCCTCCTGCAGCTGCAGCGCCCGGCTGTGAGGGCAGCAGTGCAACAGCACAGGCAGAGGAGAGAGGAGCAAAGGACAACAGGAATCAGCCAGACCCCCAAAGCTGCAGCTTCCCAGGCAGCTGCCTCATTATCTGACGTGGAATTCCTCCCACTGTAGCCTTTGGTTTCATTGAGATGTTGCTTGCTGCTGTTCAGGCCAGGAGGGGTGGGCATGTGGGATAACACCTGGGCAGGCTTGGGGCTCAGAGCTGAGGGTGCAATCTTGTCTGAGCTGCTGATCGACCTGCTGCTTGTCCTCTTAGCAAAAGCAATGGCTGCTGGGGAAGTTTCTGCCCTGGAATAGGCAGTACCTTGAGTTCTCTGCACTATCAGACTCCAGCTGGGGGTGTTTGCTGGTAAGCCGTGGCTCGTGGCAGCAGGTGGAGCTCGGAGCAGAGGAGAACCTGATGTGGTGGCATTGTGATGTTGGCATCTTCCCCCCTCAGGGGTCTTTGTGCTGTGCTGCCTCTCAGATTTACTTGCTGAGGAGTGAACATTTGGTTCCTGGGATTTCAGTTTCTCAAAAATGAGAAGATCTGGATCAATCCCTATTAAATTAGGATAATGTTAGTTTATTGATAAAAGCTTGTGTGCACACCCACAAAAAGGATCCATGGAGACAGAGGCAGGGCAGGGAGCCCAAATAATGCCCTTCTGGATTGGAGGTGTCACTGCCTTGGGTTATGGGACACCTTATGGGATGGAAGGGATGTGCATTTTGGGATTGCACACGACTTACTATGGGATGCTATGGGAAGGAACCAACGGTGAGGAAAGGGTACTGAGGGTAGGGAAATCCATGGAAGCTCTGTGTATGTGACAGTCTGCACCAGCAACTGGAGGGAGGCTGCACCCTGGGGCCTCAAACATGCCAGTGGCAGCAACTGTTGAGACTGGGGTCCAGACTGGGCACCCTGAGGTCCAGACTGGGCATACTGAGAGCATCTCAGCCCAGCTGCTGGGAGCTTTGCATTGTATATATGTGTGTATATATATACATACTTGTATATTTTCACAAACACAAAAAGCAGGATGAGGCTTTTGGTGCTCCCTGTGTTTATTATGTGTTTGTCTGTGTTACCTGTGTGTTCATGGTGCATGTGCCTAATGAAAATAAATGTTCAGCCTTGTTACTGATTGGGTCTGGAGACATGGAGCAGTAGCAGCCTCCTCTCAGTCTCTCAGAGCTGGGAGGGTATTTTTTGGCCAAGCAGTACTGATGAGGTACTCAGAGCATGAATCTTGAGAGCAGGGTATATCTTCAAGCTCCTTTTTCACTGAGTGGAAGAAAGGGGGGAAGTATTTTCAGAAGTAGATATATTAATGGAAAAGGAAATAAGTCTTCATCTTTTTTTGGGTTGTGTATTGCTTCAGGAGATCATTTAGCACAGCAGTTGACCTGACATAATTTTAATATTTCCTAAAGCTGCTCTGTTTTCAGCCTTTATAAATGAAATGCTTAATTACCTGTTGTGATGTTGTACAAAATGACATCAACTCCAGCCTTTAGAATGCAGCTTTCCAAAGCTGGGCAAGACATGTGCAGGCAGTTCCTGTTCTCATGAATGGCTCCATGGTAGAACACTGCTAGATTGCAGGAGACTGAAACCCATAAAGAACAAAGCTGAGCTTCTCAGCAGAATGACCATTGCATTTTGCATGTTATGATGTTATTTAACATCAGAAGTTAAATAATATATATTATTTAACATCAGAAGTTCATTATATTTGCCCAGATCCTGTGGGGGGAGAGACCATATCCTGTGGTTCTCTCATTATCATATAAACTAATTGAGCATATGGTCAAAAGAGAACTTATATTCTTATTTTACATCTGGACTAAAACAGCCATATGAGTTACTTCTGTATCTCATTAAATAATAACTGATTTAATTTAATTTGAGGGCCTTTGAAATGCCCTCTCATGTCTCTGTTTTAGTTAAGATAGTAACAAATTTTGTTTGACTATATACAATTATAAAAAGGAGATTTCAAATTATCATTTATTTTCTCTGTAAGTATCCAGTCCCATGTGGAGGGAAATGAGAAAAAGTTTGCTGTTGAGATAGGAGCAACCTTGCTGAAATGTATGTAATTTTTCTCACGTCACACTATTTAAGACAGAATTTGACTCTTCCCAGGTTTGCTGCTGGAAGTTATTTATGTCACTGTCAGGTTGTGAAGGTCATATTTTTGCTCATAATTCAAAATATCATCAAAATTTATATTGACTTTTTTGGTAATTGGTATGTCACTTTCATCTTCCAAAACCATATCCAAACCCCTTTCCAGTCTGGAGAGTTTTGAAAATTTAGGCACCATGAAAATGCAATTCATGTGTCCTTCTAAAATACACTCCTGTAGAGTACAAGTGCAGTGTGATACAGAGAAAGTACAAGGCTTAGGACAAAGGATGATTTTGGTTTTTTTTACTCTAAGCCTGAGTTTACCAGGCTAGAGAAAAGGGGTGGCCAGCTGAATAACTGCTATTATTTATTGCTATAACTTTAGTGTTACCTGGTTTGCATGGTATAAACATGGAATAAGAGAGTGCTTTCTCCAAGGAAAAGAATACTCTTGTATTTCAGAGAAGGACAAACTGTGTCCCCTCCACTCTCCCTCTCACCCTGTCCTAGTCTGATGCCATCCTCCAGGAAGAGAACGCTGTTGGAACCACTGTCACTGGTTGTTCTCTCTAATAGATGGGATGAATACTGAAGAGTTACTCTCTTAATGTTGGTATTGCCTACAAGCTTGTAACAGAGATCTAAAATTTCAAAGCAGACCCTAAGATTTTAGTGTGTTCCTAGTGTAGTCTTCTAAGAAAATACAGACTATCAATTTCCTTTCTATGGGACAACAGTTGCAATGTGCCTCTGCTTTCCTGCCTGAAAAAAAAGTATAGATCCTCCTTCCACCCCCTCTATTTCTTCTTCAAGTGAAGGACTGTTTATACAAACATTACCCAAAATGGGGGTTTTAATGTGTGCCACGATCTTGCCAACAAGCACTCACCATTGCTCAGAAGGCAGCAGGTTCTGCTGCACTGCTCAGGGGAGATTTCTGCATAACCCTTCAGCAGCTGGGCTCCCCTCCTGCGGGATTCCCGCAGGTCCAGCAGGAGGCCTGGGAAGCGCCGGATCCAGCAGTTCCTGTAGAAGGAGGTGGGCGAGCAGAGGCACTGGGACTCCCCAGCCAGACCCAGAAGCAGCAGCATTTGTGCCACTGCCAGCAGCAGAGCCATGGCCCTGGGTCACAGCCTCAGGGAGCTGCCCTCTGCTCCAGGGCTGCACCAGCGCTGCAGAGAACATCCCTGGAGGGCTGAGGATGCTGCCAGGTCTGCCAGGGGCGTGAGACAAGGCAGGGTCTCCTCCAGACAATGCCCATGGTGCTGTTTGGGCAGCTGCTGAAAGAAAGCAGACATTTAAGGAGCTACAGAAGATTGAGTAATTCTTCAAGCATCTATTCTAACTTAATTATTTGGAGATGAGTTTTGAGACACAAAAGGGACAGGTTGTTTTTAGTCATTCAGAGAACTTGTTTCTGGGGTCCCCTCTTTGCGTCTCTTGTCCTCAGACCAAACCACGCAGGCAACCTTGATATTTGGTAAATAATAGCAAGCTCAGCACCTTGTTCCACCTCACTTTGTTCAGGAACACTGTTACACTCAGTACAGAGAAATAGCTCTGTCTAGGATCTGAACACTTTGAGTTATCTGGTGACTGCAGAAATTTACCTTCTTTGCTAACAAATGAACCTTCAGCCAGAGGTGGAGATCTGTTCCTCTTCCTACACTATTTTGATTGCAAGAATAATAAAATTTTATCTGCAAAGATCTAGAACCAGATGAACTGTCTATGACTGGAGAGGGCTGGAACCTCTACTCAAGCTATAAGCACATTCTCCCCCTAATAAGTTTAAAAATATTGAGCAGTCCTTACATGGTTTTCTGCTAGGAAAAGGCCTGTCAGAAAGAAAACACAGCTGACACACAGGGAGATGATTTTTCAAGCACCTGGTCTGAAACCTGAAACTCCCACTTTTTTTTCTTAATAAGACCAAGTCTGATCCCCACTTCCCACGTTACACTTTTCATACATAAAGGTTTTAAAATATTACAATACACACGTTGATTTAAACCCAGTGGATTGTATAGTGAGGTTGAGAGAGTTAGGTAGAAGTTGTCTGCAATAAAAATTGGGTGTTCAATATGTAAGAGTATTTTACACTGTGTTTTTACCCTTCAAGATTGAGATCAAGGAATTTCCTCCTTTCCACATGAAGTGTAGATCAGTTACATGGAGTGGGGACAGCCTCAAACTCATTTTAATTCTTCAGTCATTACAGATTATGTTTGTTTTTGCAGAACTAGGCCCCCAGTTTGGAAATTAATTGACAGGTGTAATATTTTGTTCCTTAAACAGCTCACTGGAAGAGAAAAAAGCCCAGAACAGGTTAACTCCTGTTGATCCAACAGCAAGGCCAAGGCATTATTTTATTAATTGGAACTATAATTAGGAGGATTCCAAATAAATGTCTGTTGTGGGGAATATGAGAATCAAACTGTTAGAAAGATGGTGAGTAATTCTTCAAGCATCTATCCTGAAAAGCAGCTCTTGGCACTTGTGTTGTTTTATTTAGTTTTGGTACTTTGATATTTTCATCTCTGTGACAATCAGCACTTAAAACCTTAAATACATTTCAAAATACCTGATAGCTTGCACTCAGTGGACTGCACAGGGAAGCTTTTAGACATTAATCTACCATTGCCACAAGCACTATTGACAGTGTATTTTTTAAAATATTTGTTTCAGCTTTCCACATATCCTAAGGTGCCAGTTGATTTGGAACACACACAAAATTTTGAAAGACATGCCTGTATTTTGGCATTACATCCTGTACTTAGTATGAATTTCAGATCTGTTTTGTTCTGTAAGATTTGCGTGCAAAAATGTTGATTTCTGATTGCTCTTCTCACTCCTACTCTTCCCATATCTCCAAGAAGAGAAACCTAGAAGACTCTGAATAACCTGGGGAAGCACTTAACAAGGAGATTAAAAGTATTCTTTCCTCTTCTTCTTATCCTGAATAAATTTAAAGGGCAGAAATAGCTGCAGGGAAGCTTTCTTTTTGATGAAAGATAAAGTGATTAAAACAAGTAAATACATGGCTGCTTTAGGCAATTTCCTTTAAAAACAGAAAACTTCTATTAAATTTCACCATCTTCCACCAGCTTCCCCTTAATTTCACTTTGACTTTTCAATGGGAAATATAAATTAGTGCTGAAATTTTAATTCACAGACATTTTGCAAGAAGGAAATGCCCAAGTCTTACCTGCAAACCAGCTGATTTTCCATGTGCTCTGCAAAGAGGGACCAAGAGGCTGTCACTGATACAGGGGAGTCTGTGGCCAGTACCAGACCACCACTTAAATGTTATTTAGGAACTCCTTTCATCCGACTCCTCACATTTCCTCCTGGAAAACAAAAAGGTAGGGGGGCCTGTTTCCTGTGAGAATATGAATGTTTTTGCAGGCCTTTCAGTAAAAGAGATATAAATGGACCTGCCACGCTGGAACAAAATGATCTTTTTTCATGATCCTTCTTATAATCAGAAACAGTCCCTGAAGCTTCCCACCTGGGCCAGCAGTGAGAATGGCACAATCCAGGAGCTTCCCAGCACAAAGGATTCATCATCAGGCATTAACTCTTTTTTTGCCAGACAGAAACAAAAGCAGACACTTTTTTCATATGAAGTAACCGACATGTCTTGATTTTTGGAACTATATTTACCTTTTATGGAATATATGGTTCTATCACTCAGAATATGTAAAAACCAGAAAGGATCTATTTATTTGTAGAATTGTGGAATGGTTTGGGTTGGAAGGGACCTCAAAGCTCACCCATTTCCACCCTCTTGCCATAGGAAGGGACAACTTCCACTATCCTAGGTTGTTCCAAGCCCATCCCAGCCTGGCCTTGGACACTGCCAGGGATGGGGCAGCCACAGCTGCTCTGGGAAACCTGTGCCAGGGCCTCAGCACCCTCACAGGGAAGAATTTCTGCCCAATATCCCATCTAACCCTGCTCTCTGTCAGTGTGAAGCCATTCCCCCTGGTCCTGTCACTCCAGGCCCCTGTCAAGGGTCTCTCTCCATCTTCCCTGTGGTTCCCTGCAGGCACTGCAAGGCCACAATGGGTTACACTGAGTCCATCTCTTCTCCAGGTATTGTGTGACAGAGCAGTTGGAAGGTGACAAGCTGAGAAGTGAGACCCATGCAGTTTCCCAGGTGAGGTATGAGGTATGAGGTCCTCCTGTGAATGTCAGTAATGAATTTAATCAAATGTGCAGCAGAATCCCATGTGACATCAGCATGAAGTTCCCTGCCTGTGTTGTGCTCCACATAAGTAAACTAAATTTCAGGCCTGTGTTAAAATCATCTTTATCTCATTTTTCTGATATGCACACATGTATTTTCCCTTTAATACAGTAGTGGTAAGGTCAAAATTTTAAGTAAACCAAGTATATTGATAATTTCAGAATATGTCACTCTAACTCTGTTAAGGTATAAAAGTTATAAAAGACTAATGTAATGAATCGTGAAATAATGAAATGTAAATTTGTGGAAAAAATCAAACCAAGTCTTTGACATTATTCAAATAATGCGCTTGCTTTCTTTCTTTAAAATTTTCCTTGAAATCAAAACACTCTTGCAAAATATCTAAAGTCAAAAAAACCCAGCATTTTTTAGAGAAATGTTTTGTGAAAAACAGCTATTAGTGGTCAGGTTTTGGTTTGGAGCAATGTATCACATTTTTAATGATTCTGACCTTCTCCGAGGTTAGGGACAATTGAATCCAAAGATTCTGATTTCAGTCTCATCCCAGCAACATGGTAAAAAGAGGTGAAATATTAGAGTTTCTCTTCCTGGGGCTTCATGCAAACCATTTTTTAAACCCTTGTTTCCAAGGGTTGCCAGGCCCTGAGATTCTCTCAGAGCTTGGTTTCAGACTAATTCTGGCCAAATCTCTGCTCCAAGGCTGGGATCTGTGTGTTCAACCTAAGAGCAACACAAGTCTTAGCCAGATTAGATTTATACAAATATATATCTAGTGGCATTGCAGATTAACTTGAGCCAAGTTGTATGACAAAAGGCACAATGTTTAGCAAACACTAATGAACAGATGCTGATTTATGGCAGAACTTGAACCAGGCAAAGGGGAGGGAGTTTCAGTCTTGTGGTGAATTTTACAGAGCTGGATACTGAGTGGAAGTCTTCCATGTGGATTACCATTTATCTTACCTAGTTATTATGTACTAAAATTCAGCGCTGCCTGTCTGCACCAGGATTAAAAAATATCTGCTGTTTTAAAAGCACCCACTTGAGTGTCCTCCAAGCACAGCTGCACAAGAAATTCCTGGCTGTGGATGCACAATGCATTTGTGCAGAGCAAACATCCCTAACAGGGGGTACAGCAGCAGACAGAGCACTCCAGCAGCCTGACCCCCATTCAGGTTTTGTCAGGGAACATTCATTTCACCTGAGGGAGTTTCAAGGAAATTCCTTAAGGGGTATGTGGTAAAAAATGGACCAGGCTGAAGGCCATTGCAAGGATTTACACTCTTCCACCTCCACTCTGCTGTCTGGTGCCTGGACTTCCTTCATGATCCACAGAGAATTCCCACCACACGCAGACTCTTGGGACAGCCTTTTTGCTGCCCAGACAGAGCTCAGGAGCACACATTTTAGTATTCATCACTCAGATGTGACTAATAAGTACTTGATAATAATAAACAATTTGCTTTCAAAAAACATGCCACTCCAAGTATCTTTTCAGTAGTGCTGCAACATACCTTTATTGCAAGGAATAAATAAACAGCATATTAAAAGCAGAAAAAATAAACAGAAAATATTAGGGAATAATGTCTGAACAAGTGCTACTAGAAATAAGAGTGCTTTCTTTTTTTTTTTTTTCTTTTTTTGAATAGCATTGCTAATGGCACTGGGTAAAAAGTGATTTGTTTGGCTGTGAATCTGAAAAGAGAAATTACCTTTATTTAGCAGGTCATCCTTCACAAACGCTAGAGTTCAGCTGAAGTAAAATTATGCTCTGGTCAGTTCCTTTCAGAAATGCAAAGATCCTTTAGAACACTGAAGTTTTTAATGCTGAAATACTGCAGAATAATTCCTATATGCTTACTTTGTATCCTATGACAGGGAAAATACTGAACAATGACAGAAGTTGGCAAATCCTTTCCAAAAGATCGATTCCTGTCTTGAGTAACTCCACTGTTACTCAATGCACATTTCCCTGGCAGTGCAGTACAATTCCCTGGCGTCTCAGAGGGCAGAATGTGGCACTTCATATTTTATATTAGATAGCATGGATACTTTAAATATCCCCAGATTCAGTTCCAGTTCACACTTTGGACTAATAAGGCTGAAAGGAATTCTATTTTTCCACTGTTTTTTGCACTCAGTTTGGTCCTTTCCTCAGAGCATTCAGGTTGGTGTTACTCTCTGGTTCTCAAGTATTATCCAGTGTCTCTCTGGCTTTACTTTTCTTGTCTTTGTAGCAGTAACTCCTCCTGAGTCTCTGTGATTCCTTGCTTTTGCTGTGTTTGGAAAGTCAGAGGGCTACAAAAATGTGTGCCCAGGCAGAGAAAGGCTCAGATTCTGTGTCATGGCTGAATGGTCTATTACAATGGAGTTGCTGTATGAAAAAAGCTTCTTCCATTTCCACTTTTAAAAGAAAAGAGTGATCTCTCTTTGGCCTTGGAAGTAATTCAGACATTAACTACAAGGAAATAGTTCAGGCACCAGACACAGGGAAAAGTTATGTTGCACAAATGGCCAAGGCAACCCTCGAGCAAGAGAGCCTTTACCGACACACTCGGGTGTCTGCACAGTCCTTTTTTTGGCACTTGAGAACCCTTTTCTTGGTATCAATTTGTCTCAGGTACTGTAAAGAGAGGCCTGAACTGTCTAAAACACCTTGAAGACTTTGCCCCAGGAGCCAAAGTCAAGAAGACAGGTATTGAAATGCTGAGCAGAGTTACCCTCTTCTTCCTCTCTGAGTGTCTTGTTTTTAAGGACATGTTCTTTTGTCATAAACTCATTTAACATTTTAGATTTTAAATCTACCATGATTGTTTTCATGTTTGATGCTTCAGCATGTTCTTGAAGGATGATAGATAGTCCTTCATATTTGTTTCAAAGATCATGCAAATCTTTTATGGCTCTAAACTACACATTTCAGCTTTGTAGCTCTAGAAATAGAGTTCCAACTCTGGAAAATACATTTCCTATTCACTTAAGGTACAACCAAGATGATTGCTGATGAAACAGCAAAGCTTTTTCTTTCATTCCATTATAATAACATATATTATTGATCTTAGAAGAAACCAGTGTAACAATAGAGTGGAAGGCAGACAAAATTATCTCCACAGAAGTGGAACAAAAGAGTAGCTCTTGCCTTGTTGCATTTGCAGTGTAAGTACTCTATGAGCACATCACACAGGCTGACTGATGGGTGTAGAAAAAAACAAGAGACCTGTCCTGTCAGCACACTCTTGGCTTAGCACAGCTCCCCAGCTCTGAGCCTGGAAAAAGCACAGAGAGATGACAATCAGCCCAGTAAAAACAACTGTGTAAAAAAACAGGCTTTTTGTAGAAGTGGCCATTCAGTACTGCTGACCCCTTGGGCATGTGAGAGCTCCTGGGGAAAGCTGTGGGAGTCGGTGCCCTCAGAAGTTTGCTGGCAGGAATAAAACACCACTACATGCCAGGAATGATCCAGCTCATTAACAAATCTCATGGACTGTGAGGAAGAAGGACTGGAAATCCCAGGCAAGGTGGCAGGCATAGGCTCATCTGGCAACATACGGCCAGAGAAGAAATATTCCATCCACCCAGGCTGTGGTGTCAACACTTTAGGGCTGAACTTACCATAACTGACTAATGGAAAAAAGCATTCACCAATTAGGAGCTAACTTATGAATCCATGAAACATAAGAGACTCCAAAGCAGATGTCCAAAGATGGCAGTCCTGCTGTATTCCAACAGGACAGCTTGCTGGCCATGCCAAACATGACATTTCTGTTTTCCTCAGGAGTAATCATGATTACAATTGCTTGAAATGCCTGCCTGTGGGAATGAAAGAATGAGAAGGAATTTAAGGGTTGGACTCCTACTGAGGTGGTGAGACACTTGCTGCATGTGATAGTCTTTTGAAGGCTGAACCTGAAGCAGAGAAAAAAACAGCCAAGTGCTCATACTGAAACTTCAACTAGGTGTAAGAAACTCAAAAAGCAAAATGTTGTGGTGCTTCATTAAGAACAGAAGACAGGAAAGTGGAATTTGAATATTAATTAAATAATGAGGAAGACTGAAAGAGGAAGACAAACCAAGCAAACAGTGAAACCCATTAGTAGGAAAGAGAAGGTGAGAGATGATGGTGACCCAGCTAGTGAAGGCTGCTGAAGAGACCTTTTTGGGTTTGGTTAAGATCCTATAGAAAAGGATTTCAGAACAAGAAAGGGGCCCCTCAAAAGCAAGATGATGAAGATGCTTTGAAGTGAAGTGGAAAACAAACATGCACAGAAATCTACCTCACCTCAAAATACGCTTTTATAAAAGTCAGCAGAAAAGAACACCTGTAACTGAGATTGACATTTGTGTCATCTCCATGGGCTAGAGTTAAGAAGCTGAAGATCAACAAAACAGTGATAAAAGATCACGATCATGTCATAGAGGAAATGCTAAAAAGTAAACAACCCTGTCTTCCTTAAAAGAGAGTGAAAAAACCCCCACAAAACAGATTAAGACCATTGAAATTATTTAATAGTGGGGGGGGAAAGATCCCTTCTGAGCAGTGAAAACAGGGAGTTGTCTGAAAACTAAGCAAGCTGCACAAACTGGACATGAGTCACACTACTACTAAAGGGAAAGATTTCCTATGGTATGCAATATCCAAAGGAAATATCTTTATAAAGATAAAACTTATATTTTGAACATCTTTATAGTAAGTATCAGCATATAAGAATACAGGCATGGCAGACTTCTCATCTGTTTCGGCAGGTGGTAGGGTTTTTTAAAATAAAGGACTGTTATTGTGTTTGAAGAATATAACGAGGTAAACAGCAAATCTATCATTTTACCCTTGTCCAAGATAATCAGTCGTTAATTTGCTCTTTCCTTGTTCATGTAAAACAAACTCAGGACCCTGGTACCTAGCTCACTCGTGAGATGTCCTGTTCCAGGAACTCAGTTTAAATGAAAAGATGGAGCAGCAGAACAGGTTATGCAGTGTCTTCACAGGGCAAACCAGGGGCTGGGGCACGCAGGGAACCAGGAGAGTCAAAGCAGAGTTACTCGCACTTGCCATTCCCGAGTCCCTCTGCTGCTCTGGCCGTGCAGGGGGAGCCCCGGGGGATTCGGCTCGGGAAGGGATGGGGCAGTGCGGGGATGCGATGGCACCAGGCTGCCTGAGCGCGGATCCAGGCACACACACGCTGCTTTTTCCCTGCGCCTGTGCCTCGGGAATGCTGCCCCTCGCCAGGGATGCAGCGGTACATTTATGGCAAGGGGTTAGAGCTGCGGCTGCAGCTGCGATCCCGGCCCAAATCTGGAGAGGGGAGCACCAGGGGGGATCGCTGCGCCTCTGGGCTGTCCCCTGGAGCCCAGCACTGGCCTTTCCACCGTGTCCCTGACACCCACCCTGGCCGGGCCCGGGGGATGCCCTGACGGCCCCCCCGGCGGGCAGCGCCAGAGCGCTCAACATTGCCTTTTTCGGGCTTTTTTTTCTCTTTCCTCCCTCTGAGCGGGTTTGCTTCTTTTCTTTTTTTTTTTCTTTTTTTTTTTTCGCTTCCCCTTGTCACTCCTTGCAGGGCCGGAGCTGCGGCAGCGCCTCCCCGGCATCGCGGGGCCGCTCCGCCCATCCCATCCCAGNCTGGCGGAGCGGCGGCGGCGGCGGCAGCAGGAGGAAGAAGAGGAGCGAGAAGGGGAAGCAGGGGATGGGACCGGTGCCGGGGAGGAGGTGGTGCAGATCCGGCTGGGGGACAAGTGCTACCCGGTGTGCAAGAGGAAGCTGATCGAGCAGAGCGACTATTTCCGAGCGCTCTACCGCTCGGGCATGCGGGAGGCAGGGCAGGGCCAGGAGGAGCAGCTGCTGCGCGGGGGGCTGAGCGCCCTGGGGCTGGAGCTGGTGCTGGACTTCATCAATACCTCCTGCCTGGCCAGGCTGGAGCAGGAGGAGGGCGGCGAGGAGGAGCCGCCGCTGCTGGAGGAGCTGGTGGAGGCCGCGTCCTACCTGCAGGTCACGCCCCTGCTGCGGCTTCTGCTGTCGCAGGTGCGGCTGGGCAACTGCTTCGAGCTGCACCGCCTGGCGCAGGTGTACGGCCTGCAGGACCTGCACGACGCCTGCCTGGACTTCATGGCCGCCCACTACCACCAGGTGCTGCGCAGGCCCGACGCCCGCCCGCACCTCCTGCTGCCCCCGGCGCTGCAGCAGCAGCTGCGGGAGCGGCGCATGAGGGGCACGGCCACCCTCCTGCTGCTCGGGGACTTCATGGGCGCCTGTCCGCCGGGGCTGCCCGCCGGCTGTCACCCCGTCGGGGACGCGCCCTGGGCCATGCTCAGGTACGACGAGGAGGCGCAGCGGTGGCTGCCCTTGGCCAACAACCTGCCCGCCGACCTGGTGAGCGTCCGCGGCTACGGCTCGGCCACGCTGGACAATTACCTGTTCATCGTCGGCGGCTACCGCATCACCAGCCAGGAGATCTCGGCCGCGCACTGCTACAACCCGTGCCTGAACGAGTGGAGCCAGCTGGCCTCGATGAACCAGAAGAGGTAACCCCTGCTCCCTGGGGTACACGTGTGTCCCTGTCCGGTGTTGAGATAGATCCTCTTGAGCCACATGGCACTGGCTCAGCCTTAGGGACGCGATGCAGACCTGTCTGTGCTCTGAGCCACCAAACAAACCCAATGAGAAAACTCCTTTCCTTCCTTCTTTGTGGTGTATTGTAGCTCCAGTTAAGTACGTGACAAGTTTTCCTGCTCTTAGTGGGGATGTACAGGCTATACCAGAGCTGGAGATGGCCAAAACTATTTAGTTGCACCAGTTGTCCAGTGGCTTGTACTTTCATAAAAATCTGAATGTTTTGTAGGCCTGCACTTCAGTGAAATACCAGAAAAACATCAGGAAGACGGTGAGAAATGTCCCACTTGACAGGAATATTTGGATCTGGGAATCATTCATCATTTTGACAGTTTTTCTTTTTTACTTTTATCCTTTTGAACCATTTATTGCACATTGATGTTTTAGTTTGCATTCAGAAACACCTGTATAATTTATACTTGAAAGAGTAATAGAGACCTAGCCTTGAGGAGGGCCCAAGAAGAGAGGCCTTCTCCCTGGCTAAGGTTGTGGCTCCTCTACCTTAACCACACTTAGCAGTTTTAAAAACAAAGGCTTTCATTTCACTGAAACAAACTGGCTTGGCTTCCAACACGAACTTCCTCTTTGTTTCAACTTTAGTAAAAATATTTTAAATTTTATCTTTTCTCTCTGAAAAAGTAAGGAGGCCAAAATTCACTGTGGAATGGAAATCCTTTTCTCTATCCAGTGAATTGAAAGAGCATGCTCAGAGACCCAAGCCGTTGGCATAAATGCTTTGTATCTGGGTAGTTAAACTGCAGTCTCTATTCCTGGCTCTGTTTAGCTTTTGCCACCGAAACCCCCGAAAATAGGGATTAGACCTAAAATTAAGTCTTTCCCATTTCACCTTTTTTTTTTTCTTCCCCACTTCTTGTATTGTGAGAATTTTACTAAAATAATCACCTCCCTCATCAGTCATCACAACTGATCAGAAACCATTTTTCTTGGTGTTTCTGACTGCTTGGAATGATGCTGGGTAAAATTTCATCTGTAAAATGAATGTTTGTCTTTTAAGCACTACAAACGCAAACACCTTTTCTTACAGACCTTTCTTCGAGGCCCAGCCTGTAGCAGACTTCCCTGAGGTGCCTGGGGAACTGAGATGTTTTAGGTGGCTTCATTCGACAGCAGGACTTGTGTGAAGGGAGTTGGGAGCACTTGGCCTCACTAGAAAAGCAGGATGGGGTCAGCCCACACAGTGTCTGCTATGGAAATTAACTTAATCACAGAAGTCCCACGTTGATCAAGTCATGAAGTTCTGTTTCTGTGATGTCTATAGCAAGAGAGCTGTTACCATGTGTGTTGACTCTGCAACGTGGGATTTAAAAAATACTTTTCAAGGCCCTTTTCACACCTTACAGTTTGTGTATTCAAACTCTAGATCAGCCTTTTTTCCTCCACACTTGCCCTTTATTTGTTTTTTCTAGGATGTATAATCGTTATACTTGAAATAAACACATGGATATTTTCTCCTATTACTGTTTTCAATGGCTTAATCTTCAAACCCATCACAGGTGACAGCAGGGGGTTCCTTAGACTAGAATTTCACATTGGCCATTTACTGCAGAAAGGCAGCAGGCAAATGGATATTTTTGGAATAATCTCTAGTTTACATTCCATGGTAGAATTATGGCAGGCCAAAATGTAACCAGAATTACACCTGCAAAGTAGTGGTGAGGATGTTGTTCCCTGAGTAACTGGAGGAGCTTCTTTTTCATGGAAGCTCAGCTGACCCCATCACAAAACACATTTCTGATTTTACCAGCTTCATGGAGTCTCAGCTCTGCAGTTAATTATTACTTTTTCTGTCTGACATAACATGTCAGCTCCCTGATGACCTGCTTGGTGCTTTGTGGCAGAGAGGGATGGCCTGTGTCCTAGGAGCCATGAGCAGGGCCATTTTTAACATGAGGGGTTTGTATGCTACATGACCAGTGCTGATGCTTGTCTGCCACACATCTGTGCTGCAATTAGAGCTGCAGTTTGCTTGGCATTGTATTTTTAGTTTATTATGCTATCGTAAAATAAGCAGAGTGGTTGCCCAGCCTTCTGCTTAGGAATTACAGCCATGTGACTGTCTGGCAAATGAATTTATGTCAGCTGATATAATTACATCCCATGGATGAAATTCGACGTACCTTCAGGGAGAGCTCTAGTTTCCATTGAAGTTGGTTTGACCTCAGGGAGCAGAGGATCTGGATTTGTCCTGCATGAGTGACTGCATGTGTTGGCCTCAAAGGAAGGCTGAGGAGTTACAGATATAATTTTGCTGCTCTGTTCTTCATATAAGAGCTTTCTCCCCTAAACAAACCTTTAAAGTTCTGTGGTATTTTTATCATGAATTATTTCCGTTGTTGTCATCTCCTCATGCTTAGATGAAACACTCCTAACTTACTTCTAAGTAGAAGATGAAAGCTACCTGAATGTTTAGCAGCCATTCTGATTTGGGTCTTCACTGCTGGCTTTCTTTTTAGGTGTACAGGTCTTATTACTTTAGTTTCAAACTTTTTCACAATAGGCAAATCCTGTATAATGTTCTTGTGATGCCCCAGGAGCATCAGAGAGTGTTATTCCCAATTTATGCATGCCCAAGGGAGCTAAAATAATGTGCTCAGGCTCACAAAGGAAGCCTGTGACTGAGCATGGAATTTCTCATCGTCTGAGTGCTAAATCCAGTGCTGATCACAAATAGTCCACAACAGATCATGTTTTCTAGACCTTTTCATTCTCAAGGTGTTTCTGTACTTGGAATTCTCAAGAGAGAGAATGACCTGAACTTTTTAATAGAAGCAGCTCCATGTTAGTGTTGCCCAAGATCACTTGTGGTCTTTGGAGTCAAGAAGGTAACAAAGTGAATAGGAGACTGTTGCAGTTATGTCCTTGAATACCTTTCCAAACCTTTTTTTTTTTTTTTTCTTTTTTTTTTTAAGTGAACACTGTCTGGTGAAATTTGCCATTTAAAAATAATATAGGATTTCTACTGCATGTGCCAGTTATAGCTGTATATTCTACTTCTATTTTCCTTCACAACCTGCCTACTCATGGCAGGTAAATCTTCCAGGCCTGGAAGACTTAGGTAAGCCCCAGGCTGAAGTTATGCACATGCACATGGAACATGATTTTTGTTAGCAATCTGTGCCTGAGCTGCTGCCATTTTGAGGACTCTTACAGGAATAGAGGAGTTGATGCTTCTGGGGAATGCTGTTTGTTCAGGAGACCTTCTCCTTCCTAGTTTTGTACTGGGTGTTTTTTTAATTCACTCAAAATTCTTCTGTGCTGGAAGAAAGTAGACTTTTTTGAAGTTAGAATCATCCATACCTTACTTACCACAAATGTATCACACACTTCTAAAGCTAAATGCTTGATGCAGTGTACTCTGCAAATTCACATAAGAAATGTAAAAAAAGGGGGGAAAAGGAACTGATTGAAAATATATAAAACACTTTGGAATTGCTCCATAACTGTGCTTTCATGATTCCTTGTCTCTGTTGTTAGTGTTTTAACTCTAGAATAAAGAGGCCATCTGATTTTTGAGAAATTTTAAGGTTAAATTGATCATTTGGCAGGAAGAAACAGTGGTTGGTTAATCCAAGGCTCATGCTCTGCAGCAGGACCTAGGCTACCTTGCAAATAAATACACATTTAACTCGCTCTTGCAACCCTCCAGCAGTGTAGATAGACCAGCTCACTGGAATCCTCCTCTCAGGTGTCTTGTTCCCATGTTTAGCCACCCCTCTGATCAGAAAGTCCTCCCCAGTATCTGGGCTAACTAACCCTTTTTTGTTGTACACTAAGTGAGATTGTCAGTGAACAAAAACCGTGTGTGCTGGTCCTTCATAGCCACTGCCACCACGGCATCCTGCAGATACACCTAGCACAATCCAGAGCCATGGGGGATTTTTGGAAGCTATGGAATGCTGTCTTGCATGCAGAAAGCCTCTCTGACCTCCAACTCCTTTGCATTCCTGCTTTATATTTCCCTTCCTTCGTGCACAAAGTGCTTTGCACTTCGTTGAGTGAAGAACGGGTTTTGAGCAATGGTAAAACCCCACAGCTGCCACTCACTGCTATTCCTGGGGTCCTGTTCAGAGTCAGTGGGGGCAGCAGAAGACAGCTCGTACCTCAGCTTGTCCCAGCAAGAAGGGACCCTCTAGGCCTGGTTTTTGGAAAGTACATCTTGATCCCTCAGGTTTAGACAAGTCGCAGGTGCAAGTGGAGTTCCGTCGTGGTGGAATCTGACTGATTCAGCCCCGCTGTTTCCAGGCTGTAGTCCATGGAACACTTGTTGGTTGTGGAGAGCTGGCTCCCTGCTCAGTGTTTGCTTTCCTTGTTTCCAGCTGCTCCAACACATTAAGAGACTAAAAATGCACTAAATATTTCCTAATGTGCACTCTCTGTAAAGACACCTGCTGTTACTGGCATAGAAAAGTGAATGGCAGAGGTTTTTCATAACATATTGAACCATTGTCCAAACTTTCATATAAAGTGTGCTGATGGATACTTGCAGCTACTTTTGAGTAAAATGAACCTTATTGTTAATGAATTCCATAAATCTGAGATACCTCCACTGAATGTCATCCATTTTAGCGAGTGTTCAGAAGTGGTTAAACAACTGGCACAAAGGTTTGTAGCCTCCTTTTAGAAAATTTAAAGCTGAAAGTTGTGCTGTTTGTGTTTCAATAGATAATTTTCACAGTGGTTTTGCCCCTTTGTTAATTTGTGGAAATTTTTTCTCTGTCCTAACCTTTAAAACAGGTATATTGCTTTCAAAATCATAATGTTTTGCAAGTAGTTATCCTCATTTCATGCCTGCTTTTGATTGCCATGTTATTCTGGATTCTCTTAAATGGAAAGCATAATTGCTACTGAGGGAATATGAATGGACTGACCTAATCATAAATGTCAGGGGGGAAAAAAAAGAATAAAAAGCAATTAATTCCTTTAAAGGAGCATTTTAGTTTCCAAAGCTGTATCAGGCTGACAAGAACAAAGTGATTCCATCTGGAAACAAATCCTTTTCTCAAATAGATTTAATAAAAAGAAGTTGCAGGGCAGTCTGCAGCTAGGCAGGGTTCATTTTGTCCAGACAAAACCCTGCAAAAGTACTTAGCAGTAAGTTTTGAATGTTGGATTCCTGCAGGGTAGAACTCCCTTTGCTGCCCAGCAGGCCAGTGCAGGTCTGAAACATTATTTCAATTTTACAGATATAACACAGTTCCCTATTTCGCTTTGTGCTGAGCTGGTGCACTCCAGGGACTGCCACACATCCAGTTAATTGGGATAGTCATGGTAAGATATCAGTTGGCTTGGCAGAAGAGAAGGAACAACCTTTCTAGGCAGTGAGACTGCTCCTGGGGAGAGGAAAAGCTCATCCTTAGACCAGCTTTGCTAGCTGGAAGGAAGAGCTGCATACAAGGGTTTTGTCTTCACATCCTCCACTTTCTTCCTCCAGATCTGCACCTTTAATACCCATGGACCATTTGTTTCTGTCTGTGTTACCTTCAGAGTGTGAGATAGGAGACTTCTCATGCTCCAGGAATTAGGAAGTTGCCCTTTGCCATGAGTGAATTTTGAGAGCGTGGTGGAACAGACTTAAGAAATAAATGACCAGTTTGGGGGCATTGCTCATGGGGTGTAATGTTATTTTTGTTCAGCTATGGGTAGAACATAATTTACAGATAGATCTTGCTTCAGAGGATGTATTTAGTAGTTTAATGCTGAGTAGGCTGCAGAAGATTCTCTCTTCTTTCTTTTGCTGGACAGGATTCAAAGCGTTCCACTTCAAATTGCTTTTTTATTAGGGTTATTAAAGAGATTCCATAATACAGCCTAAAACAAGTATGCATTCATAGGCATCCATCAAGTCTTGTTTGAAATTTCTGCAATTTTAACTGAAATTATATCTTTCTCTGTGTGTCCATGTAATGCATTTTTCTCTACCAATGGGGACATTGCTAAAAGCCTCATAAAAATGAGCTGTCTCTTGTGCACATTGGTTAACTGAACATCTAGAGCTGAACTAGCACAGACTGAAATACAAATTATTCCTCAGTCTCAGCAGCATCATCAATACCATTCAAATTGTCACTGGTTACTGTCCTGAGTAATTGCAGTGTAGTTACAGCAGTTTGGCCTTGCACAGAAGAGTTCAGATGCTGCAATACCTCAGGTGGTGGTGCAAGCTGTGAGTGGTGATGAGTGTATCAGAGCCTGGGCAGGAAGAACTTTCCTCTGTATTTCTGTACATGGATGCACCTCATTTCAGTGCTTCAATCTGTTATTTCAGGTCCAACTTCAAGCTCCTGGCTGTCAGTGGAAAGCTCTATGCCATCGGTGGCCAGTCCCTTTCCAACGTGGAGTGCTACAACCCGGAGAATGACTGGTGGAATTTTGTGGCATCCATGCCAAACCCTCTTGCAGAATTCTCAGCTTGTGAATGCAAGGGCAAGATCTACGTTATTGGAGGATACACTGCACGAGGTAACAAGTTTGCTGTTACTTCTTGTTGCTTTTTACTGATTGTTTCCAAGGCCCAGATAATTTTCTCCTGTTTTTCAGGAAAGCTTTTGAACTCGTGTAGTAGGCTGCGTAATGCTGATTAAAACACATAGAAATAAAATGCTGGTAGAAAATTATTGATGAACTAAGCAAAACAAAACAATAGCTCTATCAGGGAAGACTCAGGTTTTTTGTTTGTTTTTTTTTCAGAGCCTGTGTGGAACTCTGTTACTCTGAGAGAACAAACTGATGGGTACTTCAGCACCCAGCTTTAATCACTGCCTCTTTTCTTAGATTTTGATCACGCAGTACAGAGAGATCTCAACAGATATACTTTGTTTACTTTTTAAATACCTGGTTTAGACTGTCAGAAGGAAAAATTCATAGAAAACATCTGCCTGCCTTAGTATTTCTCATGTATTAATAGATGTCATGGTCTTTTCACTACAATATTTCAGTGTTTCACAGGCAAATTCAAGTTATACCTTAATAACTGAATAGAACAATCGAAAGCTGAAGCAAGAACCATCACTTTTAGCTTATTTAATTTCTATGCCAAATTTTCTGAGGACACTGTACAGAGGAAAGGAATGAAGTTTCATTCTCTTCTGACAATTACTTTACTTTTATCCAGTGGACAAAAAAGTTCAGTTAAAAAGAGCTCCCATTTGGTCATTCCTTAAGTACATAGTGCCATTTTTTGGGAGGAAGACATTTTCTCAGAGCTTTAGAAGTCAATTTTTTAAACATGTCAAACGTTCAGTATTTACCAGGATTTTGTAAGTTTGAATCTGGCCTTTTCCCCACTTCAGTTGACCACAGCAGTTTAAGGCTTTCTTTCCAAACAGAGAATGAAATTAGAAGACAGATCAGCTTTTACAGACAGTACTGCAAGCAAAGCTAAACTGATGTTAGAGCAAGCTTCTACTGTCTGAACAGATTTGAGCTCTGAATCATTTTAAAGTTTATAAAAGATGCACTGCCACCCCTTAAGGTCCTTCTGGTAACAAAAACTCTCAAACACATTTTGTCCAGACCATTCTGACCCAGAGCCTGGTGGCTACTGTGAGGAAAATGTGCCTGTGTCTGTATGGAGAGCTGTGCTGTGCTGTGCTGTGCTGCAGTCCCAGTCTTTTGGTCACCCCCACTGCAGGCTCTTCTGGGGCCACTGTGCTCCCCCATGTCCAGCACTGGGACTCCGAGATGTCTGGCATGAAACACTTGTTGTGCTGAGAAGTCAGACCCAAAGGGAAATCCTGTGAGACAAGAGAATGAGGAGAAGAGGTTGAAACAGGTTAATGGGAAGTCTTGTCTCTAGAGACCAGGGTTAGGGGTTTGGCATTTTTGTCTAGAGAGAGAGAAAGAAGAGGTGAGGTGAAAAACCTCTGATTTGGTTAAGAGTGCTACACAATTACAGGAGAACCAGCTTCTCCTACACTCTCTGCACTCTGCAAGTTCCTGCAGTTTTCTGATGCTTGTGTTGTGCTTTCATCAGGCTGCCCACTCCTGATGTCATGAAGAGGAAGATCAGCACATTACTGATGCAGATCCCATTCCTTTAAAACTCCTGAACAAAGCAAGGTGCAGTCAGGGTTGCTGCCCTGTGTCAGGCTCCTGACTCTACTTGCTGCCTGTAGGTACAGCTGAAGGAGAGTTGTGAGTTACCTCTGACTTCCTCCACACTCCAGGGGATTGCTGCTGCCCTCCAAACTTCTGTCATTTCCCAGGTCTTTTCCTAAAAGCCTTTTTCCAATGGAAGTAGGGCAATAAAAGAATCGGAAGTTTTGAGCAGTGGATAACTAACACATTTAGGCTTCTGTATAAATCCAGGATCACTCAGGACAACCATCACCTGTGCTTGTTATAAATAATTTCCTTCTAGAACAAGGGTCTATAATCAGTTTTTCTGTGACATCTTGGTAGGAGGCTTAGAAACCAGAATTGCCACAGTTACGCTGCTGATTTTCCTTCCAAATTATGCCAATGTCAGAAAGTGTTAAGACCTAAAGATATGAAAAACACTAAGGTTTATTTGCTGTTTTGCTACCTTTACTACATAAAACACATGCAGCAATTAATGTTTTTTGTGTTATGTTATTTTTAGTAATTTTTGGTACTTCTGTTTATATCTCAGTTTTGATAGATTTTGGGGGCTTTTTTTAAAATTTGTGTAGAGCTTTTTCCTGAGACTGCACTTTCCAAAAGGTGGCAGGATCTGGAATTTCCCACTGTAGAGTATAATGACACTTCTTGAATAAAGTCCTTCTCTTGAGTTTTCAGTTCTCACTTGTGAACCTAGATCCTAATAGAAATTCCATATCAGACACTGTAGTGTTCATATTTTGTATTGTGGGGTTTGTTTTGGGGGTTTTTTTTTGTTGTTTCAGTGGATATAAAAGACCCAGGCTGTGTACTGAGCATGTGAGGGCCACATTGCAATGGACTTCTATTTCATACACCTCCTCTCAAATAGCACATTTTCCAGGGGAAGTTTACTGCTATAGATAGTCATAGAAACTTCACTGGGACTTCTCCTCCCCTTAATGAGTCAGGGTCATCTATATGTAGAGCTGCAGTTTCACAGAGCACTGCCATGAAAATAATCAGGGTGCAAATGCTGGATGGAGCAGCACCTCCCTGATCATGCCACTGATGCACTTCATTCACGACAATCCAGTTATATTTCTGGCTATTTATACCTGTGCCCTTACAGAACTTGTCAGTGTGTCCCTGTCTGCTCTTCCCCCTGGAAGCTCATCTGGAAGTCATCATGCAGGACAGACTGGTACCGTGGAGCAGATTTAATAAAAGACCCGTCTGGAGTCTGCAAACCTGTTCCTGCTTGCCACTTTGAGCTCAAGCCTCCAGAGTGGAACTGAATTTTCTGAGTGGTGTGCATTCTGTGATAATTTAGTGAAGCCTTGGGTGCAGCCAGGGTCTTCACTGCACCATAAATCATGGTGGCATTGTAACAGTTTCGTGGAATAACACTACTGCAAACATAAGCACTCTCTGAGTTGTGAATTATGGAGATGATTTCAGCTTCTTTCTGAGCCTCTGCCTGATGGCAGAGCACAGAGTTCCTGGTTCTTAGATGATTTTGACAACGTGTGTTTCTTTCTTTATGAGGTGCCCTTAGGTCATCCAGGCCACTTGCTGAATTGTAACCAGCTTTACAAATTTTATTCCATAAAACTTTGATTTGTGAAATGAAATGCAAAGTGTCAAAGTTAAGCTTGGATGATAAATCATCACTTGGCAGCCATTAATGAAGTGTACTCTCTTCATGATTGATTCATCTGTGACCACTTCTGGAGATGAGAATATTGCTCCATTTCCCTCTTTGTAAAAAAATACTTATGTATCAATCAGAGACAAAATTAAAAGCATAAGCTGAAAGGTAGGGATTAGATTCTGCTAAAATCTGTGGGCCCAGGCAATTTACATCATATAATGTGCCAGAAGTAGCGTATTTTTTTTTCCCCTGTGCCAAGGAACAGAACGTTCAAAGTTTCTTGTCAAGGGCAAAGAGCTGCAGTTGTCAGTGATCACCATTTCTCCCCTGGCTTGCCCTGCAATTGTGTGAGCAATCTGTAGGAAAGGCTGGGACACTTTGTAGGACAGAAAAACACTCCCCCATGAGTGCCTTCTGACAGAATTATTTATTTGTGAATGCCTTCTCTCTGTTTCAGGCAGGAACATGAGCATCCTGCAGTACTGTCCCACTTCTGATTCCTGGACCAACTTGGAGCTGTGTGACGTGCACGTCCGCAAGCAGCAGATGCTGTCAGTGGAGGAGACCATCTACCTGGTGGGGGGCTGCATCCTCGACCTCGGACCAAGCCAGAGATCCAGCCCCAGTGAGGACGTGCTGACGGTGCAGTCCTACAACATTGCCACCAAAGAGTGGCTCTACCTCAATGAGAACTCATCCAAATCCGGCCTTAACTTGACTTGCACTCTCCACAATGATGGAGTCTATATCTTGAGTAGGAATATTACTCTGTCTTCCAGCTTGGAGCAGCGTCTCTTCCTGAAGTATAACATCTTCACGGACAGCTGGGAGACACTGGGGCGCTTCCCAGCCTTTGGACAAAACATTCTGATCTGTTCTATGTATTTGCCTGATGGGCGAGAAGTGTAACAGCACAAGTGTTTTCTTTTCAGTTCATTAATGGTTCTTTGATGAAATATTGCTCCCTCTGAATAATTCCATTTTCAGAATGTAATGTGGTTGCATAATGCAGGCATAAAATACTGATTCTGTTCTCTAAAAAGGTTTCAGAACTCAGTATGAAGAGAAATGCTTCCAGAAACAGTTTTAAGATGTCGATTTAAAAATTTTACTAGCTTGGATTAAAATTTCACCAGGTATTGTTTGCAATTTAAACAAAAAATTATTGTGTTGGCAACTGATACAGAAGTTCCAAAGGCAAAACTGATCAGTCTAGTTTTACTCTTCGTCTTAACTGACAGTGTAGAACAAAACAAAGTGGAAACAATTCAATAAAGTAAATAATTAGTATAATCAAAATCACAACAGGATTTATTTCTTTCAAATTATGGTTTTTACTCAAGCAATGTTCGGTCAAATGCACACTGTTTCAAATTGTTTATACTATCCCGTTTTTATCTCTTCCATGGCAGCAAGTGAGATTCTCAAAGGTGCCAGCAATTGGGGTCCCATCAAGAACTTTCTCTGAATTATTTGTAGTGCAGTGCTTTGCCAGGGACTGGTAGGCATTACCTAGAGGCTACAGTTGCTGATTAAAAAGTAGATGCTCCTTTAATGGAAGTTGGCAGCATTTCTTGCTACTATTAAGATAGAGGTAAAAAGGCTCTTTATTCAAAAGGTGGAGTTTCCTAATTGTCATAAAGGTTTGAGTTTTAGTTATCTTGTTGTGTTCTGTAGTACTTAAAACTGAGTTTTAAAGATCAAATTGCAGTTGGCAACAAGCTGTGTGTTGTGAAAATGTCCCTGAGCACGTGCAGAGGTGATCCTGCTCCAGGCACATCCTGATGGGTAACACTCCAGTGGGACACGCTTGGAAGGCTTGGCTCTGGTGAATGACTCCCTGAACATGTCCCCCAGAGCAGGGACATGTGAGTGTTGGCTCTTTGTTGTGTCACCAGGAGAGGTTGCCTCAGTTTTGCCACCCAATGTTGTTCCTCTCTGTAATGTGGTCACTGTGAGCACTCCTTTGTGGGGATCCTAGAGTGGATACAGCAGGAGCTTCTCCCTGTTCCTTCATCTTGCCTGACAGAATTGCAGCAACGATTGGCTCCTTTTCTCCTTGTGACAAGTGCTAAAGTGTCTTCTTGAGGTGCCTGCTCAGCTCTGGAGTCTGTGTCCTCACAACAGGAGAGGAAAAGCTCTGGGTCACCATGAGAAGAGCCAGGTTAGACATGTGCTCAACACAGTGCAGGGATGCTGGTTCTACTCCAGCTGTTTATCCACATGATAAGATGAGATTTAAAGCACCTGAGCTCATTCCTAATGTGTGGAGATGTCTTTTTTGTTTCTTCATTAGAACTTAGGAATCTGAATCTTCTTTTGAAGATGGACCTGCTGTACAGAGGAGGAGGAGGAGGCAGCAATGGTTCCCTCAAGGTCCTTGTAACTCCTTGCTTTTCCGCGGTTTTGAATGAAATCAGTTCTAAAGGGTTATCAGTCTTAAAGTGCCTTGCCAATCACTGCTCACACATTAATCTTGCTTCCAATCACCTGTGGCAACTCAAACAGAAAATCCCAGCAAATTTCTCCGGAATGAGGGCATTTGTGTTTGAACACTTTCAGGATGAAAGCAACCACAACACAAGGTATTTTGGATGTCTAGGATTTACCTTTTTGGGTGGAACTTTTGCAGCCTGCTGGAGAATGTCATGCCTCAGCCCTGACTGATGCCTGCCACTCAGCTCTGTATAACTTCAGTTAGCTAAATCCATGTTTATGTGTTTTTATTTCCTTTGAAGACATTGTGCAGCTGCTATGTTTTGACAGCAGTATCAGATCACACAATTGCTCTTCAGCAATGAAGCAATAAGGCTTCATTTCCTAAGATGCTTCTTCCAGAAGTGTTTCAGGATTAATATAAGCTGGGTGCCATTGCCTGGTGATAAATTACCTCAGTCACCTTATGCTACTTGCTTTCCTAAATTTCTTTTCAATTCCAGATTCAGTCTACAGTCAGCCATGACCAATATTGGTGGAGGGAATCACATCCAAGTCGCAGCATTCTCTTTCCTAGCAAATTAACCAAGAAACCCCATCACTCCTGGGTTTGCAGTGGGATGTATCAAATCAAGTCCTTTCAAACCCATTCATTTCTTAGTGCAGTCATAATTCCAAAAAACTGTGACACCATCATCTTGGTGTGATTACTCTTTTTCAGAAGAGGCCTTTCCACACTCGATTTATCTTGGTTTCAACTTCTAGCAATCAAGTGGCCACCTTAAAAACCTGCTCAAATGCAGAAGACAAAGATGAGTCTGACCATAAATACAGTCAGACCCTTTTGTCAGTCCATGGTGCAAATGCCTCCTACACTGACATTCTAATAGTACTGCAGTCACAAATCAAAACAGGTGTTTAATTTAGTGGTAGCATTAATTAGTGTAGCAATCTAAATGTACTGCATTACTACAGGCTGAAATAAAAATAAATGCTTTTTTTAAGCAAAATCCTTTACAGAAAAGTATGCAGTGTGTGTGGCCCCATACCTCAGGAAAGAAACCAGACACTAATGACTGTCTCGTGCCCTGTTCATTTTCTTTCTATCAGTTTTATACTTCATATTCACTTTTTACATTTTGGGGCAAGGAAAAGTGTCCGAGAGCCACTAACAATATTTAAAACACTGCTTTTTAGCCAGTGGAAATTTCAGTGATCCAGTGTGTTCTCCTTTCTCTGATGGTGGGAGGAAAAGGCCCTTGGTTTCAGAGGCCCTTGATTTCAGAAGTAGCCGAAGAGAAGTTCTGCCCACAGGTGCTGGAAATTCCTCTGTTGTCCTCATGTGGGCTTGACTCAACATGTGGGCTTGGAGAGATTCTTCCAGCTCCTGTCATCTGCATCTCCAAAACTGACATGTGAGTAGGAATGTCATCTTGTGGGAACACAAGGGTCCTCTGGTATGTAGTGTTTGAAAGAGTTCCTGAGCATGTGAAGTACATTTGTCCTCAGTGTTCTAACTGCTTCTGTGGCTATTCAGACTGCTTAAGCAAGTGCTAATTACCTCAGCAAGTGCTAATTTCTTCAGCCTCTGCTAATTACCTGTAATTTGAACCAATGGCTGTTTCCAGCCTGTTTCTTTCCTTCCTTCTTTATTTTTTCTATTTAGTCATCCAACAGTCTGTAGTTCATCTAAGTTTCCTGGTCTTGGTGTTCCCAAGTCTGTATCTAAACTCCAGACTGCTGC
Organism: Peucedramus taeniatus; assembly: GCA_013400575.1. Taxonomy (NCBI): domain Eukaryota; kingdom Metazoa; phylum Chordata; class Aves; order Passeriformes; family Fringillidae; genus Peucedramus; species Peucedramus taeniatus. Next base: position 859,573 of record WBNO01021826.1, read on the forward strand.
TTTCCTGCTGTGTCTGGGTTATCCAGTGCTTTACATATCCACTATTTATCTTCTCTGCCTCATGGACCGGTTCCCCTTGATACTGACCAGCAAAAGCTGACTATGGTAGAGGATGATCCCAAGTCAAAAGAAAGAACAACAGCCCCCAAAGTCCTGAGGGAGGAGTAAATGGAAAACTCTGGGAATTCAGTCCCTCCTCGTAAAATGCAGAAGCATTTTGAGACAGTTGCTCACATCAAGGCTAAGAGGGAGCATAGAAGTTTCTTCCTTTCCGGGAATAGTTTGTGGTTTCCAATGTGAAATAAGAGTTGTGTGGGGCTTAAGTTTAATCTCTCTAGCTGCTTTCCACGGGTTTCCCTTTCTGCCCTGTCGGCTGACCTTTCTTGAGCTTAATATCTGTGTTTTACATTCTTTGAGGATTTTGCCTTTCTACATCAGTGTCCAGCCCATTTTGCTGAAATCATATGGTAGCAGTTTGTTGGTTTTTCCTGTGTGTTGCTCTCCTTTTCACACTCTGTCTCTGTCTGTCACAAAGTAGTTTGTAATTCAGGTGTAACCTTTTCATTTAGTCAAGTTTGGGCTCTGGGAAGAGAAACCTACAAAGCTACAAATACTCAGATTTCTTTCATCTTAATTTCAGTGAGAAATGATGCTGCAGGCACTCAGCTTGTGGGAATTGGTCTGTGTCCATGACAGGATGGAGAACAGAGGACATGGAGTGTAATGACAACATTTAGCACATAACATGCTCAAAGTCCCCCACGTGCAGAAATTACTCCTCCCTGCCATCCTGGGAGGTAAGATACACTCTGTAAATGGTGTTAAACCAGACACATCCTTGGAACAGCTGTTGGCAAGACCAACAAATTTATAGGCATTCATCAAGAGCCCTCCTCAGAGGGCAGAAGCTGTCAGAGTGTGTGGTTAGATTGATTTTGTACTTAGAGCAGTGACCAAAGGGTGGCTCCCCAGCCCCACAGTAAGGCTTAGGAACCAGAGCTGATGCTCTCAGACAGAAAATCTAAACCTCTTTACTGTCATTCTCAGACTGTGATTTCCATCTAACCAGCTTTGAGCCTAGTTTAGTGCAACTTCTGGGTTGTTTTTTTAATTTCCTGAGAAGGAGAGTGGAGTTTGGAAAAGGAGTCTGGATTTTGTGAACTGATAGGGATCATGCATTCACAGATTTAAAACTACTCTCCAAATTATACATGCTATATGGATTTTTTCTAAAAGCAGTGACATTACCAGTAAACACATGCTGTTATGTCCTGTGAATATCAGTATTGTCTAAAGTAAGATTTGGTTCCTTTATTGCAATTAGAAGAGTAAACCAGGAATCGTTGCAATTCCTGTACTTTTCTAGTGGAAGGCTGATTATACAGGGTCCATTTTTAGAGTGCCCAGTTATATGATGTGCTGCATGTCTTCAACCTGTATATGCTTCAGGAGGAGAGAAAGACATTCAGCACCTGAGCAAAGATATTTCCTGTTTGTTGGTACTTAGACAATTATTTAAGATTGAGCAGTGAACATAAACTCTCTGAATCACCCTTCCCTCATTCAATTTTTCAGTTGAAATTTATGGTTATTTGCTCAGGTGATTTTCCACTCTCTGATATTTTCCAGGTGTATTAAAGGGTGTGTCTTGTGATAAGAACACCTTTTATAAATAATTTTCAGCATCTTCAAAATTACTTGCTCTATAGACTTTCTGGTTTACTTTTATTAGTCATGCTTTGAAAAATGGTTTTGTAGAATTTTGAATACTTTTCAGTACTTCGTATTAAAAATATCAGGGATTTAAACAGTGTAAGGGCAGGGAAACATCTGTAGCTCTTCAAGGACATGATTTCAGCTGTGCAAGGTCTGAAATGTAAAAAGTGACATTACTTCATTTCCTCTGAAACTTAGTCTAATTTACAGTTAACTAATTTAATTGTGTTCATTTACTAATTTTAAGTTTTACACCATTCACTGATGTTAAAACACTTGCAATTGAGCAGTGGTTTTGGAGGTGATGTTACAAGGCTCTGTGTTCACTTTTGGATATTGTTATTGCAATTTACTTTTTCTACTGGGGCCATTATAAGTGTCTGGTATCCCACTGATATGGGATATAAAAATGCCTTTTTATTTGGTTGTAAGGAAGTTCTGCCCACAGGTAGGGCCTTGACTTATTATGAAGACCAGAGCTGTGTCATTTGAGAATGTGTAGTTTGAAGCTGTAAATTATCGATTGATGATAACTGCAGTGAAGCCCATAAATACATGATTTTGGATGGTAGAGATGGAGATAAAGCTAGGAAAGAAATACTTAGGGACAGCCACTCTCTAACCTCCAGGCATAAGCAATTTTCAATTGCAGAATCAGGCAGAAATGGTTTTAAAATACCAACTCCTTTTCCCCTCTTCCCATCTCTCCTCGCTGCTGCAACCCAAACCCTTTCAGTCACAGTAATTTGTGGCAAGACATCTGTACTTGGAAGGGAATGTTGGTAGTGAGGTAGGAATGTGCTGCTTGTGCAGGTGGTCCCTTATCAGAACTGCTGCTTGGCAGGCCAAGGAACCTTCTTGCAGCTTTCCTGGAGGACACTGATGGCTCTTTAATGTCATGTTATCTGCTAACGTGTGTGTGATGAGAGGAGTCACAGAAGCACTATTGTGTACCTGATAAAAAATGCACAATAGCCTTGTAGAAAAAGTACTTTTTTTTCAGTAGAGCCTGATCCAAAGCCTTTTGATGTTGATAAAAAGAACCAGCTTGGAATTAGGCACATGATTGAGTGAATTAGATAATTCTGAAAGAATCCAAAGGGATGTTAACTGTACAACTGGCTGATGAAAGAAGAGGCATAGGCTTGGAGAGCCTTGGTACAGTGTGATCTCTGATATGCCCCTTCTGTGGTTTTTGAATTTCACTGTGAAGATGTCCATTGTGTTAACACAACTTTTATCAAATATACTGGCTCTGAAAAAAATCAGGAGAATGATGTTTTCCTGGGAATATCTGGGGAGAAGGTGAACATCTCTACAATTATGCTGGTGGGGAGTTGCTGAGAAAACGTTGCTCTCATACTTCTGATTCAGACCAGCAAAGCACGTCTGTGTTTCCTTGTACCAAGAAATGTGGTGTGAGGTGAGGTTGAAATGTTTTACTTTATTTCCTCGTGCTGTGAGATTTTTATTTATTTGTTTTCTTGCACAATAGCATCTCAAAAAAACCCAAAAATTCTTGTATCCAGGCATTAGATCCTTCTCCCACAGGCTGTGATAATCCATAGCCAACAAAATGACCTGAGTATGGTCATGTGGGACTGACAGGCATCATCCCTGTGTTACTGTGAATATATACAAGTACAGAAGATTTATTTGGACAAGGATTAGAACTTCAGCTGATATTCCATGCAAGGTGAAACAGCTCCAGGAACTTTTTGAGAACAAAACACCTCAGGGTGGTTTCCCTCTATAGGAATGGTAAGGGTGTGTCCCACATGGGGATTTGAAATTCTTGAGGAAGAGGACAGACTTAAACCTAAATCTCCTGTGCCTTGGCAAATCTCCCAGTAAACATAGTCCCTTCTTTCTTCAGTTTGTACAGGTAACTAGTTTTTGTTATTTGCATAAGCTAAAAAAAACCCAAACCAAACAAAACCAAAAAAAAAAAAAAAAAAAACACAAAAACCAACAAAACAAACAAACAAACAAACAAACCCATAAAACCCCAAAATCAAAAGAAACCAAAGAAACCAAACCAAAACCAACCAACCAACCAAAAAAAAAAAAAAAAAAAAAAAAACCAAAAAAAAAAAAAACAAGCAATTGTGAGGCGTTATGTGGGATAATTAAATGGTCAGGTTTTCAGAAAGTAAAATATTTACCCCAAGATGTCTACACATCAAACATCTGTATGATGCACCAAAATCTGGGTGTTCAAGCTTGCTTTTCCTCTCTGTTAATTCCCTTGCTTTATCTTGTGCTGCAGGCACAGGGCCTGCGAGGCCTCCCTGGCGGTCGGCAGGCTGAGACAGGAAATGCTTTGTCATCATGACTGACCAGAGAGGCCCCTGTTCTGCCCCCAGGCCCTCGCTCATCTCTCTGTAAGCCTATAGGTCATATTCGCATCGACCCTTACCCTTGGACAATTTCCAAAACCCCAAAACCCTATAAAAACCCCTACTTCTGTCCAGTCTGGCAGAAGAGCTGTCACCGATCCCCTTGGCAGAAGAAACCAGTCAAGGACATCTCTGTGGAGCCTCACACAGCCTTCTCCTCTCTCTCCCTGCATCTGCCTGTGGCATTTAGCAAGCAAAGGGCTGAAATCACCAATGAGCTGATAATCACCCAGAGCTGATAGCACTGGAGCTTGCTGAGGCAGCCTGGGCTGGGAGCTGCCTGGAGGGAAACTCGGACAGGCAGTGCTGAACAGGACTGCGCTACCCGGGCCCGCCGGGGACAGCCCAGACCCGGCAGAACACCGCAATATTCTTGAAATCTGTATCAGCTACTGGAGTATTGAAATGAACATTGTTCCTGCTGCATCCTCTGAGTATTTGTAAAATACAGCTGGTGAAACAGGAGTGTCTGTCTGTCCATCAGCCTGGAATAACTGTACCTGTGTGAGGGGAGCTGGGCAGGGCTCTTCTGGCAGGGTGTTTTCACTGGGAGGTTGGTGCCAGTGGGCTGAGCCAGCTGTTCAAGACAGGCTGTGAATGCTGAGTGCCCCTCTGAGGAGTGAGAATTGATCAGTGTGGCCATAATGCCCAGAGAACATCCCCTTCCCGAGCAGCATAATTTAATAGTAACTCTGAAATTGTTTCCTTCTGAATTTTTGTTGATCCATCCACCCTCCAACACCCTCAAATCAGAGAGATTTTCTTCTGCCAGCTGCATTGCATAAAAAGTTCCACTCTCTCTATGGCCCCTGAAGTCCAAAGTAAACACGCAGGAACATAAACCCGTTCACCCCTTCTGGGCCCAGCACTCAGCAGCCTCCTCACCCCTCCAGTGATCAATAAAAGTCAGAAAGGAAAAAACAACAGCAAATACTTCCATCCCACTTGGTATCAGAGACCCCCAAGTCACTGACAGCAAGAAAAATCACTTCTTTTCTGCCAGGCTTTCTTTGCCAAAGGCAGACTTTACTTGGGAGCAGTCGTCCTTGGCTCCAGGCCCCTCAGTCAGTCGCCATAAATAGCTGGAAATTCAACCTGTCAAGCTGTTCCCTGCCAGTCTAACACCTACTTCCTTCAGGTGCCACAGGGTGGGACATATTAGGAACTCAGCAGCCCATTAATTCTTTCCTGGTTTCTGTGGGAGGTCTTCACAGAAGTTCAAGATTTTCTTCAGAGGCAGAAAATTTGGGATTTGAATTCCACCCTCTGTAGCAAGCATGGATCATATATATTAATGCTAAAGTCTGCCAGTCTTTTTGTCAGGATTCAAATGCACTTGTGCTTTAAAAGTGAATGAAGGCAGCAGTCAGGAAAATGTTGTGATGCAATGAAAAAGTGAATTGAGATGCAGAGTACCTTGTAATTTTAGTGTTCACGGGTAAGTACAGCAATGGCGACATAGGAAAAAGGGGCAAAGTTTTTTATCATGGTCTGTAATGCCTTAAATATGGGGAGATTAAATTTCAGGTTCTCCAGGATGGACTCTAATTCAAAAGTTCAGTGCTTAAGTACCTTCTGAAGTGTTTCTAATTAGCCATCTAGAAGGTCTAGTTAATCACTCTGAGCTGTTTCTGTAAATTTTACTAACCAGCTTTCTGTATCTTCCTCTTTTGAAGGCTTTGCAACTTCGAAAGCACTGTTTCCTCAATGGAACAAATTAAATTGGGTTGGCTTCCCTCGAGCCATGTTATCTGGACAGAAATAGTTCCTCACTTTCAGTATGGGAGTGCAGTTCTTCCAGTTCAACTCTCCACAGTTTTTGTGCAATGCTTTCTTATTCCAGATAAGAGATTGCAAATGAATTTTATTTGTCCTGTCCATTGAAAGCTGTTGAGCAGTGATCAGCAAACAGGAATCGTGTGACGCAGGAGAACCACGCAGTGGGGTTTATTTAAGCATGAAGTGTAGCAACACAGGCAGTGCATGTTCAAAGGAAGAGAGGCAGAGAAACAAAAGTACTTGGAAATAAAGGGTATATATCTGAACAACAAAGGGATAACCTGGGTTTGGATGCACACCACTTTCTTGCAGGTGTCTGTCCACCAACTGCCCACTTTTATACTTCCTTTAAGCCAGAGTTTGTTTTATCCAATGCTGAGAGACATCTTCTCATTTTGCACCCTTTCTTTTCCTCTCCCATCTCCTGTGTTTCCCGTGACTGGTACATCCCTTGCATGTTGTAGATGATTTTGGGACAAGGGAGCAGCCATGCACATCTCTCTGTCCCTTGTTCTCTGACAGCAGCAGCTGTTAAGGAATATTTAGGACCCAAAATTCTTTACTGCACAACCTGCCTTTCTGTTGGAAGTAATGATCAATCAATTTGTGGTTTGAATCTGCAGAACAAATACCAGTTTTGACGTCATGTTGCGGTGCTGATGGAGTCCCACAAGGGCCAGCAACTATGAAAATTATTTAGATGATCATTTCCTACAAAGACCTGGGAGAATATTGCATAGTACTTTTTGGTGATCTCAGAAAAAACACTTCCCAGGCTTTGCCATCACAGATCTCCATGGTTTGCAAGTGATCTCTGTGAAAAAGGAGCCAGAGGAGAATACTCTGAGCAGTAGTCTTAGGCTGAATCCTACTGATTTGCACCAGAGAGTGGATTTTTACAGCAGTAAGAGGTGGCTGGATAGGGGAGGGGAGGATGTGTAGCCTTTCCTAGAACCCTGCCAGTGTTTCACAGTGAACTTATTCCAGGTGGTGATCAGTTTAATCTGTTCTGGGTCAGGTGGGCTGTGTTGCATTCAGAGGTTTTTGGTATGAAAAAATGTTCCTCAGCAGGCTCAGATCAGAATGAATCTGCCTTGGTGGAACTTCACAGCCCAATGAAATTAGGAATGAGAGCTCCCTTTTCTGTGTTTGAACCAGCTCGGTTTGGCCACAGCACCAGGGTACCTTTTGTGCCAGTCTGTGACACCTTCAGCTGCTCCTCTGGTGAGAACCTGCAGAGACCTTGTGGTTCCATTCCTTTTGGTCTGGGCATGTGTATGAAAGAGTCTGTGCACACGTTCCTGCAGGTCCCTGCTCAAAAATCTTCCTGTCACTGTTACCTCTGCAAAGATTTTCCTTCAACTTTAAGGGAAGTATTATTGAAAAGAAATTATTTTCCAGATGGTCCCTCTCACTTGAGATGATTTTGAGTGCCCAATTACAAATTTAACACTTCCAGCATATAAAAACACAGTTAAAATAATCTTATCATCTGAAACATAAAAACTTACACATTCTCCAGTTTTATATGGATCTACACCCTAGATAAGATAGATTTAATGACTTCTTAGTGATCTACATGCTCTGTCCTAAGCTTACAAGTCCAAATATGATTTTAACACAAATTCCCATTTTTCCCATGCTATAAAAATGTCACACTTGCATTGTTCAAGAAGATTTCCAGAAGTAAACTCATATACCTAGGATAAACCCAATGCACTTACTCCACAGCTTTAGTTCACTGCTTTTGTGAAGTATACCATTCATTCTATAAATATTTAGTATATAATATAGTTCCTTTAGTAAATATTTAAGTAGCTATCTAACCTATTCCAGCACAGATGCAGACTTCCCCACGATGAGGGAAGAAAATGTTGCTAGGGGTTGCTGTATTAAATGCTATACCAAGTGCACAGCCTGCTTTTGCAACAGCAGTTCATCTGTTATCTAGAATAAATATATGGTTTTGACTCTGAAAGGATTATTTGTATGAAGTAAAAAAGCTTCCAGGAGTGGAGGCTTATTATAATTGTATCTTTTTGTAGCCCTTGATCATGATGGAAATCTCTTTTCTTGGGCTTTTCAGTACCAGTGATGATTCCCTGTTAGAGGTGAGAGAGCTGACACCAGAGAGAGCACACCAGTGGAATTGGAAGGGGTATGATCTCTCAAATCCCTGTTCCCAGATTACTGGCATTTTTGGCATTTGTGTTAGCCATGTTGTGAGTGTGTCCTGGGTTTAACTGGATGTCTCTTTTCCCTGTCCTGTCCTCCATTTCACCTTATTTATGTAAATCTAAAACTCTTATTTTCCTCAACTCAGGATTCATATGTTGCATGAAACATGTTTATTGCTGCACTGTACAACCTTCAAAGGAAATCCAGAGAAGGTCAGCTCTTGTTAGCTGTGGAAGATGGGAGATCGACTTTGGTTTCCCCTCTAGTCAAAATACTCCAGAGCCTTGAGATCCCTTACAAAAATATGATGGCTTTGCCTGCAGGTTTATCATGATGTCATAATGGGCTTGCAATAACAGCGTTCCAGTAAGACACAATAATAACACACACACACACACACACACACACACACATGGTCACACTCTTTAACTTTCAGTTTATTCTGCTTTTTGCCTCCAGCACTGCTCCTGTCTGATGCTGTGTGATTTGAAAGCATTCCCAACAGGCCAGGAGCAAAGCCACGGGCTCTGGCATCTCTGATGTGCTCTGTTCCCTTACTGGCAGAGCCTCTTTAATGTGAAGTTAATCACTTTCTTTTGAACTGTTTATGGCAACAAATTGGATGTGAAATAGTAAACATTGGCAGCTCTTTTCAGTATTAAAGGTATCTCACAGCTGGCATGAGGTCCTATCAGTTTCTTGAAGACAGACTTTTATGTGTAACCTTCTAAAGCTATTTGTGTGTCAGTGAGCATGTTGCAGGACTCCCAGGCTCTTTTATGCATTAAAGGCCATGAGAAGCTTTTTTTTTTTTTTCAAATCTAGAAAAAGAAAAAAAGGAGAAAACAAGCAAACTAAAAAAGCCACAAAAAAACCCCACAAACAACAACCACCCAACACTCTGACTAATTATTTGATGTCTAGTTAACTGGGGCAACACAGGAAAAGCATCTTCATTTTCTTGCTTCAAATTTGGAAGTGATTATTTCTCTCAATTTCCTTCCCTGATGGACGAAATTTGCTCTTCATCTACCCCCATGCAAGCCCACTCTGATACAGTATGAAGAGCAGTATCAATGACTAATGAATACACATAATACAAAGTTGGTGCTATTATTTTAAAGTAAAAATTTGGACTTAAACTGCTCAAAGTTCTTGCCTACCCTAGAAAGTTCTGTCATGCTTAAACAACTGGAGAATGTGATTGATTCCAGGTTATTTCTTCTTTTTGCCTCCTAACTCACATTTTCAGAGTTTCCTCTTGAAAATGATGATTAAAATAAGTTGTAGTGAAGCTTCAATGTTGTTTGGCACAATTTTACTTTTGGTGTGCAAGCAAACATTTTAAAGGAGGCAAATACTATCTCCCATGGGGTTTGAGTTGGCTGAAGGTTATGTTAAATATCAGTTTGCATACGTGCCCCAAATTCTGATCTCCTCCTTACTGCTTGGGAGATTTTTCTTTTCCTCACTATAATTTTAACACATTTCAGGTAATTCCCAAATCCAGGTAATACAAGATCATTTCTGATCAGCACACAAACAGTACATCCTGCAATAACTGGTTTAAGATTTTAACCTTGAAGTATGAAGTGCTTGAGTGAGATTCTGTTCAGATAGGGATGTAAGGATAGACTTCATTTTCATGGAAGCACAGGTTCCTCTCTGTTTTGCTGCTTCTGTAACACTGGGGCTAGTGGCACACACACAAGGAGATTGATGAGCAGATGAAAACAATGAACAGTGAATACAAAAGTGAAGGGTGTCCCAGCCAGCCAGTGCTGACTGGCAGGGTGTTCTGTTCCAGCTGTGCCATGGATTTGTAATGATTAGCTCCTGACCAAACCACAGCAGCACTGAGATGTGACTCATGCCATGAGTGGCTTTTATGGCAGGGAACCCTGCAGCTTTCACAATGACTCTGCCTGTCCCATACAGCAAGAGGGGTGATGTATGGCAGGGGGAGCAACGTGGAGAGGCAGAATGATCAGTTCCTGAGGATTTGCAATGATAACTGAGGTTCTGAGGAGGGAGGTGGCTTGTGCTACGTGATGCTACCACAGAGAGGGAGAGCAGGAGGATGCAAAAGGGGCTTAATGGGCTGAGATTTCTCTTTCTGTGTTGTGGGAAGCAAGAGCTGTAAACAGGATTTTGCCCTAACAGTTGCATGGCTGCTTCCAAGTCATCCATGAACACAGGCTGTGATCCAACAGGGGTCAGGATGCTGGTGGCAATCCTGGGCTGTGGCACTCAGCAGAGCTCTGTGTCACTCAGTTATGCCCAAAAATCTCTTACATAGCCAGGCTATGAACCCAGCCAGAGAATCTAAACAGTGACTGCCAAGAGCAAGCATCATGTGAAAGGGCTGCTGGTTGGAAACATGACTAGTTTTGTCTGAGGTTGTAGCTCTCTGAGATAAAGTCTGGCAGCAAAACTGGCTTGAAGTTTTCCCCTTGTCCCTTTTTCCACTTTACCATTCTTCTGTACCCATTCTGTGGTATCCTGACCCCCTCAGTTGTGTGTCATTCATGTAGCCATGCCTGGCAGCTGGAGTGCAGGCTTTCTTAATGCTCTGCAGGTACAAAACCCCCAGTAATGAAGTGAGATGGTGGAATTTGCTTGTGGCTCCCCATTCAGTATTTAACAGAAGCCTACAACAAAACTGGAGGGGAACTTATTGTAAGGACATGTAGTGATGGCACAAAGAATTCCTTTAAACTGAAGGAGATTTAGAAGTTTAGATTAGATGCTGGGAGGAAATTCTTTATTGTGAGGGTGCTGAGGCCCTGGCACAGGTTTCCCAGAGCAGCTGTGGCTGCCCCATCCCTGGCAGTGTTCCAGGACAGGTTGGATGGGGCTTGGAGCAACCTGGGATAGTGGAAGGTGTCCCTGCCCATATCAGGGGGTGGGACTGGATGATCTGTAATGGTCCCTTCCAACCCCAACCATTCTGTGACTCTGTGATACCCACACATTTGGAGATCTTTGCCCTACCTTGCTACTGCTCCTGCCCCACGTCTCAGGATCCCCCCAGTCTCTTGGCAAACCTTCTATGGCAAACCCCTCCTGTTTCTCACCCCACACAGCAGAAGCAGGATGTGTTCCTGCTGTCTGGTACTGAGGGCTGGCATCCAGATTCCCAAACTGCAGTGTGGGCTCCAGCCCCAGCAGAGCCAGTGTGAGGGATGAGGAGGGATGGGTTGTGAGTTGGGTATTGAGGGTGATGCCTTGAGAGGCTACCTAGAACAGAGGCTAGACAGTGTTAAAGGAATAAAGTGGGGATTTATTCAAAGGCCTTCAAAGAATACACCTTGAGCAGTACAAGAGCCTGGCCATGGCTCCACCCAAGATGGACTCCAGGTCACGAGTTTTTACACTTTTAGAAGTTTTGGTCCATTTTCATATTGGGATCAATTGTCCAATTACAGCTTCAGGTTATGAAGTCCCATCTTCCCACATTGCTCTCCTCAATTTGCTGTTGTTTGTACTTTTTAGGCCCAAAGCTGCAGCCGTGTCCTTGGTTCTCAGGCTGGAAAAGGATTGTTTTGTCTGACTGAACTGTGAGGAGAACTTGCTAACACTTCATATGAAGTTCAGAGTCACACACTAATGCAGTACAGAATCTGGAAAATATGAAAGCTAAAACTTAAGGCATCATTTGTACGGTGGACTTACCCAGGTAAGGTGGGTAAAACTTCATAATTCCACAGTGAGTGTCCTGCTTTGTCCCACTGGCTTGAGCTGGGCAGCTCCTGTGGGCTGCACTGGTGCAGGTGAGGGTCCTGCTCTGTGTGCCACCCACTGCTCCATTCAATTGCCTGGTTCACAGCGTCCTGTTTTTCTCACTCCAGCTTTCCACCTCCAGTTTTATGCTTTCTCTGAAGGCAGTACCGCAGTCTGCCCCACACATGTCCAGGTTTATTCCTGGTTGCAGTTGGTCTCACCAAGTAGGAAAGTATGAATTTGCAACCTTGTGGTTATTTTTATATAAGAATGTCTTAATACATGGTGGATGTTTGAGTCTAGCTTTCGATGTTTTTCAAACGGTGTCTGTATTTTGATTTTTAATTTGCCTCTGAGCAAGACTGTCTACAAACACTGGCCAAATCTGCCTATCTTGGACCTGGAAGGGGTCCCTGGAGAAAGTATTTCAAGTCATTTATTCAGCACTGGCTGCTTTTACATTTGGCTTGAAGTCTGACAACTTTCCACCAGACCTGCAGCATAGTAAAGCACATCCTCTCTGTGACAGCAGGAGAGCCAAGGAGCTAGCAGGTTGCAGGAGTGAATGCTATAAAACAGATGCTATTAGTGGGCTTCACCAAGGGTGGGAGGCTGAGCACAGTAGCCCTATTACAGCCTCCAAGGTGGGCCATGGGATTGCTGTCTTATGAGCAAGCTGTGCCTGCAGTATTTGGCTCGGCATCGCATCCTGAAAATTCCAGTGCTGAGAAGCACTTTTGCACTGTGAGTAAACTGTAAGCTAGATTTGAAAGGAAAGTTTTTGATTAAAATCAGCATTTTTAGAGCCTTCAGCTGGCAGCTGGTGTGGTGTTAAGGATGGACATCGTTGGAGACTCCTGTAGTAAAGAGGCCCCGTGTCTGAGTGTTTAAAACTGGGTTCCATCCAGTTGTGATGGTGGTTTTTAACAGAGGAAAAAAAATATTGCTGTATATTTACACATAGGGACAGATTCTGCTCCCCTTAAAACCCGTGGCAGAGTTCCCGTTGATTTCCATGGGTGCCTGCCTCAAAATGTTTGAACAGTAAATATATTCTTCTGGGTGGGAAACCAGGATAGAAATCCCTCTCACAGCCTGCTCCCAGCACTGCAAATGTCAGGGTTTTTCAGTACTAGGCTCAGAAACTCTACTTCTAATTTTAAAATCCTTTAAACTTTAACAACCAGATGTGGCCATACTTCACAGCTGTCAATCAGAATCAACAGCCAGCATTATATTAGTCCATATTTCTTTTATTCCCCATCTATGTAGAGTTATTTCATTGATATGAATATCAAATATATCAGAGTAATTGAGAAATGTAGTATTAGGTGAAAGCATTTGCTCTCTGAGTGCTTTTAATAATAAATGTTTTTAATAATAAAGTTTGAATCCATTGACACTAGATGAGCTGATGTGCTCTGGTATGGATTTTTTAGTGCTATTGCTTATGCTGTCTCTGCATTTTCCAAAGAGTCTGCATGGCTGTGGGCATGGATTTTTTGCCTTTCTCTCCATCTCTGTCTTTACTGAAAGTTTTAGAAGTTCAAAGTCATTGGAGATTTTTAGGGATACAGCATACAAAATTTATAAAAAACTGCTTATATAAAAAATCCCTATCTTCTTCCTAGAAATCTGAGACAAAAGCCTTTCTTCAACATCTCTGAAAGCTCCTTTAATGCAGAGCATTCTATCATAAAGAGATGGCTTTGTTTTAAACCTGTAAGCTATTTATAGATTTTTGTTTCCAATAGTTTTCAGAGTCAGCTCAAATTATGCAGAGCCAAAACTTCTGGCAAATTGCGGTCAATCTGTGTCAACATTTGCGTTGATAACACTTGGTATCAGTAGATGGAGGATCTACATCCAGACTTTGGAAATCGTGGTTCAAAGGGCTGTTCACTGTCCTGACCACTAAAGGCTGCTCCTCCCCAACACCCAGTGATTCCCTAGGCCACAGCTGCATGATGGAGAAGCTGCATATCCTAAAATTCTGGGTCTGAATAAGTGTTCTGAAATAGGCAGGAAGAGACCACAGCAACTGTCCAGAAAGAAGGAGGAATAGATGAGCAACAATCCTTCCTTGACTGCCAGAGAAGAATGAAGAAGACATTAAAAGATATTTAAAAAGCAGAGAATAAGAGGAAAATATAAGAAAGCAAGTTACCAGTTCAGCTGACATATCTATGCTTTTAACACCACTCAGATATCTTAAGCCACTCACAGCTGAAGGTAAATGGCACCACCCTGGAACGATTTGCCTTGGAAATAATTTTGAAAATGCTCCTCATTCCTTTTTGTTTTGTGCTAATGGCATATTAAAAAAATTTTAACGCCTAGGCAGGCATTCTTAAGTAGCCTATGACTATTACTTAGAGAGTAAAAAAACCCTTCATCATCAGTTCCACTGCAATTCTTGTGTTTTTACAGTGAAATGGTGATGTAAAGAAAGAATTCACCTACTTTGCAGTGCATAAGCAGCGATCTGCTAAATATGCACTTGGTGTCAGAGATGGCTCTTTTCACAATCCCACTGTGAGGGCAGCATCCTCAAATGTTTCTCAGCCATTTGCAGAGTCACACTGGAATTTTCTTCTGTCAGAAACTGCATGCAGTCAGCAAAAATAAAAAGATAACCGAGAAGGAAGAAAAGCTCACATTTATTTCCTTGCTTTGGCACAAATTACTCACCAGTCAGAATTTTTGAATCTCTTCACCTTTCTGAGGTAAATAAATTGAGTGCCATGTGTCTTAATATGTATGGGGCTTTCATATAGGATGTTAAAACCTGCATTGTGTAGATAATAGATCCATTGATGAGGGACCAGCCTGGGAATTGGCTGAGCTGGGTTCTCTCTGTGAGTGGCTGTGTGGGGTTAAGGAAGTTGGAGCCCGGAGCCCCAATTTGTGACAGCCCCTCTCCCAGTAAATGTTGAGGGTGGAGAGATGCAATCACCCCACAGGGAGGGTGCCCATGGCTGGGAGACCTCCTGTATCCCTGTACCTGGAAAGACAGGACTCTGAGGGGTTGTTTGGTTGCTTGTTTTTACCTTCAGCCCTCCTTTCCTCTGCTGTGCAGTGTCTGAGGGTGTTAAAAATTCACTGTTTTCAGTGATTTCTCATCAGTGTGCTGGACCAGTGTCCTCGTGTCCTTTTTACTCCAGGTGGTGGCAGCTTGGTGTGAAAACCCCTGAGGTGGCAATCAGAATACCAGTATGGAGCACTCTGTCCCTATTTTGTTACTGGCTGGCAATTTGATAGCTAAAAAAAAAAGAAAGAAAAAAAAAGGTTTGTGTTAAGCTACACAAGTAGTGGGGGCTTGGGTTAGTTGTGATACTGAAAATGTTACCCTGTTTAAAGTCTACTTGAAATGTTTTAGCTTTAACTTTTTCTCAAATCCTGCTTTAAAAAAAAATACAATTTTGAAATGTTTCAACCAGCATCAGTGCATCATATTTCAGCGTTTCTGCATTTTAATATTTTAATCTTTTTTAGTCAAAACTCATTGCAAAATTCAGCAGATTTTCATTAATGGTTTCAGCTTCCCAGGACCACATAGCTCTGTGGATAAGCTACTTGCCAAACAAGCAAAGAAATCAATTACTTGGTTCTATTTATAAACAAAAGCTTTAAGAATTCATCATTGTTTCAGAAAGCGGATTTTGCAGACCTGTCTCTTACGGAATAAATTGGATTAATTTTCCATCTTGCAGTGTGTCTGTCCAAAATAACAACCCCGGGAATGGTGCCTGTTTCCCATAGTTGGGTATTTGTTTTCAGCTGTGGTAGTGACACATTGTGCTGTTTGTTTTCTGTGTTGACAGGGACATTTTCCACGCTTCTGGATGGTCCTTCCTGAGTGAGGGGGCTTCAGACTTGTGTAACATAGGTGGGGACTTTTCTTCCTTGTGTTTCTCTCTCAAACATTTAACTTCCCTGGCTGTGCCCACAAAATGGCCACAATGCTTCGAGGTCACCAGGGAACACAAAAAAAAAAACCCAACTCTTCTAGGGAAAGGCAATTGGATTAATACTATGGATTAGAATATATTTGTGCTTGACTGATTTTCCAATATCTTCATTAACGCTGTTGTTGATAACATGGCTTTTAATAGCTTCTATAACCACAAATGCAGCAAGGAATGAAGCAAATAGGTCATTAATCCCTTAAAAGTACAATTTAATGCAATGCTTCATGACAGGAAGTTAACAGGATAATAAAACCTTTACTGTTTTAAGCCACACTTAATATTTTTATGGCACAGTTGGCTTGACAAAATACTCTTTGTGAGTCATCACTTCAAAGCAAGGTCCTGGGGACCAATTAAAGTTGTGTCTGCAACCCCCCATGCACAACTGCATGTAAGCATGAGGTATTTCAAAATATTTCTTTCAAGTACTATGAGTTGCACCAAGAAGAAGTAAAAGGGATCATTTGCTTCAAACCTTTTAATTTGTCCATGTGCGGAGACACCCTTGGGGAATGAGAAATTGATTTTCATTCTTTGCACAGATCCTACAGTAATTTGCACTGTCAAAATAGTCCATGGAATTTGTCTCCTAAAAATTATATCCTTGACAGACAAACAATAACAAGATAGATTGTCCTTTATTTCAAGCTTTTTTTTGAAAGAGACCAAAATGCCCCTATTATGGCTGATTAAAAAGGAAAAAGCATAAAAGCAATTGCCTTGCATACAGTTTGGAATTCCTGGGCCAGTGGAACTGAGTGGATTAAGGACAAAGAGAGGATCCTAGAATTTTCTGTTCTAGTTCAGTTCATGACAATGACTTTCTGTTTGACCAGGCAAGATGTTTTACCTCCCACTGTTGATTTCTACTTGGAACAAACTGGAAATAGCTGTTGTTCTGGTGTTGCTGACACTGTCACATACCTGTGGATGTTCCCATCTGAATGTCAAAGTGAGCTTTTTTGTGTGAATTGTACAGATTTCTGGTAGCTCTTTCTAAGGAACGTGATGGTTTTCCTATTGCAGAAAGTGACATCCACTTTTTTTGTAGCTGTTGTTCAAGGATCATCTGGATAGAGTCTCTTTAATTACTCTGCAAATAATGAGCCTACAATGGTGATTTGTTGATGGAGGAACAGGATAGTAAATCTATTATTTTCATGTAAGTAGAGAATAAATATTAGATGAGCTGTGTTTTCTGACAGAGACCATGTGTTTTTTTGTGAAAAAATTGCTCCCTGCTATAGTTGGATTTAATGTCTTCATTGTGCTTATTCTGCAAGAGATAATTCGTGCTTCAACAAGCTTACAATAAAATATTAATTGTTATTATAACAAATATTGCTGGAAGACAAAAATGGGGGTCACCAGGCAGAAAGTGATGTAATGAATCAGAAGTGAGAACTAGATCTGTGTTTCCTGGGTTGTAGCTTGCAGCTGTGTTTGCAGGACTGTAATATCTCAAGTCCTGTGGTTTCTTTTAAGAAAATGTTACACTACCAGAAAAAAAACCCCAAGCAACAAAATACTGAATTGTTTCAAAATCCATCCACTTCTCCCCATCAGATAATAATTTCTCAGGCACTGACATCTCTTCCTTTTTCTTTCAGAATTTCCTTGGATTTTGATTGTGCAATTTGTTTGTGCATTTGTGGGCTGGATTGGTGAATCAGGACTGACTGCTGTAACAGATCATGGTGGTTTTATGTGTTAGGATCCTGACAAGTTCAGAAGAAATGTCCTGTGGAGAAAGAATAGAGGTGCAAAGAAAAGGTACTGGCATGAGTGGTATAAATTTGGGATGTAGATGCACATGATAGAGTCCACATGAGAATATCTAGATTTCTGGTTTCTGTCTGGGAAGCATTTTTGCGAGAGTGTTTCTGTGAACAACCAACGGCTTTTTTCATCACCTTCTCCTCCTCACATTTCCTAATTATCTGTCACTTCCCTCTCTTATCCTGCATCTCCATTTAGTGCCCCAGGAACATCCTGAGAGCTTGAGAGCAGACAACTTTGGTAAATGTTTAGCAATGGCTCATGCAGATTTCTGAATCCAGGGAGGTTCAACCCGTGGGAAAGTTTCAAGTCCCATCTTAGGAGTAAGTTCCAAGTATTGTTAAATGGCTGAGGTTAGAAATAGTGGGAAAAGAGTAAATAGAAGCAGGGCTGCAAGTCAAACCTTTCTTCTCCCTCTCTCCACAGCCTCATGCACTGTTGCTGTATGAATCAGCCTGTTCCTCCCCCTGCAGCCCCCCCTGTGAGTGGGCAAGTGGATCTATAAAAAACAGTAGAAATGAGAGAGAGGAAAACAACAACAACACACACAAAAAACCCCCCAAAAAAACCCAAAAAATCCCCCCCCAAACAAACAAAAAAACCAACCAAACAAACAAAAAACAAAAACAAAACCAAAAAAAAAAAAAAAAACGAACAAAACAAAACAAAAAAACAACCAACCCAACCAACTCTTGATCTCCAGGCTCTGAGACTCTGGCTGAGAGCCAAGTGTTTCAGACAGCAGCCCTTTCATAGCAGGGCAGCCCGCGCTGGATCTGCTGGGCGCGCGCTGTGACCGCAGAGCGCTCAGCACATGTCAGCACAACTGATAACACACTTGTGCCTCCCAGCCCCTGCCCAGCACAGCCCTGGCAGGCTCTCAGCCCTCATTAACACGCTGCCTCGTTGCCACTGGGAGGTTAAAGCCACAGCTTTATTTACTGCACAATTAATGGGTAAACATGACTTAATCATAACTTAAACATTCAGCAGTTACAAGAAAATTTCAAAATCCTTTTAGGAGCTCTTTTGACCTCGAGCCTCCAGGCAGACCTCTTATAATGTGGAATTAACTGCCTGTTCC
Source organism: Peucedramus taeniatus (assembly GCA_013400575.1). Classification (NCBI taxonomy): domain Eukaryota; kingdom Metazoa; phylum Chordata; class Aves; order Passeriformes; family Fringillidae; genus Peucedramus; species Peucedramus taeniatus. The sequence continues at coordinate 878,202 of WBNO01021826.1, forward strand.
ACCAAGGGACGTTGAGGCTCTCTGTGACACCTTAGCTTTCCATCCCTGAAACAATTAAAACCAACATCAACTTAATAGACATCCTTATGTGTGGGTCCCATCCCAGTGTCAGGGTTTTTCTGGGCTAAATCAACGTGTGATGGGATCTGAGCACTGGCTTTGATGAGAATCCCCGAGTATCAGGATATCTCTGTTGTTCTTGGATCTCAGTAGCTCTGTCATGGCCCACAGTGACCCCCTCAGCTGCAGTACAGCAGCTTGATCCTGGTCCTGCAGAGACCTAGAAATGTGCTTAACTTAACATCTTGTGCACTTGTTAACTTTAACAAACTAACCCCTCATGCAGTTCAGCATCCACATACTGTGTGTTTATCATGTTTGGAGCTTTGGGTGATAGCTGGCTTGCTCAGTTTTACTATTAAAGGACTGTAGGACACTCACCAATATAAAGTGACTTCAGTAGATTTCTTTTTGCTTAAAAGAAGTTGTGCTTTCTTACTCGGTGTATGGCTTGTCTCATATCCAAACAGATGTAATCTTTTCATACAGACTGGATGTTATACCAGGGGTGGAGACTCTCTGTGGAGCCACCACAGTACAAGGGGATTGTGTTGTAGGATAGAATCATAGAATCATGGAATAGTTTAGGATGGAAAAGACCTTTAGCATCATCCACCCACTAAACCATATTCAGTGCTAAACCATGTCCCCAGGTGCCACATCTAGGTGTTTTGAAGTCTTCCAGGGAGGGTGATTCCACCACTTCCCTGGGCGGCCTGTTCACAATGTTTGACTACCTGTTGAGTGAAGAAACATTCCCCAAGATCCAAACTAAACCTCCCCTGGCACAAGTTGAGGCTGTTTCCTCTCATTCTGTCCCTTGTTCCCTTGGGGGCAGAGCCTGACATCCATTGGCTGCCCCCTCCTGTCAGGGAGAGCAGAGCAAGAAGGTCCCCCCTCAGCCTCCTTTTCTCCAGGCTGAGCCCCCTCAGCTCTCTCAGCTGCCCCTCATCAGATTTGTGCCCCAGCCCCTTCCCCACCTCCATTCTCTTCTCTGGACATGCTCCAGCCCCTCAATGTCCATCCTGTAGTGATGGACCAGTGCTGGACACAGGATCTGAGGTATAACCAAAGCAACAGGCCCACCAGCTGCACCTGCTCCAGGAGGGATCACCCCTGCATTTGGCATGCACTTGACACCCATTCCTCACCTCCAGAATAAAGTGATTTGCACATCACCAGCTGTGCAGGCATTTTGGTAGTACCCCCCCACCACAGCCGTCTCTCTGGGACTGTGCCCCCAGAAAGGATGAGAGGTGAAGGAGCTTTCCCCTGCCAAAAGCAGAGTGACTTCTTGTAGCTAAGTGCTCCCTGATGAAATGAATTGATTTTCATTATTGTGCAGATTAACACAAAGCAATTATCCATCCTGAAAAACAGTGTCCCTCTTCCAGCTGGGCTCCTGATCCTCCAGTGCATTCATTGCTCCCAGCACACTGCTCTTGCCATGGCACTGAGGGCTGAGCTGGCAGTTTCACCTCTCCCACCTCTGGTTCAGGCTGCAATGTGGAGAATCTTTGGCAGGAAAGGAGGTGAAGTAAAGAAGTAGCTGATATCAACTGAAGTGGATCAATAAAGGATTTTAAACACTCATTTATATTGCTGTATTTTACAACCTGTAAATTGTAATACAGAATAAAACTGATCAAGAAGGAAAAAATAGTTCATAATTTGTTGGGGGAAGATGTCATTTTATAAAAGTCTTGGCGTTATTGCTAATATCCAACTTTTTCATAGTCTTATGTATTTCTCCTAGATACCAAAAATGCCACATCTTCTGCCAAGTAAGATTTATGTGAGGACATGAGAGAAGAGGGATGAATGAATAGGAGCTGGTGCTTCCAGTGCAGGCTGAGGGGAGACAGCAGAGTACAGTGATTGTGAGCTGTCAGGAGGCTGAGCTGCTGAGATAGGCAGAGTTGAGCCCTGTACTTCTTCCCCTGCATTCCTTCCCCTCCCTGATCCCATGAGTGTCTCCCAACCCTTTAAGAGGCATTTCCTCTTCCAATTCAGCCCATGCTAGAAGCTGGTATAGAGTGGGAGGAACTGTGGAATAAAGGAAGCTTTGTGGATCTGGAACTGGCCAGGACATTAGCGAAATTCCTGTGCCCTCCTACTCATTGCTCCTGCAGCTGCCTTGTGGCATTTGCCACCTGTTGGGGTGTGCTGTGACTTTGGGGTAACCACTGTGCTCTGCACTGCTCCAGATCTGCTTTCAGATTGTCCTGGGAGGCTGCCTTGAAGGGGTGAGAATGAATGAATGAATGAATGAATGAATGAATGAATGAATGAATGAATGAATGAATGAATGAATAATTAGGAATCTAATCTTCTATCCCAGCCCTTCCACTGACTTGCCTGAACTCAGAGGGAAACCAGTTCCTCTGACTTCCATGCTCTTCAGCTTTCCTGCCTGGACAATGGTGATTATCAAGAAAACATGAGTGACATGAAATACTCCTTGTGTTTGGAGAAAGCTTCTCAAGTTTCCTGGATTTGCTGTCCCATTGGAAGTGTCAAGTAGTACTAATGTAGGAGAGTATGTTGGTTTTTTGCTTCCTCTGACTGTGTTATTCCCATCTTGGCTTCAGGAGTCATGTGCACATCCTCCTGTGTGTCTGTGCCAGCACTGAGAGCTGTGTGTGCCAAGACAGGCTATAGTGTCTGTACTCACTATGTACAGCCTACATACCACCCTTGTGAGTAAGGATGGCAGCAAAGGAGGGGGGGAAGTGGAGGAGTATCTGTGTGTCTGTGGATAAGATCATATATTTGTACAAAGTGTGTGTCTGTGGGCTTCAGAGACTGAAAGGAGTCTGTGGTTCAGACAGCCTGCCTGTTTTTTTCTCTCTCTCCTTTTTTTTTTCCTCTCTGAAGGCACCAAAATATGTTGATATGGATTTTTTTTTTAAGTGGGAGCTTCTTGTGTTTTGAGTTAACACATTTCCCTCACATCACACCCCGCCGAAAATCATTTGCTTACTAGTTCTGTGAAAGCAGGTTACCCAAAGGCAACACCATTCCCTGTTGTTGGCTTCCAAACTGCTCAGAGACAAACTGTAATAAGACTTCTGGTTAAAAACAACAGAATATCAGCAGGAGGAGAAAAAATGCCTTTGCCTGTGCTTCATGTGTGCTTAAATATTTAGCTGAACTAGTGCCAAGGCTGTGAGTTTGGAGAGTAGAAATACTGCCACTGATGTGCTCCGTGGAACTGTGACCCAGTAACTTCTGCTGTGAATTATGTCCTGGGTGGTATTTTTGTTCAGTATTCTCACTGGTGAAATGAGGCTTTAATCAGATGAGAGAAAAAGAGGAGCTTCACACAAACTAATCTCCAGGGGAGTATGGGATTTCCATTCATGAGAATAATGTTTGTGATTTTTTTCTCTCAGAAATCAAATGCCTGCAGTAAGAAAGTACAATACAAAGGTAGTGAACACTTCCTGACTGCTGGAGTTTGCAGGTAATGGCCTCTTTTCTCTTTCTTTCTCATTTTTTTGTCTTTTTTTGTTGTTACTAACTAGCAAGATTTCTCAGTGGAAATAAGCTATTTTGTCTATGGATAGATCGTTCATCAGAGGGATTGAAATACATTCTTCATAAGCATGCTGAACATACCCAGCCATTAATAACATTTTTAGTGGTGAGTAAAACAAAGGATATTACAGATTGCCAGCAGGGAAATTGATTTATCTTGCTTTGGTTGGTTGTCTGTGTTAAGAAATGTCACAAATATTTGAAGTGTTTTGCATAGCTGGTGTCCTGTGTTTTTACCATATCAAAATCTCTGCTAAACACTGTTTTGGCATCTTTTTCCTGACCTCATGTCAGCAAGGAAACACTGCTGTCCATGAGGCAGGTTTAGCCAATTAACATATATATTTTTTGTACATATAGATGTGTACATACCTATAAGTATACATATAGTTATGCATATGTTTAGATATTTTAATTAGACAAAAAAATTTACTTACTTCCCCCCAAAGGACCACACTGCAATGTGCACACACTGATTTTGTGTGCAATGTTCAAGGATGAATTACTGACACAGGGGAAGACTTGCTGCTTCTGAGCATGGCCCTTCAAAGAACTTGCACTACTGGAATTTATCTTTTCCCCTCGGAATCACTGGCAATTAAAACTGGGCCTACAAGACAACTGGTGCAGCCAAAGCACAGCTGTGACAAGTGGAATTCAGCTTCTTTGAGTCCACAAGGCCAGTTGGCATGACCTCAGGTGGAATTGACTCCAAGTGGTCAAACCCAGTGTGCAGCCCATGATATACCCACACAGGGTATGATGGTGCCACTCCAACTATTTATAAATCTTCCCACTACTTCTTGAAAGACAGAAAGTACTTGTATAACATCCTGAAATTGAAATTTAAAAGGCTTTAAAGACTCAGTCTGTCAATGTCCAGATTGAGGTTTTTGTGTTTGTTTGTTGATTGGTTTTTCCCTAAACTTCTTGTGGATAAACACATGCAAAATTTGGAAATTCCTTAGTGTGGCTGATTTTGAGTTCATTGAGCAGAAAATATCTGATCAGAACATGCATGGAAATATTTTTGTGTGGCTTTTTTTTGTTTTCAGTGCTAACATAAATAAACTGTTTAACTGATTTTGTACAAACTTTCCAAAAAAAATCTCAAGCACGGAAAATTTCAGCCCAAAACAGAGTTTATTTGAGAAAATTACAAGCAACAGAAAAAGAGGGTTAGAATGGAAATCTGAACTCCTCATTAACTAGACTTAAGCACCAACTTAAGTGCCAGGGGTTTTTTTCTTTTAATATTTGGTTTAAGGTTACATACAGGTTTGGAAGAGCTTAGCTCTCTTTAACCCCTTTTTTATTGCTGTCACTGTCTTGGTTTTGTTCCAAACTGGTGACTTGGGTTCAGGACTCCGTAGCTGCAGGACTCCAGCACAGCAGCAGACATGGGGTTCAACTACTTCTCTCAAGTCACTGCTCTTCACAAAGCCCTGAATTACACACAAACCCCTCTTCCTAACCTTGGCTAGCCCTAAATACTCAGGGGCACAGGGCAGTGGGGAGCACGAGGCAATGCCAGGTTATGGTGTCCACCACATGGGTGGGGCAGGGGGTCTGGCTCACACAGCAAGAAGGGGTGCACAAGCCTCAGTGGGACACCAGGCAGCTGGAGCACCCATGTGCTGTGTTCCCAGTCCTCAGCTGGGGCAGAAACTCTGCCCAGCTCCATCCCCAAAAGCCACGGCAAGCAAGGCTTTGAGCACGTCGTGCTTTTTATCTGGAAGTCTCATCACCTTTAGAAGAGTAAAGAGATGGATGTTGTTTGACTGGATTTAGTCTTGGTCTAGCTAAATATGGAGATTGCTGTGGTCTAAGGATAGGACCTGCATCTAACTCCTCAGCAAGCAGCTAACTCCATTCCTGGCTCTGCAGCAAATTCGCTATGTAACTTCTGGCAAACTTTCTCTTCCTTTGCTCCTTCCTTTGGAAAATTCCTCTGAATTCAGGGGGGCATTTTGTTGAGGGAAGGCAGGATGAGGATTTGCTTTACCAGATTTGGAGTCTCTTTTGCTTTTTGAAGTTTAGCCAGTTCAGTTCTGAGACCAGAAGAAAATGTCTCCACTGAACTTCTTAAGAGAATTGTCTCTTTTTCCAGCAATGTAACTTTTGTTTACATTTTGTGCTTCCTACATTTAAAAACCTCCCTGGTCTGTCTTTGTTCCCATTTTTTTTTAGTCCAAAGATCTGTATTAGATATACAGAAAAAAGGATCCAACTCCGTATAAAATGCAATTATAGGAACTCATGATTTAAAATTTGCCTATTGCAAACATTCAGGAAGCAGTCGAGTGGTCAGTGCTATTGCACTGAAGGTCAGGTCTCTTAAGTTATGAAAATTATCAACTTTTCTATAACTGTGAGGAAGCCACTGACAATCCATGCACCTGGAAGGTCAGGTCTACAGCTCTGGAACTGCAGCTCCAAAACAGAGTTCCCTGACACTGAAGAAGACACCTGAAAGAAAACTTCTGTCAGAAGTGTTTCTTTGTGTCAAGCACTGTCAGTCTCCAAACTGTGCAGGCAAAACCAGCTGGCAAGGAGCCTGATACTGAGGCCATGGTCAGGCAGCCTGATTCCTCCCCCAGTTTTTCCTATCAGCTGTTTTCTAGAAAAAACAGAAAATTTTCTCCATTATTGGTGTTCTTCAGCCCTCTAAGCTATCCTCAGAGCGTTCAGAGCTGTTTGGTTTTCTCCACTGAGTAAGCACAGAGACTGAAGTGTTCAGTTTTGGGCTCCTCTCTGTCAGAAAGACATTGAAGGGCTAGAGCATGTCCAGAGAAGAGAACAGGGCTGAGGAAGGGGCACAGGTCTTATGGCCTGAGGGAGCTGGGTTTTTTTAGCCTGGAGAAAAGGAGGCTCAGGGGAGACCTTCTGGCTATGCACAACTCCCTGACAGGAGGGGGTAGCCAGGGGGATCGGGCACTGCTCCTGGGGAACAAGGGACAGGACAAGAGGAAACAGCCTCAAGCTGCCTTAGGGTGTTTAGGTTGGATATCAGGAGAAACTTCTTCACAGAAAAGGTTGTCAAGCATCAGAACAGGCTGCCCAAGGAAACAGCTGGGTCACCACCCCTGAAGGGATTTAAATGATGTATAGATGTGGCAGCTGGGGACACGGTTTAGTGGTGACAAAGTGGTGTCAGGTCAATGGCCAGATTTGAGTCTTATGGGTCTTCTCTAACATAAATAGTTCTATGTTTCTATGACCTCCTGAATGTGGTCCTCAGGGTCTAGTGCTGTTCCCACTAAATTATATGAAATCTTACATTGTGATCACTGAAAATTGAAGTGGACTTTGGTCTGTCCATAGCAAGATATTTATTAGTTAAAATTTACAAAACCTTAAGCTATTGATTGACATTTCTAATAAATTCATTTATCCAGACAACTTCAACACTGGTTAAACATAATTCTGGATTTCTGAAATGTCCTGAAATTCTCAGCCATTTCTTCACTAACAAACTTCTTCTGCAGAAGACTAATTATGCAGAAAGTTTGAAAGTGCAACAAACTGCATTTTGCCATTTTTTAGTATCATGGACAAAAACACAGTCTTATGAGCAAAACACTTATTTTGGCATTGTATTCTTCCTACTGTTTAATGCTCTTTCCTTCTGCATTTTTTTCCTAGAGTTCATGGTTTTTCACATTGGCAGGATGTGTGTCAACATGAGCTGAATATATATTTAAGCTTAAGTTTGGAAGCAAGCACTAAATTATTGAACAATAATGCCTGCATGAAGGCAAAATTACATCAACCCAGCAGGTTCTAATGATGAGGGAGACCAGGTCCAGCTCTCAAACAAGCAGGGTGCAGCAATTTCTGAAGTGGCAATATGGATACAAACACAGCTTGTACAGAATCAACAGTGCAGCCTGCAACCTTTCTTGGGAAGCACGTGCAAAACTCCCACAATTAAAGTAGTACTTTTAATTAATACTTTTTGGATGCATTTTCTTGCAAGTAATACTAACAGCTTGAGCACGCTCAGGGCTGCCACAGTGTGTTGTGATGGTCAAGGTAACCTGTGTTAGAAAATGAAGTGGCAACTCAGTGCTCCAGGACTTGTGCTTGGTGGATCTGGAATAAAAATAAAGCTACAAGCTCAGGCACTTACATGGACAATAGCAGCTCCCTTCTGGACGCAGATACAAACCTTGTTCCTTTTTTTTCCCTGCAGGAAGTCCTCAGGTGAATATTTGTTAGGAGAAAGCTGTTTGCAAGTGGGAAAAATTCTGTGCGTGTGGCTCTCCCAGAAATCCTCACAAATTCCAGCCTGCACAATGTTGCTCTGTGACTGGCACTATGTAACATCTGCATTTGAGACATTTATGCGCTTTGACCAGAAAACTCCCAACTGAATCCAAGTCTTGATCTTCATGGAAGGGCCCCTTGCAAAGGTAATAATCCACTTTGAGGCCCACCTGGACACAGCTTCTTTGGTGCTGATCACCCCAACGTGTTGACTCTCCTGCAGATATTTCCTCCTAGAGATGAAAATTCCTTCTCACAATTTCTTCCTTTTTGCCCTCTGGGAGATACAAATGTTGTCAGTCAGCTGGGAGCTTTGTCCTCCCATCAGTTTGTTACCAATCCTGGCACTACTTTATTCTTGAGGGAACAGTGAGTCCTTGTGCCACAGGGACTGAAAGGGAGAAAGGAAGGAGGTGACCTTGCAGGAGCTCAAGAATGAGGTGGGACCTGGCAATGAAACTCTGTGGGTGGTTTCATGTTTGTAAGCTGGAGCTGGGCTCAAGGTCCCTGCTGTAGGTCCAAGAGTGGGGAATGTCTCATTTTCTCTTATTTTTCCATCATTCCTACTCCTCTACCCCAAAGCTTTCCTGTTCTGAGAGGCTGAGAAATTGGTTCTGCTCTTGCAAATAGTGCTGTTCTCCGCAACAAGCACTCTTGAGTTTTGATTTGGGAGAATGGGGAGCTGTGGTCAAAGTGCTTTGACCTTCATAAGGTTTTAGCAACACCCTTTTTACTCCTTTCTTGGTTGCCCTTTCCCAAATAAATGGACATGCCCCAAGGCACAATTACAGATGGGCTTCAGAGAAGGAACTCAGTCAAACAGAAAACAGAAAGTAACCAAGCTTATTTAGTGAGATCTTCCATTTCTCAAAGGGAATTCAAATTTTGAAAGCATTTAGATTATTAAAAATCTAGTGATTTAAAATCCTGGTTGGTGTCTGACTGCTCATTCAAATGTTTAGTTGTTGTTCAAAATCTAGTTATCAGACCTCTCTTTCCATACAAATTTTGGGCCAATTCTTCCTTTATTGGAACTGTCACTATCCATCATTTTGCTATCACCTGTAAGAGAAGGATATGTCTGCTGCTCATAAATGCCAGATAACTTTTCAAAACCATAAGGAAAGATGAAGAAAAATAATTATATATGGTCAAAACATGGTTGCAATGTTGCTGTGAATGTGGGTGACCAAATGCCTGAAACCAAAATGTAAGATGCCTGTGAGGCTCTGAAGCTGATACTCCAGCAGTGTAGGAAGGAGGCCAAGTAAGATGACAAGTGAAATGTTGTGGTTCTGGGAATTTCTAGCAGGCTTATGGTTCACATGTGTATTTCATGTGAAAGCATGTCATGTGCCTGTCCTGGCTGATCTTGTATACAGCTGGTGAACAAAAGTATGTGGAAGAAAGCTTGCATGCAAATCTCTTCTCTGAGTGCCAAACAGAGGTGTTTCAGTCCAAGAGATGTTAATTATTGGGGCTGGGCAAGGAAGTACTTTCAGCAAAGGACTTTTGTTCTGAGGAATGGCAGGTTTTCCCACTTAAAAAAATTAACTTTTAATATGTCTTTTGTTTCTAGAGTTAATAGGACAATTTGTAATGTAGGGCATTCCTAGCTAGTACAGAAAGGTAGCAAAGCAAGCAAAGCAAAGCAAACAAAAGAAAGGAAGGCTAAAAGGCTTCTAAGGTGCTCTAGAGTTTTGTTTGCATATATCTCTTTATAGGGTAAAAAGAAGTAATTACAGGATTGCCTCCAGAGTAGAAACAATTCAGCCTTTAATTCACAGAATCACTGAGGTTGGAAAACACCTCCATGGTCATCAAATCCAACCTGTGCCCAATCCCCACCTTGTCACCCAGCCCAGAGCACTGAGTACCACATGCAGTCTTTCCTTGGACACCTCCAGGGGACTCCAAACCTCCCTGAGCAGCCCCTTCCAATGCCTGACCACCCTTTCCAGGAAGTAATTCCTTCTGATGTCCAACCTAAACCTCTCCTGGCACAGCTTGAGGCTGTTTCCTCTTGTCCTGTCCCTTGTTGTTTGGGAGAAGAGCCTGAGTCCCACCTGGCTACACCCTCCTGTCAGGTAGACATATATAAATGTCTTTTTAATTGTTGCAGTGCACTTTATTACCTGAAATTTAGCACGCCAGTCATGATAATTGACATTCTACTCTGTACCTGTAAACTTGTTCTTTTCTCCATCATTAACATTTCTCAGAAGTGAGTCACTGAAAACTGCAAAGACATTTTCAGACATTACAATTTATTGCTTACTTTGTTTATAAGGAGTCTTTGATTCTTGGTGTGATATAGATTATATATAGAATTGTAAATGTAGTATTCAAGAGACTGCCAGAATTCCTGTGTCTGCACAGCTTCAGACCATCAGTGTGGCCTGAACCCTTGAACTCGAAATAGTGAAAGTATGAACCCTCTCAGATGGAAATACAGAGCTGGAGTTGTAATGAAGTAGCTCATTCTTTAAGCTTTTGTGCTGATTGTTAAAAAATTATCTGAAATAATGGGAATAAAACAAATGGGCACCATGCTTTTTCTTTGAGTTTCTGCAAAAGGCAGCAAGCACATGGAGATGGGAACTGTTGCTCATCAGTGACCAGTTGATTTTAGAAGAGCAGGTTTGACAAACATCTGTGTTTACACTGGCTTCACATGGTGACAAAAGAGTTGAGAAGCTGCTTTATGGGAAGTCTTAGGAGGGAAGCCAGGAATAATAGAAAGGGAAGAACATACCAGTAGATTTGGTAATTTGGTGACCTTCCTTAACCAATACAAGATCCATGTTGAGCTGTTATCTTAGTTAGGAACCAAAAGGATTCTTCCTTGACAAGCTGGGAAGCCTTGGTTCCTTATGTTAAATTATCCTATGACTTCTCAGCTCCAAGGTTTTCCTTTTTTCTGAAATCAACAGACAAACACCATTCCCAGGTGGTTCAGCTGCACGGATTGGGGAGATGGATTAAGATGATGTTTCTCTCAGCCACCACATGTGACGACCTGTTTTTATATGGAGTCAGTTTTAAGAAGTCTTACTTAGGAAAGCAGAAAGAGGAACTGAAGAGGAAATTCACCCCTGATGCTTCCTGCCTTATCCCCCTAAATTTGTACTTTATAAACACTCCCTGAAATCCTTGCTTGGTGTGACCCTGAATGGGTTCTCAGTCTTTGATGAATTGCTCTCAGGTTTTATTTCTGAGGAGTTTGCACAGTTAGAGAAGAAAAAATATTCCTGGGGGATTCCCTAGGAAGATCTGTCTGTCTTGTTATGGGATACATTTCTTGTACTGTCACAAGATGAAATGAGGGGCTCCCCTGACAAATATAAAAGTTATATGACAACCCATCTATTTTTAGATGATTTAAATCAGTCAAGAGGGAAAAACATTTGTTTCCAAGACTGTGATTTTCCAGATGACACCATTTTATTGCATGGTGCCATACCATGAGAAAGAGCATTCTTGTGGCTTTTGAACTGGAAATCCTGTAGGAATGCTATTTCTGGCATTTATTTGCTGTGAAGCCAGGCACACATGGAGAGCAGACAGACTGACCAGATACAGTTTGTGGTATTAAGGCATTCAGAAAAGTCCCCACTGCACAGCCCTTTTCCAGTATCCAAAGTGTTGAGTGAAGTTGAAAAATGATCAATGGAGATAAAATCTGAACGCCATGATCTGATCAGACAGCCAGACTTTCACGCTATTAATGTGTTCCTTCCTCTTGCAAAAACACTATTTTGAGAATTCAGCTTTTCTGTCTTCATACACTGGTGCTTCTAAAATAATTCTTGGTAATGAGGGAGGGTTTTGTTGCAAAGTGGGAGTGAGGGTTGAATGCACATGTCGAGGAAAAACCAAATGCTGTCACTCCATTTTAACTGAGAAGATTTTTATTTTTTTTTATTTACCCGAGTACCACGTGTGAACATGCAAAAAAGATGTTGATCAAGGAACAGAAAAAGAACTTGAGCCTATTCTTTGGTTACCTTCTGAAGCTGGTAGGGGTAGTGAATTCAGTGTTACTACCCATGCAAGGAAAGTTTTTGCATGGGTAAGTGCTTATGCTTAGCACTTTGTACCATCAGGTACTTCCTGCGGTCAGTTAAACAGAGTAGGCTGGATTTTTCTTTTACAATAAAAAAAAAAAGCAAAAAAAAAAGCACTACACTCAGAGATTTTTTTGAATATAGTTGTGTCTCTCCACAGCCTCTCTCATAGGAACTGCTCTAAAATGATAGTCTGCCTGAACGGAGCAAAAACCCTAATAAATATGGTGCATTCCTCTTTTAAAAGTATATTTATTTAGTAAGTTTAGAAACCACTCTGAGGTTAGGTTACAGCTATTGGGATTAGAGGGCGTCTCGTGGGCAGTTCAGACATCAAGCTATAGGTCCATGGAGCGAAGCTGAGCTGTTTCTAGCCTGATGTCTGAATTATGAATTAGGTTCATTCTAATTCCAATGGGGTAAACCTCAGAGCAGTTTATATACTTATGGCTAAGTGCTCCTAAAATACAGGCTATTTATTTAAAACATACATGTAAAATGTAATATCTAAAAAAGATGTCTGGCCTGGTGATGCTGGAGCACAGTGACCCAGCCAAATAAATCCTGAATTCTGACTTTGGAGCCCTCAGAAAGGGGTGGCACAGCTGGCTTTATGCCACCTTCTGATATTCCCAGCTAGGTCAGATCCCTGCTTGGCTCGGGATGAACTGGAAGAGCCACAAGATTAAATTAATTTTTCTCAGTCCAAGGCATTTGCCTCTTCCTCAGCCATGCCTGTCATGCCAAAGCTGGGAGAGCCTTGGGTCACGATGCCCTCCCTTGACCACTCAGGAAAGTTCTATAGGCCAGGAACACCCTGCAGGGTTGGCTCCTCTCTCTTGATCACTGGAGTTGTGCAAAGAACCCAGAATCTAATTTTTTTAGTCTGGTTGGATATATGGGAAGTAGGATGGAGCTGCAGGGTTGGACGGAAAGCCCAGGATTTATTAATAGCATTAATAGCATCAGCAACTGCTTCCATGTGGAGCCACCCTGGTCTCTGAGCTCATTCCAGCAGCAGTGCCAGCTGTGAACCTCTCACCTTAACCACCATGGGCCTTTGACCCTGCTTTTGGCCATCAGTGGCCAGCAGGCTTTTCCACGGGGACTGCTCTCCTTGTGGGGCAGAGCACTCAGTGAGGTTCCTGCAGGAGCCTAAGCCCTCCCTCCCTCGACTCCTTTTGCTCAGGCTACCCAAGAACCTAAAGAGGAGACAGCATCCGATGTTATTTTCCTGGGATGGGAGTGGAACAGAAACTACCAGCTATTTTAGGACATCTGAACTGGCTCCATCATTAGGCAAAAAAAAAAAAAAAAAGAGTCAGTTTACACTCTGGTTCTCTCTTCCCTCCTCACCATGCTCCTTTAATTTCCATTCCAGGAAATAAATGGGACAAAATGCCTCTCAAGTAATTACTTCTGCCTTGGCATTGAGTAAGATGTAGAGAAGTCTTCTGGAAACAACCATTCTCTGGTTTGGTCAGAAGGTGAAGATCTTTTGCAGACACAGAAGCAGCAAATGTGTAGTGGACAAAGAGGGCAGATTTCTTTAGACACTGAAGGATTCAGCATAGGGCTGAAGGAGTGCATAATTAATTTGTGTGGGGATACTGAGGCCAAAGATCACTTCATACAAATTTCTAGGAGTTGACAAAACTAAATGCCACAAGCAAGCTAGTGGGAGTTAAAAACTGAACATGAACAAAGCCCACTGTTATTATTTTCTACTTTCAAAGGAACTAAATCTCAACATTTTGTGTGGCAGCAGAGTTCTTACTCACAGCTCTTGGATGCCTGAGGCTGACCATGAGGCACTAAATATGCGTGAGTGTAATGAGAGTATTGAACTAATCCCTCTCCCCCAGCTGCCCACATCCATTCAGAGATGCTTGGGAGGCAATACTTCCTCTGGCATCACTGAATTTTGGGTTGGGCTCCATTTAGTACAGGAACAAGGTGTTGAGTGCTTTCAGTGGACTGTTGGGGTAGCAGCAAACTTCCCATGTCATTAGGTAAGTGAGGGAGGATTTTGGGGCATGAGATAAAAGCAATGAAAAACCTGAACAGCAGATCTCTCTGTTTCACTCTGCTTTGACAGGCTGTTCCTGTGTCCTCAGAGCTCTCTGGATTAGCATCCTAAGGAGGGACAGCAGGTCCTGGAGGTGCAGTGGCCCTACAGAGCAGACACAATGCCTGGGGAAGGGCTCAGATTGCCTGAAATGTGTTAGAACCAGCTGCATGCCTGGTGGTTTGTTTTGTTTTTTTTTTTTTTTTTTTTTTTTTTTTTTTTTTTTTTTTGTGGTTTTGGTTTGGTTTTTTTTTGTTTTTTTTTTTGGTTTTTTTTTTTGCTGATGACCAATACACATGACCAATACATGGCCAGAGGAAAAAATCTCACGGAAGGTGTCATATTCTCAAGGAGAATATGCATCAGTCAGAAAAAGGCAGAATTACAGTGAAAAGAAGAAATCCTGTTGTAACAGATGAAGTACCTATCAAGTGACAACACCAGTTTATTTTCTTTGAGCAAAAGTAATGGATATACTTAGGCATAATCCTACCCTCAAGTGTTTTAATTCTGATGGAACTTCTTATTAAGGAGAGACATCAAAATGGAAAAGTGCACACCCTAATGGAAACAATGTCATAAAACTGACAGCATTTCTACAAGGTAGGTTGACACCTAAATTAGCTAAGAAGGCTTGAAACATGATGGGAAAAAAAAACAAAATGGAAAGGAAAGAAAAAGTTTTGGTATGAGTCAGTATTTTTGTAATTTGTTGAGTGTTTTCAAGTCTGTGTTTAAACAGCTAATTAAGACACAAAGTGTAAGAGAATTAGGTTGTTCCACCTTCCCTGTTGACTGGCTAATCAAGAAATCTCCAGGCCCAGATGGGAGTTCATACCCACTTATGATTTCTCTTTGCCCCCATGTTTTACTTGAAAATGTACTTTGTTAAACTTGCAACTCATCCTGTACCCTTGAAAACAAAAAGACAAATGCAGTGGGTTCAAGGTACCATGTCTCTTGACCTCTTGATGTTGCTATTGCAGATATTGCTTATCTGCACAGAATACACCAATACACTTATTTCTTCCATGCAATGACCAAAGTCCCACTGTAGGCTGATTTATACACTATGCTGATATGACCAGACTTGCTTATACAATGCCATAATTTCATTTGTAAGGAGGAAATTTTTTTCCTCCTCAAATATTTGTGGAAATATTTGAGGAGGAAAAAAATCACCCAGAAGGCTAATGAGCCCCACAGTGTGTGTCTGTGTGATTCCCAGTACATTTTCTCAACTTAAACAAAGCCAAAATTGTGTAACTCCAGGAGCACCTGAGGGGAAAAAATAAAAAACAACAAAAAAAAGCATGATTCAATAAGGCAAAGTTCCTTTTTTGTTATCTTCTTGGTCCTGCTGGAGAAAGTCTTATATTTGTACTATCCTACAAAATACACAGAAAATATAGAATATATAGAACATACTGAGTTGTAGTATCACAGAATGGTTTGCATTGGAAAGAACCTCAAAGATCATTTAGTTTCACCCCCCTTCCACTAGACCAGGTTACTCCAAGCCCCATCCATCCCAGCCTTGGGCACTTCCAGGGATGTGGCAAACAACTTTGCAATACTACATGCAGAATATGGCATGCTGGGAAGAAAGCTGCTTATGTGCAAACTGAATTTCTGGTTCATGGTAAGTCAGGCTGTGCTGTATTTCAAGTCTATGGATTTAATAAAACAAGAGGCTTCAAGATGGGAGATGATTCTGGAGAGCTCAGCTTAAGTTCCTGGAATGCAATTTCCTTTCTCTGCTCGTATGAGAGTTTCTTTGCCTGGTGCAGGGAGCATGATTTGATTCCCTGTCTTCAAGGAAGGGGGAGGAAGAAATATAGAAGAGCTAGAGAAGAACATTCATATATAGACACACACACACAAAAAAGCACCGAGAAAAGGCACAACCGTGAGCATGTTGTTTGGAAGGAAGTTCTTTCATATTCTCTCAGGACATTCAGACTTTCAGTCTCCTCCACTCAAAAACTCAACTTGACAGGTAGACCAAGCTGGTATAGTTTTGGGATGATGAATCTAGGATTGAAACCACCTCTCTAAGAAATAGTAGAAAACCTCTCTGGTATCTCTGTCAGCATGTCTGATGTTTTGAGACAGTCCGGAAGACATTTCATAAAACAAGCTTCCATGGCTCATTGCTTTAGGTTGATTACTCATATTTTCCCTTTGTAATAATGTTTTCCTAAATGCATTTCATTCAACATAGTGTTTCTCTGGCAACAAATGGCAGCTCATTGTTGAATAGCAAGCATTGCTTTGATGGTTTGAGTACTTCAGTGCCCGTTTGCATAGCAGAATCCTCTGCAGATCTAACACAGCCAGTTCCTTCTGTCAAAATTTTCAGGAGGCTGAGCTCTAAAAGTGTACAGCTTTCAGCAGCAGAAAGATGAGTGCTTAATCCTGCAGAAGTGTTTGAGGTTCAATAAGGGTTCTTGTGTCATGGCAAGGCCAATGAAAACTAAAAGGCTTTGTCAAATATCTTCACACACGTGTGCAAAGACACCTTGGGACAGCTGAGAGCTGTCTGCTTAGGGCACTTGTGTGGGTTGGCAGAGAATGCCTTAGCAGAGGTTTAAATCCAGTTTTTCTATCCCAGCTGACAGCCCCAATCAGAAGGCTATCATCCACGCTGAGGTTATTTGGTCAGCCCCTCCTGTCTCATATCATTGTGGTCCATGGGTTTCCTCCTTCCCAGGCAGTCTAATCTCTGATACATGGTATCAGAGAATTTCCATGTTAATTATTTTTGCACAAAGAAAAAGTTCTACCAAGATTTAAAACACAGTAATTTTCATCTGTTTCATGATCGCCCCCAGGCACTGAGTATTTCTGCCTTTTTAAATATATTTATTTGGCCAGGCCTCAAACTCCACTGTATTTCTTTGTGCTGCTCTACTGAGTCTTATCTACAGTTTATTTTGATGAAGATTGGCTGTAAGTCTACAGGCAGATCTGTAGCTTAGTCTTTCTATCATTACAGAGCAGTCCCATTTATCAAAATAAATAAGTAATTGGTCAATGAAACAAGTGTTCCAGATGAGTGTCAAATCACCAAAACTAGACTTCACAGAAAAATTCCATTTAAAATTTAGAAGCAATTTTGAGAATCAAGGTTATGCTAAATTAAGATGTCCCCATTAAGAACTCTGATTTTATGGAAATGGTAATTTTGAAATTAAATATATGTTCAGAAGGCAAGTTATGGATGTTTGTGTTTTTCTGCAGACACATGTGAGGTGAACATCCCAACATGAGCCAAGAAGGATTATTGTTTTGCCTCTGAGAGAAAAACACATTGATAAACCTAACTTGATTTTGATGGGCAGGATAAACTTCAAGATTTCTGGTGTTAATTTAAGTGAGGATTCTTCCAACAGATCACTCTCACTAAACTATGTAATAAAATTTCTGTGGGAATGAAGACATGCCACTTCAGAAAAGCTGGCCACACATTCCTCGAGGTTTCCAGCATCCACCCAGAATGCTTGGAGCCCCAACCCTGACCTCCTTAGTTTAGAAACATCCTTGCCATGAGGAGCTCTTGGCTACCTGGCCAGCTCTTATCCCACCAAGATGAGAGCTGACTGGGGAGTAATTAACTGGACACTTCCATTTATCTCTTCATGCTGGATCAACATAGTAAAAGGAAGGATATGTGCTTAAAGCACTTGAAAGGCAGTAAACCTTAAAGTGCCATCTAATCAACCTGTGGAATTTTTTGCTGTGGGACATGGAGACAAACAGTTTGAGAGCCAGGGTAGGATTAAGCACTTGAATAGGAATAATACCTGTAGTTAACTTGTGAGGTTAAAGTATTATGAGCTTTATCAGTTCTTTTGCTTCTGGGCATAAACTGCCATCTCAGCTTGTGAAAGAACTCATCTCTGCTCCTGCCTGTTGCTCGAGGCCATTTGTGGGATGCTTTCCCAGGGTGGGGGACACCTGAGTAAGCTGGTGCCTGAGGGGGGACAGCAAACCCAATGGTCAATAAAACCTGCAGTGGAGCACTGGGGCTGATCCCCCTGCTTCTGAACTGAGGGATTCCACAGCCCATGTAGGAGGAAAGCAGCACAGCCAGTGGGCTGCCTTATGTTAAATCATGTTCTCAGAAAATTGTCAAGGCTGGGGTGTGATTTATCATCCAGTTACTGCACAGCCACTTTTCCATGCAAAATAGAAATCCTCCATTATGTATATGTGTCTTCTTAAAGGGAATTAAACCCCCTTGCCATTCATTATGAGATCACACTTGTCTGCACATTCTCTCTCTGTCTTTTTTGGTAAAGAGAAGGTAGAAGAAAATGGCTTGAACATTCCTGCCTTTTTGAAACTTTCCATACTGTCTCTTTGCAGACAGATTATACGTATGCATGTCATGGCTAGAAATAAATGCACAGGCATTAACTACAGCAGCAGGTGTTTGGGGATTTTTCACCTCTAGAATTTTTGCACAACACCATTAAACAATTAGCTGTTTGCCCTCAAAGACTGGGGTTTATAAAATGGAACTCTTTACAGCAAGTGTGGCTCTGACTCAAAATCGCACCACTTAGATGAGGGTTTCTGTTCTCAGACTTGTACATTAAGATTAAAACTCTAAGGTCCTGGTTGTATCAAAGTGAAACTTTGGATTTAGACTGCAAAACTGTGTTTAGGCTGCAGGAGAGCAGAGACAGTACTGTTAGTAAGGATGTTACACTTAAAAACAGGGTAAAGGGTGGCTGTCTTCAGGCAGACATACAGTGCCTTCAGATAGGCTTGCAGGAGCATCTGATGGTTTTATCTCACAGACATTAAAAAAGGGGAGAACATTCTGGCTGCTTTGAATGGTTAATGCAATCACAGTGTTGCTGAGCAGTCTGGCTGAACCCAAACAAAAGAGATTGATGCTTTTCCTCCAGTTGGCTTCAAGCAGCTGGTCAAGGTGTTAGATATGCTGATGCTGAAAATGGAGATAAAGGGATGAGGAACCCGATCTAAATGTTTCTTTTATTCCTATACTCCATTCACAGCTTTATTCCTAAAAAGGGCAAGGGCTTCCATCCACAGAGCCTCAGCCCATCAGTCTGTCCATGAGCTCCAGTGAGCTCAGTTCTGGGCCCCCAGAGTGCCTGAGAGATGTTGCTTGTCTCTTGCTGTCCTGAGTTGCTATCTCGATTCCCATTCTGTGCTCCAGCCCTGTTTGTGATCCTGTCTCTGCTCTGAGCTGCAATGTTGTTAGTCTTGTCTTTGACTCTGTCTTGACCAGGTGCCTTGAGCTCCTGGATGGACCCCAGGCAGTGTGGGTTGCCTTGTCTCCAGCTGTCTCCAGCCCTGTCTCCAAGGGCTGCTGGGTTGTGCAGTAACCATGGAATAATCCAAGGTGCGTTTGGCGTTGTGCTGTAGCTGTGAGGATATTGCCTGGCAAAGTCAAAGGCAGAGAGGAAGGCAGAGAGAGCTGCAGCTGGGGAGATGTGCTGGTTAATTCTCTGACGACTAATTTACTCCCTGTGAGCCACCCAATGGCATCCAATTGTGCCTGTTCCTCTAGTTCAGACATGTAGCTGAACAATGTCCTGATTCTAGCTCTGTGCCAGAAGGGCAGCTTATAAACCCTTCCCAGACAATGTACAGCCTCCTTCTTCCTTCCCATGACACCTCCCGGTGCTCAACATGTGTGGGGGTGGTGGAAAAACAGAGGGAGAAAAGGAGGAAGGGTGAGAGGAGCAAGTATCCATGGCCAGCTGTTCCCCATGGAGAAAGAGGTTGTGATAGTAAATGATGCATTTTATGGCAGAGAGGAAATGCCTTCATCCCATGAGCTGTTGCCCCCTCCATGCGCTCTGGCCTGGGGGCTCTGGCTACCTGAGGAGGAGGGGGTAGGTCCCTGGCTGCACTGGCCAGATGAGAAGTCTGCAAGCTGGGAGGTGTTGTCCCTGGTGGATGTAAAACTCTTACAGGTGCTTCCTGCCACCGGCTCCAGCCGCGGCTGCACGCCGGGAGGCGGGAGGCTGTGAGCAGATGATGTAGCTGTGTCTGGAAGTTCTCAGGTGGCAGATCACCCCTCAGAGACCACCACAGCGAGCATGGATCAGGACAGCGGGATGGGTCCAGAGCTGGGGAAGGCTGGGAACAGTAAGAGGCTGTACTTTTCTGACCTGGAAAAAGGACACAGGCTGGCAGTGTTAGTGTGTGGAATTTCCAGCCATAGTTCTTTCATTTTATCTGAAATGCGCTTTGATCCTTGCCTTGAAATGAACTTTATTGACACTCATCTGCAGCACACCTAAGGGATGGTCAAAAAGTTCCACAGGAAAGCTTTGTGTCATGATATCTCTTATGAAGTCCAAAGAATAAGAGGCTTATATTAGGTCTGACAAAGTTTGCAAGCAGAGCTTTAACCCTTTTGCCAGAAGGAGCCTTTTCTTTCAGCCACTAGAGGTTTTTTTCCCCCTCCATTTTCTTCTTCATTCTATTTATAGCCTGCTCTGGTTTAAATTTCCTTGGCCATCAGACAAGTGAGCAAGTCTTTTCTCTGCTGATCTTACGGCAGAGTTTGTTTATACATATATGAGATCTTTAATTACAGAGCAGAGTGATTCCCCCCAAAACATCCCCTGGCCTCCACTCCCCAAATTCATGTAGGACTTCTTTTCTGCAAGGCCAAACACACTTTTAGAGTTTATAGATAAAGCTGTTTTGTGTATATATGGTTTTCTCTCCTATCTCAACCCTTTCCTTGCAAAAAAGGAAAAGGAATGAAAAAATAAAAGAGGGCAGCTGGGAAATCTTAGACTAAAGAGCAGATCACATTTCAAAACATTGTGATCTAAAAATAATAATTCTGTTTTCCCCTTCCCTCTCTTTCTTTCCTCCTCGCCCTTCTGTAAAATGTGATTAATTTTCTCTAAAGAAAAATTCCCATCCTGGGAATTTATGAATCATATAACACTTCAGTGAGACTGATTTTACTGCAAGACACAGTTCTGATTCTATGAATTGGATCTGGGCTTAGAGCAAGCCTGAGATCACTATTGTGATTTGTGCAATGTTATGTAACCCTGTC
Organism: Peucedramus taeniatus; assembly: GCA_013400575.1. NCBI lineage: Eukaryota > Metazoa > Chordata > Aves > Passeriformes > Fringillidae > Peucedramus > Peucedramus taeniatus. The sequence continues at coordinate 899,269 of WBNO01021826.1, forward strand.
TGTGCATGCACAAACATCCGTGTGTGGTAACAGGAGAAACGAGGCCAGAATTTATGGCCATTTATGTCAGGAATCAGCTGCTTTCATGGATTTCACATTAATTAATAAATTTCTGGGCTTTGTGGACTTACTTCTACCTTTCAAAGGACCCTTCCTACTGAAGTTTGTGGGTCTACCCTTCTTATATGAAGATCAGAGGTTTTCAGCTGTGTGAATTGGACTGGGGAGTTTGGGTTGTTGGTTTGGTTTTGGTGTGTGGGTTTTTTTTTTTTTTTTTTTTTTTTTTTTTTTTTTTTGCTTTCATTGGTGTTTTCAAAAGCAAAGAAGAATTTTGCACCTTTTCGAGCGCCACTCCGCTGCAGGTAAAGAATGTAACAGCTTGTGAGAGTGCAGCTAGAGCCAATAATAATTTGACTGACATGTCCTGGCACTGAAATGCCTATTAAACCTCACTCTGTCCTTTCAAGGTGGAGATTTTAATGCTGGGCACTTGTTTGAGCTGAAAATTCCCTCTCTTTATAGACCCTCTCTTTAAAGAGCCTACATCCATGAAAGATTCTCAGAAGGATCTAATATTTCTATGGATGATAGAATAAATCCTTCAGTGCTGCAAATTTTCCAAGCCATGGAAGTTTCCAAGCCCAGTACATGTTTCCATATGTAGCACACACTTTTCCACACAGGATCCCAAAGATTTCTTGGAAAACCACAGAGGCCAGTGGACTATGATAACGTGGTAACAGTTTTAGGAAAATACATACTTACTTTTAAGAATTTGTAGGAAATACAGCAAATTTCCCATTAGGGGTTAACTGTGGATTCTAGGAATGACAAAGTTCATTACAGGAACAAATAAATTTGGATATTTGATGGGCATGATTTCAAAGAGGAATGAGCCATCTCTATTTGGAAAAGTTTGACAAGATATATACTCCTGTTTTAAGGCAGCTTCTTGATTTTATGTGAGATATGCACACTTTTAAAGCCAGCTCCAAAGTAAAATCACTGATATTCTTTCCATGGATTTGAGAGAGTTCCAGTAGGTGGGAGGTTAGCTCTCCTACCTACACTGCCAGTAACCAAAAGAGGTTTTTTAAAGAGCTGTTTATTACATGGTATGGCAGAACAAAATTTTTCAATACAACCCCCTGTCTCCTGCAGCTTGCAGTGCTAGCACAGGTTTGTGGTGCCTGCTGGAAGCTGCCTGGGTTCTTAAGGCAGGATTTTAAATAGAGCATCTGTTTGTTTCCTTCTTTACACACAATGAAATGAAAGCTTCTAAATAAATAATAGCATCTAGAATAAATTAGCATCTAGAATATCCTGCAGAGTGAGAGACCACAGCCTTGGTTTGACACAGATTCATGTGTTGATTTCAGCAGGATTAAGGATGCCCTGTTACAGAAGGCACTGTACTTGTGTAGGCACAGAGATTATAGAGGTTGACAGCCCAAGCACATCTTCTGCTTCCTTCTTGATTTATGGCTGGAGCTTTTTGTCTCTAATTGAGTAATATCATCCACTTAGTGGTGATTCATAAGGTTTCTACAAGTGCTTTCCAATCCAATATCAGCATGGATTAATAAACAAATTAATGCCAGAATTTGCACCAGTGCTGTGTTGGTTTTTTGGGGTCTTTTTCCCCAGAACCCAGAGATGTGTAAAAATTTGGGGTGAGTCTTGCATTAGTGGATCACTCTCTGCCACAAACGCACTGAAACAAGGATGAAACAGCACAGGGATAAAACAGCAAGGATCTGCATTGTCAGATCCTTGTAGACCAACAAAAAATTGGCACCTCACAGCTGTGCAATAGCTTTTATTCCCCTCTTTGCTGAGAAGTCAAAGGAAATTACTTAGGAGGGTCCAGCTGTAGGAGCTGAGTCAAGCTGGGCTGTGTCCCTGGATTCCTGTCATGGATAGAAGTGACAGGATTCTTCTGGGGCTGGCACAAAGGAGGCACAATTGCTCCAGCAGCACCTGCAGAAGGCTCTCAGGAAACTGGGTTCCTGGAATTGGGCAGGACAATGACTGCCAGAGGTATCAAATATTTGTTTATGTAACCCCTTCTCACTGATCCTCTGTGTGTGCACCCCACTGAGGACTTTGCATCTTACAACAGGAGGTGTTGCTGTCTGTGACTCTGATCAGGCAGACAGACAGCACAGACAAACCTCAGAAGACCTGGCTTTTCTACAGTCCCCCAGTTTGCAAAATCCCATATTTATGGAGCAGAGAGGAACAATTGTTCTCCCACAGCAGCAGCAGCTCCACACAAGCTACCTCACTGCTTGGCAATTTGCAGTGCTGTGGAGTATCTGCAGGAAGAACACTGAAATAGTCTTTGTGATGGCCATGAATGTGATTAATCATTCACATAGTTGTAGTTCTAGTTGCATTCTGACATTCCTGTTTGTGCCACAGACAAAATCATTATTTCCTAAAGCAACGATAACTTTTGAAACTCACTGCACCTAAGCAAGCCTTTCTTGAGGAAAATATTATCTTACTTTTCCTTTTCAGTACACAGTGTAAATCTTTAACAAATATTTACAAAGTATTATGTATACTGTAAACTGTAAATATTTATTTAGATTAGAAATCATTCTTGTTTGGCTTGTAGTTTTTTTAATTGTTTTTTTAATGAGCAAAAAAGTACATTTATATAAGAGAAGGAGGGAAATGTAATATAATGAAAACTAGACTGAACTTGGAAAAGTGAAGTTTTAGGATGCCACAGGTAACAAAAAGCTGATGATTTCTTTCAAAAAAGTCAGGTCAGATTGCTCCTAAACCAACCTGAGGCTGTTTAGTCCTGGTGGAGATCTGGGTGGTGTCAGATGTCCCAGTCCAGTCACCCTTTCTGTTTATGACTGCCCTCCTGATACCCCTTTGGCAGGTGAGACTATATCCTGATGGATATTTTCAGGGAAGGTTCTAGATACCTGTTAGCATAATGTTCTCCTACTGCACGACACCTTTTTTCCATTGGTGGTTGTTCCATGGTTGTGTTGGGATCACAACCAATCTCTGAGGTTTGACTGGTGGGAATGGGGGGCTAAACTTGAGCTTCATCACGTGTGAAAACTCTTTATCAAGGGAGCCCAGAGCAGCTTATTCAGCTGGAGAATGAAAAGAAGAAAAAAAAGATTGCAAGTGAGGGGACATGAGCCCCACCTGAGCTCTGCTCCCACTGTGAACGTGAATCACAAAATTCAGCTTCTGCATCTCTCCATTATAGAGCAGATGTGGGAAAAAATAGAGTTGAAGGCATTTATTGTGACAGCTGAAGCTGGTGATTTGACTTCTTTCATTAAATAGATGACTAACCTGCAATTTATTTTTAGATTGTCTAGATTATTTGTACCCAAAGTCCTTTGGGTATTTTAATTCTGTATTTCATCTGGGACAAGGGAAAGGGCAGGCATGTGGAAAATATGAATATAGGAACCTGCAGATTTCCCAGGCTCTGTGAAACACAGAGTCAGATGGCCCAAGAAATCTGGTGATACAGAAAGTCCTCCTTGGTTTCAGGGATAAATGCTCCTCGAGCAACAGCAGGAATATACAGGTGTCATATTTCTGTGCCAGGAGAAGCAGCTACACTCTGCCTTCCTGGGAAGAGAAAGAGCAGGTATGATTTCACACAGGATTAGGTGGTAGGGGAAGACATCCCAATTCCAGCATCAGAAATCTGTAGTGAAACTCCAGCAAATGACAGCCAGCATGCAAACCTGCATCTTTATTTAAACACCTGTTGGTTATTCACACATGAACTATATCCTGGGTGCCGAGTTCTCCCCAGAATTCTTTCTGTGGTTTCAAAAATTCCACCTTTCCTACAGCAGTGTGTGCTAGAGATTGGAGCACATCTCTCCACTGTCTCTCCAGAGACGTACCTCTCTTCAGGGAAAAAAAAAAAAGAAGAAAAACACTGAACCTTCTTTCTTCCACACTAAAAGACCTTTGTCCCAAACCACACATGTAGATTTTAAACAGAAAATAATATGAAAGCACAGTGCTTCCTTTATAGCAGACCTTATGTGCCTTATGCAGCTTTCTGAGTTCCTGTGTCCATGGATTTATGATGTGCTCTACACTTTCCACATTCTCAGTGTTGTTTTCCCACATTTGAAGGAGAAATGATCAAGAGATTTGTGCTGGAGTGAAATTTATTCTGTCTTAAGCTGTGTAGAGGTTCCAAATTCACCACAGCATGGAAAATAGAAATGCTGTAAGCATCTTGGGCCCTTCCCAGGCATGCAGACACCGTGCCTTCTGTAGAAATGAACATTACATTCTTGTAATTACTGCTCTTGTCAAAACTGCTTTTGCCTCTAATAGATCAGATAAATATGAACTGAGAATATGCTATAATGCCCAAGGGGTTATTTCTGCATGGGAAAATAGCCCCCAGCCCAAGCAAAGTTGCACAGCTCTGCAGAAGATGGAGCTTGTGTGGCCTTTCTGGTTATTTAGAGTGAATTACAGGGGCAAACCTCCAAGGGGATCCTTTGTTTAGGGGTAGGAAGTTGTGATTTAATGTTTTTTAAAATGCCTTAAAGCCCATTTTAGGGCTGTGGTAAACAGCATCACAATGTCCAGTTTCCTCTGTGTGTGCTGGAAGCTGAGTGACCATCAAGGCTCAGGCACCGTTCTGCTGCAAGGACAAGCTGGCAGTGCCCCACTTCCACAGCAATTCCTGAAGGGAGCACTGCCAGGCTGGCCTCCAGGCTGCCCAGCAAGGAACCAGCTGGGTGACCCTGAGTATTCCTTGGAAACACTGGTCATTACAGCCATGGTCCAGTTCCCCATTGAGGAATACTCTAATCCTGCTGAAATTCCTCAGTGGTTTGCCAGCTGCCCTTTCCACGGAACAAAAAAAAGATCAATCACCAAACTGAGTGAGAGTAATGACTGAATTTCTTCTTTCTCCAAGATTAACAAAACAGAACACCAAAATAAAATGAAACCACACTTACAATTACTCTTTCCTTAGATCACCTATTAACCAGCTAACCAGCTCCCAAGACACTTACGTAGCTGGGATCAGCCCTTACTCAGGATTCCTGGGCATTACTTACACAGAAAGGAATTGAGACTTGATGAGGAACCTCTCCTTATATATCTATCTGGTCCTTGAGCAAGTAGTTCCAGCTTGACAAGCCTTTTGCAACTCATAACTTAATTAGGCTGCCAATTTTTAACAGTGCTATTAAAAGATTACTGACCTCCCCTGGCTAATTTTAGAAATATCAATGTCATTTTGGCATGGCAAGGTACAACTATTTTCTGATCACAGAATGCACATAACTCCTTAATGACTGGGCTAGTGCTTAACAGGCTGCAGATCTATTTTTAGTAATGAAGGAAATCTTCCTGCCTGGAATTGTCGAACATGCACTAAATGTTCAACATTTGTATGTGACCAGTGCACAAAAAAGCCTATGATTTAAAGAACCATATAGACAGATAACCATACTTCATTCTCTTTCCTGTGTTTGCATATTACCCATAATTCATTATTAGCTCTCTAATCTGGTCAGAACACAACAACAATCAATCAAATCTGAGGTGAGAACTGGTCTGGGGAATAAACATGCCTTACTTTGGCTTGGAGGAATATTGTGATTTGCAGCCTAATATTTTCCCCATTCCATTCCACTGCTTTTCCTTTTTGTTATTCTAGGGGGATTTGTAGACTCCAGTTGCTGGCAGCTGCAGTGAAAAGTGTTCAGTTTAATTCATTTCAGTCAGATTCTAGGCAAGCTCTAGGCTGTGCCTCTGTGGCTTCTTACTCCATGGCCAAGATGAAGTTCCCTTCTGCTTACCCATCAGGCATATGCAGGATAGAATAATTCCCTTGGTGGAGTCTCATAATATCAAACATTCATTTTTTTTAAGATGGTTTTAATTCTAGAAGATATTAAAGCTAATAATCTGTTGAGACACTGAAGCTTTTGTTCAAAACGTTGGTTTACATTGTCAGCTGGTGATGGTGTAACTGATGAACATTTCTCACTGTGTCTCACTGTGCACTGAAGTTTCCCTGAAACAAAAAGCCTGAAAATCAGGGCTGAAAACCACAGTGTTAACCCAACAACCCACTTACCTGCCACTCAAGTACTGTGCTTGCAAATTTTACATTAATGGGACAACTCAGGGTGTCAAAGGGAAAAGCATCACTCCTGTGAACCTTGGTTACTTTGATCCTTGCTAAGCAATGGGCTGGGCTCAACTGGTCAGTCAACACAGGCACTGCTCTTTTGCTCTCAGACCAAGCAGTGGTGGATTCCTCTCTCCCCATGTTCTGCTTCCAAGGCCAGCAGAAGCTGCAGAGGCAGCACATTCAGCTCCCTCCGGAAGGATGTCAGTGCTTTGCTTGGTCTGAAAGTTTCACCTCGCCCTATGGCCAACGATCTCTCAGCATGGGCAGGCTCCCAAGGGAATTTTCTCGAGGTCTTCTTGAAGGAAAGATGATGCCAGAGACCTGGCAAGGGGAGAGAGTCATACCTCAGAAACCAGCATGGCTTCACCACACCCACAAAAAAAAATAATAACACGGATGGGAAAATTAAGGTTGGAAATAAGGAGCACAGTGCTGTTACCACAAGCACAGCACAAAAGAGAGCCAGAGAAACTGGCATGGGAACAGACTGTGCTGGGATCTGCACAGAGGCAAAAGAGGCCTCGGAGCTAGTGAGGAAGGTGAGATCCAGTGGAAAAGCCCTGCTGCACTCCCAGCTGTTCTGGTACCTCTCAGTAGATGGCACTGCGGAATGCCCATGGGCCACTGCTTCTTGGGCTGACTCAGGAATAATGGAAAACTCCTCCTTTTCCTCTCCAAGGGGTGTGATCAAGGATATTAGAACTAGAAATCAACCTAAAAAGAATGGGTAGCAAATAAGATAAAAAAATGGGTACTTTTAATAAAACTCCATACGACCATAGAAATCCAGGAAACATTAATGGGAAATAGCCTTAAAAGCAGAAAATTAATGAGCAGGTTTTTTATTTATCACATCAGCACTAAAGATTATATGTGAGTCTTAACTATTTGTATAGGGTACATACAAGGATACAACAGAAAACTAATGTTGATATCAAAAGGTAAATAATATATTCAGGAAGCAGGATAAAAAAAACCCATCCCAACCTTTCTTTACATTGACTAATGATTTTTGGCTGAGGCAGGCAAAGCTGGGTAAAACCATTCCATGATGGGTTTCCAACTGGACCACAGCTGCAGCCTCAGGCTCATGGATTTCTGGAGCCCAAGGAAACTTCATTTGCAAGGCAGTAGGACTTCTCAAAGCCTGGTATGAAAAGTGCAGTTTGGACAAGTAAGATGGAGCTGGCAGCATTACCTGTGGCTGTAAGGCCCTGTCTGTAGAGGACTTTGAATGTTGAATTGAATAACCTAATTGACATCTTCCCCGTGGTCTGGCTCAATACACATAATTATTTCTGAGTTGTATTGTGTCCACAGTGACTGTAGGTAAATGGAATAAGGAGCTTGTGTTAAGTTGGCTTTTTCATGACACCCAACGGCCTTAAAGTGCCTTATACTGCTGTCTCACTGCAGTAATTCCACTGACAAATATTCCTTTCTATGCATTAATGCCATCTGTGACTGTACATGCAAATCTAGGACACAGAATTGCCCTGACATTTTCTAGAACTGAGTTTCAATGCAGAATTTTAATTTTGCTCAGTTTAACCAGTCTGGTTTAAAAGCTTGTGCAAGAGACTTCCCTGCAATCTTGGTAAGAGTCTTTCTTGCAGCTTGTTGGTTTGGGTCTTTTTGATTGCCACTTCTTTTTACCTGTGTTTATGAAAGGAAGATGTCAGCTTGAAAGGAAAAAAAAACCAGCAATTTTATTTTGTTTCTAGCTGGTTTGACACCAGGACTGGTCTGTTTGCTAGTGGAGAACATAATGCACAGGGTTACCCTTCTGACAGAAAGGGAAACTCTTCCTTCTTCTTGACAAGGAAGATACAAGATCTCTTTAACCAGTCTGATGACAAATTTGTGAGCTGTTGTGCTAAGACTTTTCAGAGTGGGAGATTTCAAAAGTCTCCAGCTCCCACTATTCTGTTTAGAGCACAGAAGGTAAAGAAGGAACAGGACTTTTGGCTGGATCAATTTAGCCTTGAGTGCCCCAGCTGAAGAAAACTCAGTGACCCTTTGCAAAACTCATCTTCTGTTTGAACAAGTGCAGTGGGAAAAGGATGAATAGCCTGATCACTGCTTTTTCAGGAAACCATCATCTGTCTGTCTGAAATGCCTCTCCATGCTGTCATAGCTATTAACAGCCTTTCTTACTGTAAACACTATTTTCCTATCTTTATTTCTCGTTTGTATATTTTGTATATATAGAAGTTCTGCTGTATAATTAGCTCGAGTGTATCCTGAGACACTTGACCACTTTTTCATCCTGGTTATGTGACCAGGCAATTGATGGAGAAAGAGAAATGTTTCTTTCTCCCCATCTTTTTGGGTTTTTTTTAATAAGGAATGTTCACCACAGGACCAAGGGCAATTCCTTTGGCACATTTGCCTGTGCTTTCTGAATATTTATTTAGTATCATTGTTTAATACTGAATTCTCTGATTAATCTTCAGTAACAGTAACTCCAAGAAAAAATTACACAGCTTCAAAAAGTGTGTGGGCAAATTCATGGCAGAAAAATCTACTAAGGCTATTAAATACAAAACCAGAAAGTCCCTAAACTGCAAATTGCTGGAAGTTGGAAGAGTGTTCCAAGGAAGTATCACTGTATCTTTTGCTTATAATTTTCCCTGGGCATCTGCTTTTGGCCAGATTTGGAGACAGAGTCCTGAGCCAGACAGATCTTTGGTCTGACTCACTGCTGTTACAATTTTACGGAAGTGTCATGAGAGAGTTGTGACAGATGCAGGGATGCAGGTGAAGAAGTATTGTGGGGTTTTTTTGTTATAAATAACACATATTTTTTCCCCTTTTATTTCCTTTTTTCTTTTTCTCCCTGTCTCCTTCCCTCAAGTAATTAATTTGCTGTGTTTTGCTGTGAGAAGCCATTTAGCTTTAATCATTGTTTTGCCAGAGCTGGCCTTTGCAAATCCAACCTAACAGCAAATGTTGTGGGGAAAGAGAAATCTCTCTATCCCTGGAGGAATTAAAGCTCTCAGTGAGAATTCACTGCTCTGATCCTTTGTGTAACCACAGTGTTGCTGCTGAGCTCCTGCTCTCTATTAGCCTCCCGTGCAGTCGAGGGTTTAACTTGGCAAGGTTTTCAGAGGTTTTCAGAAAAATTGGTTCAGCTCTTTAACCATCACGTTTACCAGCCCACATGCAAAATCCCTAAATATCAAAAGTCACAGATACTTTGAAAGCACATGAAAATCCATGACTCACATGACAGCTGTGACAAAAATGCAGTCCTTATTGCCTTTTTGTTTATGGTCTTTCAGCCACTTTCCAGTCTAGAAGTTCAAGTCAGTTTTCAGATAAATTAGTAAAGTTTAGTTGCAATACCCTGAAATCTTTGCTAAAACTCAGATACAGTTTTGTCTGTGTTCATCTATAGCTCTTTTGAACCACAGGATAATAATAAAAAATATTGTTTGCTTCAAAAGTCTTTATTATATATATTTATCTCATTTATTTAGTTTTTAAGACTTCTTTTTGCATGTGTGATATGCAAAAATTTGAACTTACATATTTTATCACTCTTTTAAATAAACTAATATGAATATCAGCCACTGCTAAAAGTGTAAATTCCTCAATCAGTTGTGTGTCTTCAAGCATGAGTGATGGTGGATCAAAAGAAAATTGTGAGAGCTGTCAACGTAGACATCAGTTCATGAACAAATTCAACCCTCACAGGTTTTGAGGCCTCACACAGGGATCACCTCTCTCTGTACTAATTCCACCACCTAATGCTGATATCAGCAGCCATTTCAGTCCTTAAATGAAGTTCTTAAGAAGAATTATCCGGGCAATAATCTCAGCCTGGCAAGGTCCATTGCAGCTCTTATCTGGGAAAGGAGTGAGGGCATAGAAGGAAGGTCTCCCAGTTCGTGCTGTTCTGGGAGTTGTGAGCTGTGATCTTCCCTTCCCTTCCCTTCCCTTCCCTTGCAAAATAAAAAAGTTTTNTTTGGGTTTTTAAAATTGATGTCGTTTTCTTTCTCTTACAACTTCTTTTCCCCTCATTTTTTGTCTCGATGAAATGCTCTTATCTGCAAGAGAAACGAACAAATTTTCCTGTTTCTCCTACTATATATATTAGAATCACATCTTTGAGCAATTCCTCCTGAAGACCTGTTGGCTGCTTTCTGGCTTTGATTTCTTTTGGAGAAATTGTAACCTGTTGGGCCTTAATTATAATGACTCCAAGATTCTCCAGCTGCCTTGGATTTTACTATTTCCTCTTGCTATATTTCTTCCACTACTCCACCTCTTCTTTGCCTCCAACTCTTCTGCTCTTCTTCTGATGACCGGAATTAAAACTTTCACTAGCAGAAATTATGGTGTGCAGCTGTGCACACCATTTGCTGATTCCAGATTCTTTCCCTCTGTTTATGCTTTCCACACAGATTGTTGCTGCCACTGGAAAAACAAATTAAATGAAGCTGGCACCCGGCTCACTGGTGAGACTGGCTGTAAACAAGCTGGGGAATGTTGGAGCAGGGAGATGGCCCTAAGAAACTGAAATCAAATAAAAAGCCCAGCTGCAGAGAACCATTTAGCACAAATGCCTAGAAAGTATCCTGAAGGTGAGGCGTCCCAAAGGGGGATGACTGTGGGTTGGTTTTTATTGAGTTTAATAAGCTTTGGTGTCTTTCTCCAGGTTGGGGAGGTAGAAGGTTGACTTGGAGGCCTTGAGAAGGATTTCTAGTAAAGGACTGATTTCCATCCTCCTATTCTCTGCCAACTGTTTTGCTTGCTGATTAGCTAATGAGTATGTAGAATAAGGGGAAACACTCCCTGCTTTGTGTTAGCATCCACATGTGGGTCTGCTGAGGTATTTCAAGTCTGGAACCTAACTGGCAAAATGTTGGGTACCTTCCAACGCGTGTCTCCAGCTGCATGTGAATATGCATCCCTGAAATGCTAGCACTTGGCAGCCACCAGGATCTGCAAATATTAAAGTATTCATTCTTGGACCTACCTATATGTTTATAACTTGCCTTCCCCAACTGTGTGTGAGAATCCAAAACCAAAGAATCCCCAAATACCCTTTATGTGCTCCCTGGCACTCGCTCCCACACACACTCGTACGTGCATGTGCATGTATGCATAGTTATTAGTCAAAAATACATGCAGGCAGACCCAAAAAACAAGGCAGAAAGGAAAGCTGCCCTTGGGGACATCGCTCACAAGATGCAGATGATTTTTGTTCTTGTATTTGACAGCAGATATTTCACATTTCTTCTTCTTTTATGAGGTATTCTGAGCTGAATAAGAAGTCACCAGAAACTTGTGGAAGGCAACAGAGCACATCAAAAACTGAGAGAGAGTCTATGGGGTCGGAAGGAAGCTGCAGGGTAAAGAGAGGGGACGTCTAAAGGGAAGAAAAAAGCCAACTTGTATAGGTTCTTGGGCTCTTATTCCAAATGAACTTGCAAACCTCTTCTCCTGTGGGTCCTGCCAAGTGATTTCAGCCATTGCAAGCGATGATTGCTGTGCATTCCTCTGTCAAAGAGGCAGCAGGCATGGCTGGAGAAACATGGGATTTAACAGCTGGCCGGGGGAAGGGTGGAAAAAGCAGAAAATTACCCCCTACATTTGAAAGGTGTGATGTTTCTTGCTTGTCCCCCTTGCCCCTACAGCGCTTCCTTTCCTCCCTCCTACACACACATTAATAAAGCAAACGAGGATTTCAAGCTATGCAGTTCTTGGAAACAGGCTGGGGAGCCAACGGCGCTGTAACCAATGTGTGATTCTCCTTTTAGGAATGAGTCCCATGTGCTGTGTACAGGGCTGGGACCTCTCTGCCAGCTGGGGAAGAGGCAAAGTCTAAGCTGAAAGTTCCCTCACTGCTGGGAAAAACAGTATATCTGAAGGAGGATTGGTATTATATATGTAATCTATAACGTGACTTTGTCTTTTGCAAAAATTCCCATTCAGCAGGGCAAGGAGCTGGGAGACCCTGAGCAGTCTGACTTCACAGTCAGACTGAAGATGGTAAACACTTACAGGAGATAAAAGTTTGATGTTCTTCAGAGGTAAACCTGGTCAGAGACCAAGTTTTTGATGTGGATACAAGCTTCATCTCCTGCCTTGCTTCTGCAGCCAGTGGGTCCAAATTCCGGTAAAGTCAGACTGAAGATACAGTCTCTCCTCTCACCCTTTCAGCCCCACAGCCACCACCACCACCTCAAACTGCCTGGTGCACTGGAGGTCCTACTTTCATCTGACTCATTCTCCTTTTCTGTCACAGTGACCTCCAGTGGTTCTCTTCATTTATGTCCTTCATGCTGTGTCCCTCTAAAAAACTGGGCTAATTTTTTCCCTTTTTTCTTTGCTTTTTTTTTTTTTAACATCCACAGAGCAAAATGTGTTGAAGGGAAGAAATCAGAACACATCAGTCTTTTAATCAGATTTTTATTGTTGGTTGTGTGGGCACTGGATTCCTCCCCACTGAACATGAAGGAAAGGCATGCATCTGTGAGACTGGTGAAATAATTAACTGGTGAAACAGAACCATTATTTGTGACTATTAAATGAATGAGTAAAACTGTTCTCAGATCTGCCAAAATGTTCACATAGAAAAATCAGACTGCTCAAGGGGAGGGAGGGGGTGAGAGGCTTGGAAAAACTGATTTGCTGAAGTTTGAAGCAGGTCAGGGAAGACTGGGGGAGGGGAAGGGACTAACTTCATCTCTGAGGTGGTCCCACTTTCAAGAACTTTGTGAGCCCTCTTTCTGGAAGTGGTTCTCTTTATACATTCAGACTTGGCTGGCAGCAGTCACCTTGCTTGGCCTTCCCTTATTTAAAGAAACAGCTGCATATGTCAGTGTTTTTGTTGCTCTACTTTGTACCTTGTGCCAGAAGCTCTGAAGTTATAAGTCTGCTCACCTTATATGTACAGCTTATAAATCTGTACTCTGATGGGACAGCCCTGGAGGACAGGGATGAAAGGGAAGGGCATCAGAGGCTAAGACTGAGACACCTCTATAGGCAAAGACAGATCACAGTAGACTGGAAGAGAAATTGTGTTGAAAATTAGTCAAATGCTGTCAAACTCTGAGGGGTCCTTGGGGGTATTTTTTATGATATATACTAATAATACCAGTGAACCCAAGAGAAGGTTTGCATGACTAAAGGCCCTTGAATATTGCTCTACAGCTTCCCTTGCCCTGCCCATCAATGCCCCACAACAGTATCAGAAAACCAGAAGTCTGGTTGTTTAAGGAAGTTCCTCATAAACTAATTTATTGTCTACTGTATCGGGGGAAATTTACACATAAATTTCCCAGCTTGGAAATGCCTGCAGTGTGCAGTCTTGCTTGGACATAGCTTATGTGTCTGATCTGCTGTGACCTTCCTCATTCTTGATAGCCTTGTCTAGTGGCAGAAGGGTAAATATTGGTGAAATGAGTGATGAGTCCCATTAATCCAATGTGAGATCAACATCTGGTTTCTGGGCTAATCTGATCTTTTCTTGAGATGGATGAAAAGCCTGCCCTGAGACAAACTTCCCTAGGAAAATAGTCACAGCACCTAGCCTGACAAAGCTCAAGGAGCATTTGGGCAATACTCTCAGGAACAGAGTATCACTCCTGGGGATGGTGCTCTGCAGGGCCAGGAGCTGGGCTCGGTGATCCTTATGGCTCCACCCTTCCAGCTCAAGATATTCTGTCATTCTGTGATTCTGGGAATGATTCTGTGGTTTTTGTGACTCTGTGATTCTCTGATGATTCTGTAATTCTGGGATTCTGTGGTTCTGGGATTCCATGAATATATCATGCTGTAATTCGGTGGTTCTGTGGTTCTGTGACTCTGGGATTCTGTGACTCTGGGATGCTGTGGTTCCATGAATCTGTGGTTCTGTGATTCTGTGACTCCATGAATCTGGGATTCTGTAGTTCTGTGACTCTGTGGTTCTGTGACTGTTTTCTGTGATTCTTTGGTTCTGTGACTCAGTGGCTTTGTGGCTCTGTGATTCCATGAATCTGTGATTCTGTGACTGACTCTGTGATTCTGTGATTCCATGAATCTGTGATTCTGTGACTCTGTGATTCTGTGACTGTGATTCCATAAATCTGTGATTCTGTGACTCTGTGACTCTGTGATTCTGTGATTCCATGAATCTGTGATTCTGTGACTCTGTGATTCTGTGACTGTGATTCCATGAATCTGTGATTCTGTGACTCTGTGAGCCTCACCCCATCAGGAGGCAGCCGGTGTGCAGTGAGCACATCCAGCAGTGCCCGGGGCCATCTGCTGGGCCCGGGGATAGCTCCTGCTAACATCAACAAAAGCTCTGCAGGGTGTTTATAGTGCACCCAGAGCAGCATTCCTTTCTCGGTTCCTAACAGACGCTGCATGTTCCACTGCAGATTGTTCCATGTAATCCCACCTAGGCTCTGACAAATCAGACCACTGCTCTTCCAGGCAACTTGCCTTTGTGCTCCCTTTCCTCTTCATCTGCAAAAATCACCAAGGATGAGCCAGGCATTCTCCTGAGCTCCTTTGTTCCTAGTATTTTCATAAGATCCTTGGGCATGGTTTTGATTATGCATGCATATGCTCTTACTACAATGCTGTTTAAATAATAACACACACAGCAAAATGTTCATGTGAGTGTGTTCTAAATTTATTGGTGATTTTCGACCATAAGACTGCTATGTCTGTCTCTGCTGGTCTCTGGCTGCTGGCTTTTTTTATAAGTGTAACTATTAATGGTCCCAGTGGGTTGATCTTTGTCTGATAAAAATGTCTCTTAAATGGATTAAATGTAAGTGATGAATCAACTGTTGTTAGAGCCACTCTTAACTCCAAGTATTTACCCCATGTCATCTTATCATTATCTGAGCAACTCAAATGCAGTCATAGTGATTGTGATATATTTATTTAAAGTTTTCATTCTTGTGCCAATAATGAGCCTCTAAAACTGAGAAAAGCTGAGAGTTCTGGATCTGCTTAGCCCTATGGAGTCCTGATGTAAGAGTAAGTACAATACAAAAATAAAATCCAAAATCAGTAGACGTCAGCTGCATTTCATTAATGTGGATATCATTTTCTGTATCTTATTTCATGATCTGATGTTTCAGATATTAACAAATCTACTCTGTCCTGTAAGGAACTTCCTGTAGCCATTGCACAACATCCAGGCTGCTTGAGAAGGGGCCTTTGGAAGAACAGCTTCTCTGGATCTTTCACACTCAAAAATCCCAAACTTTTGTTAAGTTTTTATACCGAAGCCAGTTTCTCCCAGCAATCACTTGGAACTGTGTATCCTTCATGTGGCTGTCAGTAACACTGTCCTGGTTGTCCCAGGAGATGAGCCCATACATCCTCCCAGCCTCTGGCAGTGGCTCTGCCCCTGCTCTTGCCTTCTTCTTCCCCCCTTCTCTGCAGAGTCTGTGCCTTGTCATGGTTTCGCTGTGAGTGGCTGGCAGGTTCTGTATCCAGCAAACACCAGAGCCTCCCTGTGATCAGGGACTGAGCACTTGTGCATGTGAGAAACCCTGCTGTGGTCCAGGAGACCATGCAATCCTTGCTTATTTAAGGGTAAGGAATGATGTGGGATTCATATGGGTACATTAGACTCAAACTTCTCGAGGCTGTGCAGCAACCCAAGGTGCTTTTCTCAGGATATTTGGGGAGTTACAAGGAGGCTTGTCCTTCATCTCTGGTGATTTCATGTGTGAGAGTGGAATGTCATCACTGCAAAATAAGAAGAAGATCCATCATTATCCCCAAAAGCATGATAAACCCATTTTATCTTATGAAAAATGTATTAAGCCTATGTGCTTTCCTGGTAAATCTCTCCTGGTTGTTATTGGAAAAGGAACAGGAGCGATGCAAAAGGTAGAAAGGGAAAGAATCTATTTACAGACTCTTCTTGTCTGCTGGCATTGGAAACTGTAGACATTTTAAACTGGGTACAGCAAAGCCCTAAATCTACCCTGTTTTGTCTCAGAATTCCAAAAGGAGACTGGCCTAAAAGCCTGACTGAGGAATTGGCTACCAAAGCCCCAGTTCTCACATGGTTGGGCCACCACCCCTGTGCTCCCTGGCCTAAAAAGGACAGGGCAGAAGGTGGCAGTTCTCATTTCACACTGGGGGTTGGTCTGATTGCTGACCTGAACCTCTGACAGAATGTTACACAGGCACTTTTCCTCTTACTGGGAAAAGGTCTGATCTTGTTTGGATCACGCACCCACAGTGCTTGTGTGTTTCCATGGCCTTTCAGCTAGTAAAGGGTGAGGGAGGGCAAGAACAAGTTTGTGAAAACAGGTAAAGTGTCTAGCAGTGTGAAAACTTGAGCTGGATCAGAGTAGATCTTCACTCCTCTAGTGCAGTGACAAAATGGGGAAAGTGGATATACCAAACAATGGATGTACATGACCAGATGGGATTCTTTTGTCTTTTGTTGTGCCCTAGTTTTCTGCTTGAGTGACCCAGATCTTGTCAAATGCATTTCTAACAGTTACCCACACAAATCCCTCCTGCCTCTAACATGCTTGTAGATGCACGACCATGGCAAGAAAGGTGGTTCCAATACATAAGGAAGGATTTTCCTTAGTAAATGTTTAAGACTTTCCTATAAGATCCACCGGAAAAAAAAAATCGCTTCAAATTTTCAGAAGCTTTTCTTAAGGGAGCTTGGTCCACAATATGCAGAGTGGCCTCAAACATGCTCTCTGAAGTCCAAGCCTGTGCTTTAGCACAGCAGTGAGCCCATGAATGTGCAGAGGATGCTCACCTGCCCTGTCAGACAGCAGAATCCAGCTGTTGGATGACCCATAGCATATGCATTGCAAACCACTCTCTTGGATCACTCACACATCTGGAAAGAAAGGCATGGAGAAGGTTAGATCATAGACATTTTCCACAGCAAATTAGTTAACATTAACTGCAGGAAAAAATTATTTGTGAGGAGAACCATCCAGGAAACCAATTAAAAAAGTGGACTCGAGGGGGTATGTTTTCAGAGAACTGTGTGGGAAGCTGTGTGCATAGCTTCCACTGAAGTCAGTATCCAGAGGGGCATCCTGGGGGATGGATGGGTCATGAGAAAATGTCTTTAAGCATTGTCACCTATATCTGGGTGAATATGAAACCTGTCACTTATTACCTGATGAGTGTGTTTATAGCCTGGTTAGCAACTGTGGGAAAAAAATCCAACAAAACCAAACCAAACCAAAACTACCACCACCAGAATCAATCAACCAACCAACCAATCCAGTGAGGGGGAGGGGGCAGGTTACACATCAATGCTTTACATTTATGCCCCAAGCTTTTCACACAGCTCACAAACCTTCAGAGAACTGGGCAAATCTGACTCCATTTTGAATAATAACTAGTTATTAAGAAATGAAATTACTTAGCCAAGGAGTCCAGTGCTCTCCCCATTAGAATCGGGGATGAATGCATGTGCCTCTTTTCCTGCTTTGTTCTTGAATCTATTTGCAGAAACCAGTGGTGCTTTCAGTAGAGGACAAAATGTACTTTTTAGTGACTTTGTTGTTCATCTGACCCAACTCCTCATGCTGATGGTTCCTATTTTATTTTGGGAGGTATTCATGTTATGGTGATTAAAAGGTAGCTTGTGCTTCCTCTAGTAGTATCTCTTTTGTAAATAAATAAGGCTCCTCAGACTCCACAGAAACTATCACAGCACTTTTTCTCTGCAGTAAATTATGACCAAATAACAAAATGTTTCAAACTCTCAAAGGCTGTAACTAAATACAGCCAGCATTCCCCTACTTTCTGAATTACTGCAAGAAAGCCAAGTTCTCTGTGGTGGCTCAGCAGATCAAGGGCACTTACTCATAAGTGAACAGGCATGATCACTGCACTGTGGCTGCATTGTGTTGGGATAGTGCTGTCCACAGGTTGGGGTGGGGAATGCTTCAAACCAAGCCAAGCAGTTCCTGTGCCTGAAATGCCTTCCTTGAGAGCATAGAGCCCTTCCAGAGGACAGGTATAAACTGCATTGGTTGTTTTTTGTGTGTCTCAAAGGCCAGATAAATGTCTGTATTTACAAAGGACCATGAAACAAACTCTGTGAGAGGAACTCTACTGTTGGATGAGCTCCCTGTGCCAAGTGCACGGAGCCTGGAAAGGTCTGTGATGGAGGTCCAGCACAGGGGAGCTGCTGGGAAGAGCTGTCAGCATTTGATGTCTCTTAACCACTTTTAAGTTCTGTAGTAAACATGGTGACTGCTGCAAAACCAGAGAGGTGGTGGGGTGCCAAATCTGTGTTCCCCTCAGAGGTCTTGGGCAGGAACAAAGTTTCAGACTGTGCTGGTTGGATCTGGGAGGCAGGACTGCTGCTCAGGACACTCCTGAGTGAGGCCACCATCTCCTGGAGTGACACTCTATCCTCATTTCTTTGTAATTCTGACTCGTATTTGACCTCTCCAACTAAAACTTTGTAAACTGCCTTTCAGGAGATTTCAGCCAAAGTAGTCATACCCTGTTTAAATGTAAACCAAGGAAAACCAATTGTATTACCCATAGTAAACATCCTTTGGAATTTCTTCTGAGAAGCCCTAGCACCTCTATGGCTCACAGAGGAAAAAGTGGAAATTTGGAAGGGCATCCTCTGCATTGCTAATGTGCTTTTATCACCTTGAGGAACATCTGGGCATGCTGTAACCCTCAAAAAAATCACACTAATTTAATGGAATCTCCTTTATCAGAAAAAGCCTTAATTATGGTTCAGCTCCTGTGCATGAGTGGACTTTCTGTGCACATCTCACCACCCTCCAGGAGTGCAGACCCTGCCATCTCAGCAGGCTCATGTTCAGAGATGATGAAGGCAAAGGATGATTTTCCCTACAGCTCCTGCTTAACCAGGAGCTTGGGAAAAGGCTCTGGGATAGAGTGGTGCGAAGCAAAGTGAGGAGGAAACTGCCACAGTGTCCTGGCTGCTCTTCCTGCTGGGAGGTGGTAGAGAGCAGGAGGAAGCTGGTGGGGATGCTGAGGGGAGGGCACAACCCTCAGTGGAAAAGCTGGGATGAAGGGCTTGGAGAAACACAAGATCAGTGGCTGTGAGGTAGGATGTGAGAAAGGACTTGCTGAAACAAGAGACTGGTGAGGGAAGGTGCTGTGGGGGAAGTGAGGTCTGGGATTAGCTGGGAATAGGGAGAGCAAGAGAAGCAGAGCTGAAAGGACATGAATGCAAGAGTGCAGCCTTCCTAGAGGTCATTCAGTGAAACATGAAATATTGAAGTTTGAGAATAATTTCTTTTCTCCTCCAGCATTTGGTGTCCTGGCCATCAGAAAATATCAGGATAAGTCCTGATTCTTAGGTCCTGACCCCTGCAGGAGTCTTTGAGACTAGTTAAACCTTTAGGGTTGAACTGTATGAGAAACTGAAATCTCTGGAAGATTTTACCCCTCACCACAAGAAAGGCAAAGCTGCTCTAGTTTGTCTCAGAAATGAGGATCTTCAGGATTTATTTCCCTGCAAAGCTGAGAACTCAAAGAAGTCTTGTACTGAACTTGGTGGAGTCTGCAGCACGGACTTTCAAACCAGAGTCTATGAAGCACAGGTTGCACACACAGATTTTGTAAGGCCTGTGCAAAGGTCTTTCAGAAAAACAGGACTTTTGCTTAAACTCTCTACAATTGCAGATTTTACCTATAGGAAACTAGGAAAAAAAATTACATGTCCTTAATGGACAGTAGAAGGATACAGGGCAGACCAGAGACACTTCAAAATCAGTTTTCCTCTTGTGAGGAGGCCACTTCTGTGGAGCCAAGGTTAAGCACTTGGGTTTTTGGATTGGTTTATGCTCTTTGGGCCCCTGTCTGCCAAGGCTCATCCTTTCTGATGAAGATAAACTGCCTCTGCCCACCGGAGCTTTCAGTTTTAGTTCCAGCTGGGATATGCTGGTAATCCTGAGATACAAAATTGTCTTCTGAATATATTGCAGTTAACTTCAGTTGTATAAATCCAAGCATTAGCTGGATACTATAAATAGGCAGGATGTGCAAGGAGGCCAAGTGAAAAATTCGTAGAAACCCTGCCTTTTTTCCTTAGTGCTAGGCTTCTTCACATATAATATTTTTCATCTGAAAGGGAAACAGCATGCACATGCTTTGTGGCTGTTGTAATTAACTGGACATAATGAAGCGTTGAATTTCACACTTCAGAGAAGTAGATTGGGAAGGATGGGTAATTTTTTCTCAAGTTTCCCTGCTTTTAGTATTTTCTTGGAGGTAGTTTTCTGCAACAGTGGGTAGGGAGCAGAAATACATCTGGTTTATATTACATGATGGCTGTACTTTGGCAATGGAAAAAGATGGCACTTTAAAAAAAGGAAATAAGAATAAAAAAGAAAAGTTTGGCAACTACAGAACAGCGCAACAATTACAAGAACTATCTTAAAATTCCCAGGATTTGTGATTTATTTTTCCATGCTTGCATTTTTCTGATGTTGTTGGTTTTAAAAGGGTGGGACAGAGGAAATTCAGTTGGACTTTGCAAAGTTCAGATATCTCAGTGAAACAATCCCCTTTACTCAGGTTGCCCCAACAGCAGCTGCTGTGATTTGGATGTGAAAGCGATAAGAAGCAAGAAAAAGTGATACACCATGATTTTTTTTCTTGTATTTTCTTCATCAGTGGACATGAAGTCTTGAAGGGGGTCTCTCTATTAGCTGGTCTAATCTATGGAGACGAGGCAGAAGCAGGATTAATGCAGATGGTTTTGGAAACAGAACCTTTTGAAGCATCTTTGTGGTGGGAGAGGGGAAAATTTATTCCAGCAACGCAAGAGCACCTCACGAAGTGTCCTGGGTGCAGTTTGCAGTCTCTCTTCCCTTTGTATATTCACCCAGAAAACGGGTTTTGCCCTTCTCACACAAAAGCAAGAAGAGCTGAGGCTGTGCTCGTGTTGTGGCCAGAGCTCTGGGGCCTTTTTCACCCCCAGGTTGTTCAGCAACTGAGTTAACTTGAAATAGACCACTGGAACAAAAATACGTTCTGAGTGATTTTTAAGTAAAAGCTAATGTGAAAATGTGGGAGTTTAGACCAATATAAACACATGACATTTAAAACAATTTTCAAATGTAGTAAATAAAAAAACTTGTTCCTGCTCTTGAAATTCCCAAAGAACACATTTTCCTTCTGAGTCATGATTTAATTAGATTATATTTTATTAGACATTCTTTACAAATTTTAAAATACTGCTATTATACATGCACAAAGGAAAATCAGTTTGAACAATTGTATGTAGGCATTCATTGAAATCAACCACAAAACAGGAACATTTTATGTCAGTTATCAATATACTCAATATGTATATCTAAAGTGCATTATGTTACAAAAAATATAGAAAGTCAGCAGCACCAAGATACGTTCACAAAATAAATACACCAGTCAACAAAATAAATTATGGTTAATGTGACAATAATAATTGTCTTAGCCTTAGCCAAAAAAAAAAAAAAAAGAGGAAAATTCACAATAACCAAATGTGCAGTTTCAGAGAGCAATGGGGGGAAAAGGTTTTATTCTGAGCATTTACAATATTTACAGGTAATAAATATTTTAATACTTCCCATATGTTCACTATTACAGAATACTGCAATGTGTCTTCCAAATATCTCTTGCTGAAATTGTCAGCGCCTCCTGCAAAGAAAAGAAAAGACAGGAAAACCAGAAAAATTAATTAATTTTCACTTCAAATGTGTGGACATAGAATAATAGCAAGAGTGCCACAGACTGCAACAGGTGTGCCTTGCTAGTAACCATCTGCAACAACAGGGCCTGCTTGACCATGTCACAGTTTTAGACATTTATTCAAGATGTCTGTTGTTTTTCTCAATGCAACCCCTCTAGAAGTGTGATGACCTACAGTTTGTCACACACTGAGGCCATTGGACCCTCAAAGGAATGGAAAGGGGCTTTTTTTTAAATTTAGAGCCTTATGCATGAAGATTTCTAAATGCTACAGGCAGAAGAATTGTATCACCCTATGATAAAAATGTCAAGTGCTGAAAAGAAAAGAAATACAGTCAAAAGCGAAGATAGTTTTGAGTCCTTGTTCACGTGTGGAGATGATGTGTTAACTGCTGGGGTGTGATGCCATGTTCTGATTCAAAGAGTGCCACGGGGCTTATTTGTTCTCTTTTTTCCCACTGATAGACCACCCCTTAGGCAAGGGGCTGTGTTGTGTCTGTGAGCAAAGGCTGCTCAGGGCTTGGAGCAGCACACCCTTGATAGCATTTCTCCAGTGCTTGACCGAGTGAAAAGGCTTCAATCCCGAAACTTTCCCTCTGGGAGCCAGAGAACTTGGTCCTGAAAGAAGGCAACCATCCCATCCTGTTACCCTCCAGCTCCTGCTGCATTCAGCCCAGCTGAAGCAATCAGCTGCACCCAGTCCTGAGACCTGGGAGTTTTCTAGGGGATGCTGCAGTGGAGTGTGAGTTCTCTCCCCAGGACAACAAAGCAGAGCTGCTCCCACCCTGTCAGGGTACTCCTTGTACTCCAACGTGAAGTTGCTCAGAGGTGCTGCAGGAAACGCTGAAAGGTTGGGGTTCTTTCCCCTTCTGTCTCTGTGAACAGCATGTTTTTTTGGGGTTCCCTGGGAAACACCTAAGGGTGGAATGTGGAGAT
Source organism: Peucedramus taeniatus (assembly GCA_013400575.1). Classification (NCBI taxonomy): domain Eukaryota; kingdom Metazoa; phylum Chordata; class Aves; order Passeriformes; family Fringillidae; genus Peucedramus; species Peucedramus taeniatus. Next base: position 922,052 of record WBNO01021826.1, read on the forward strand.
ATAGGATGGAGTAGGATTGTCTCTTCTGCAGGACTGATCACCAAAGCTGGGGGGCAACATCCCATGTGGCAAAAGTGTGTCGGTGTGAGGCACAACAAAACTCAGCTCCTGGAGAGTTTAAAAGGTTTTTTTAGCATGCACATTGAAAGGGAGGCTACATCTATCATTAGGGAGTTTACTCATTCGAAAGGGGTTTTTTTTTGAAATTAAGTAAGAGCACCTTAATTTCATTGAAATGGGAATATAGCTGGAATATTCATGAGAAATAACTTTTAAAGTGCCTGGAATGGAAAAGCTAGCATGAAGCTCCTTGATAATTAGCTAGCAACAATATTAGGGTCCATTTCAGGATATATTCCAACAGGTATAACAATGGCACATCATTCATACAGCATGGCAGTGTATGTGTGTGTGCCTGCACTACTCAGGCCTATTTCTAAGAGGGTGACATTTTCAATTTAGCCTGGATTTTAGGCTTGGTTTTATTAAAATTAAAGCTAAGCCACATCTTGACAGTGGGCTCTGAACTAATGATAATTTGCAAGCTGTGTTCTGTGATTTGTACCTAGGTCTTGCAAGATTGGCTTATTCCATGAGATACTCCTTATAGTAAGTTAAAAGATCTAGAGTTTATATTACTGTTGTCCATTTTTTTTGACCTAAACCCAAAATTTTGTTTTCAAGACTGATCAGAGAGAATTGGCATGAAGATTTAGTCCAGGGTGTTCAGCAGAAAAGAAGCACAGAGATACAGTGAAAATCATGCTTAAAGTTTACATCTTTTACTAGCCTACTGAGATAACTAAAAACTCAGGTACTAGAAGTTTGTTAGGGCTAAACCAAGATGTTCTCTATTGGTTGTGAAGGAGGAATTCCCTTTTCCTTTTTAATGGATTCTCCTTGTTTAGTCATCTCCAATTAATTATCTAAAATATAGGTTCTTTTTAGGAATCTTTGAGAAATGCTGCATTTGGATGTTGGACTCCACAGTAAAGCTGAGAGCCTTCAGCCATCCAGGCACACTTCAAACAGAAAGGCTGAACTGAGAAAATCAACAGGGTTGTACCCGTAGCTCTTTTATAGATCCCATTAGATGGACACCAAGACAGCACAGCAAGAAAAAGAAGTAATTGTGTAAATTCCCTAGGATGTTTTTCCCTAGATTCTAGATTTCTTTGTGCTCAAGACAGGTGTTATTTACTGACCAACACATTCCCTTGACACCTGTTGAAACCTCAGGCACCTCCTGAGCAGAATCCTGAAGTTTGCCTTTCCTAAGGTGCTGAGACAAACCAGCATCTCTTACTTCCCTCTTGCCTGCTAAAGCCATGCCAACTGGTTTATGGTCTGGGCTACCCTGGCCTATGGTCTGAGTGCCCAGCCCCAGGTGTTGGTACCTCCTGTAGATGCCAGCATGAGCTGAGGTGATGGACCACATTGCAAACTGTGGCCTGTAAAGCTTAACCCCAGGCTGGATTTTAATAAATCCCACAGGTGGTGTCTCTTTCCAAGGGATTTACTGCAAGCAAGCAGCACTTCTCTTACATCTCTGTTCTGCCAAGGTGAAGGGGAGGAGGAGAGAAAAGGATGGGGTTTTGCTGGTGAAATGCAAGTATTTTAGGAGAACTGAAGAGTGGAATCCTTGGCTTTGCCTGCAAGTGTGCAGATTTCCACTCAAGCTGAGATGACTGCATGGGGATGATTCACTTGTGACATCTAGGCTGAGGTCTCCAGGCTACTGACCTAAAAACCCTTCACTGTCATGCATGAGGGAATCATGTCCTTCTCCAAGAGCAATGCTAAACATTTTTAAGCAGCAACGTAATTGTTTCACAAGCTAGCTAAAGGATGGAGCTGAATTTAAAAATCCTAATGGCGGGGAAAATTTTATGGTGAAAGGCTGGTCTGCATTGCTTGCAGATATTACTGAGAGAGAATTTTTCTGTGTTCTCCCCTAAGGTTAAACAGTAAAATGAAAAACTGTAAACCAAGGGTAGGAAAGTTGCCAAAAAGAGGAGGTGTTGAGAGGAAGGAAAGAAAACTTCACCATTTTATAGATGCAAAGCCTTAAATAAAAGTCAAAGCTTTCAATGTGCTGAGGCCCAAGTGTGGGACCAAGATACAATGTGATACACTACGGTTAAAGCAGGAAAGGAAAATTTAGTGACTGTGATGTGCTTCCTTTTTACAGAACCACCTTCACTTACTACTCAGCTTCAGGAAGCAGATTTTGGCAATAAGTTGTTTATGTGAATTGTGTCTCATCAGAAGGAAAGGTTCTGTCCCCAGTGCAAAGTGGAAGGGGCACTTACCTGCAGAGAGCACCTTGGGACTGTGCTTGAAAAGCCACTGCCCAGTCACGAGTACAAAGATCTGCTTTTACTCCCAGTTTGAGCGAGGCCTCAGCCTCGGCCTCTCACACCAAGGGATAACAACTTTAGTTAAATACATGTCATGCTCCCCAAAAGAATATTGCAGAATTACCTTAAAGTTTGATTATGTGTAGTAACAGAGATGTCCAAGAGTGGGCTCTCGGTCACGACGTCTCCGTACACGCCAGAATTTATCCAAGCTGAGCGGGTTCGCCTCTTTTTCTTCTCCTGCTCCTTACGTTTTCCAGGCTTCGCTTTCTTTTTCTTCCCTGACACCTTCAGGGGCTGCTCCTTGTAGGTCTGTGATTTGTTTGTCTCCTGAGTTAGGTATCTGCCCTCATCTTCACTGCCAAACCGAACAGGGTAGTTCTTTGTGTTGGTGGCAGGTTTAGGGTTAGGTGACACCTCTGACGTTGCACGGATCTCTGCAGTGTTGACACCTTCGATTAAATTTTGAAGGAATATTCTCCTTCGTAAGTCTTGGATTGACTTGCCCTTGTCATGCAATAGCTGGTGCTCTGATACAGCCCGTTTGCTAAAGGAAGAGAAGAGAGGAGAGGGAAAAAATGTTTAGGATCTGGTTATTGCCCAGTGCTTGACAGAGCTTCTCTCTTCTCTGGCTGTAGTGGCCACAGTGACCATGTACCAGCTTGGAGACATCCAGTGAAGCCAGACTGCTGGAGCAAGTCCTGCTTCCTCCTGAGAGTAGCTGCTCTCAGCAGAGAAGGGAAAGACCTAAGCGGGTAATAATTCTCAGCTGACCGATCACACACACCACTGGACCTGGAGCTGGATTAGTCACTGCTCTGTTCTAGGAAAGCATCATGACTCTTAATATATCACACTTGAGGCAGTAAAAGCCAAAAGGCTGTTGTCAGAGACAGAAAAACTAAAGGGTCAGATAATGCAGCAAGAGAGGGAAAACCCAGCACATGTACTGAAGCCGGAAGCAGTGTTTATACAGCATCATTCTAGTGATTTTCTTCTGCTCAGTCATGTACTTCAAAAACATAAACAAGCACATAAAAGTGCATTTTACTCCTACATTTAAATAAGTGCAATTGTAGGAGTGTAAAGGAAAAATATTTGAATCTGGGTGCTTAAAACACAGGCACTTCAGTCCATGATGTGCTATCCAAGGAGGCAGCCTGAGCATCAGCAGAGATTAGCCTCAGCCTGTCCTGTGGATTTACTGCTTGGTCACTTGTGTCTAATTATGGTTTTAGATTCCCTCCTACTATTGCTTGAAGTGTGAACTTTTGGGGCTAAATTTCTTGTCTGCTGTGCTGTTTGAATTTTATGCTAACCCTCCTCATTGGATCTTCTTCAATAGTATCCTGGTTTGTTGGAATGGTTTTTCCAGAGTTCATCCTGACCTTTTGGTACACTGAGCTCTGTCTTGTTTTCGAGGAACTGGGAGTTGAGCAGCTATCTGTCTTTTAGAGATGTTGTACTGGCAAAGAATGTATTAAACATCTGAGGAAAGAAGATACAAATGGCACCTGGATAATAAATAACCAGAGAAAATGTGAGAAAATACATGCCTTTTTTTTGAAGTGGAATAGATGCACAGCTGTGCTGTGAACCACAGACAGAGCACAAGCTGGGATTTCAGCTACGTTCCCATGAATGCAATAATACAGTTTACTCTTCCAATTGCTCTACTCCAGCATGCAGAGTTTGGCTATGAAATCTCTCCTCCTGCATCAGGGTATGGCACATAACTGGATTCTCACTGGCCAAAGAAATTCCATTCACTGCCTTGCCTGTCCTATAATCATTTGGTCAATTAGCTGGGTAAGAAGTGGTTTCTGCATGTGGGTGAACTGGAAGAAGACACATCATTGGGAGTGAATATTCCTTCCTTCCATCCCATCCCTCTTTTTCCTGCTATGTTACCAGATTTGAAAATGCAAAATATTTGGGAGTGTTCTGCAGGTTCTCTTTCTCAGTCCCCTCAGCTAAACTCTTTAGGTTTATGACTTGATCAACAGCAGAGCTATTGGAAGTTGGCAATTTCAAGTAGCTCTGGTTTAAGAGCATCCTCTTCAATTTTTGTCTTTGTAGGGCTGTACTTTTTGAGTATTGGGTTCAAGTGATGGATTGAAGTGATACTACATCTCTATTGCTCAGTGCAAAATTCAAACAGCAGCTTTCCCCCGTTCCACAATGAGACTGGAAGATGACTGTCAAAATCTTGCTCAAAATCAGCTCTGTGTATACAGAGGTTTGTGAGTCCACACGTAATCAAATATTGTCCATGTTTTAAGTGTCCCAAAATCAGTTTTGGATGACTTCAGCCTTTAAGACAAATATTTTATGCCCCTCTACTAAATGTCCCTAAACAAAAATGCAATGTGATAATGCTAAGCTGGTCCCATATCATGTCTTTCTCTTCAGTGCAGCTGTGACCATTAACACAAGCTCATGATCCCCCTCTGAATTTTTTTGAACAAGAGCCATCTCCAACACCCTTCTCATTAGGGTCAGTCTGATTGGCAAGTAGGCCAATAAAACCAGCACCCTGGGTTCCTCTGTGTGACTGCCTCTGTGCTGCCTGTCAGGCTGTCCAGCATGACTCAGGTTATATTCCAAGCTTCAGTGGTCTATTTTCTCAGGAAATTTGCATGGGAAATGCAGTTCTGCTTTCACTCTTCTAGTTCATAGAAAGTATATGAAATCTCCATGCTTTAGGGAGTGTAAACCAGTGTCTCATGTGATGAGCAAAGCTTTCCTACTGCCTCTTGTGAACCCCCAAGGATAATTCATTCTATCACAGACAACCCAAAGCTGTCTTAATCTTCTAATGTGTATTTGGTCAACTTCCCCACTGTGACAATATTTTGACTCTCCAAAGCCTGTTATTAAAGTCCTCTTGATTGAAAACCTATTCCATTTTACAGAACTGAAACCTAAACATTTGGTTCCAGTAGACACAAGGCAGTCAGAGTGCATTACAAGATCTACATCTTGAGTGAGTATGCATTTCCAAAATAATGCAGGGATTGACGTGTGAGGGGTTGGTGTGCCAAAGAGGGTGGGTTTCTCTTTAAATGTCTGTATGATATTTAGCATCAAGTCTGGCCCCAAATAACTTTCTGCTATTCCAGATGATTGTATAACATTATGTAGTGTTACATTTCACATGACTTTTATTACTCAGCCAGACTTAAGGATTACATTTTGCCTACCAGCTTCCTTTGTATACTCTAAATCAAAAAACCTCCTTGGAACAAAGATGATACGTATCTCTTTGACCTTCTGCCTCCTTCTGCTTCAGTTATTCAAACAACTCCTATGTTTGTAAATCATGGAGAAGGCCTTGACCAAGAGGACTGATGTAAGAAGTGCTTCATAATGGAGATATCAACAATATCTCACCCACACACTCAGGGTAGGAAGGCAATGGAGACTGCAATGATTGCATTCACATATTGGCCACAATATGGAAAAAAATATTAGGCTGTTAGGGTTAAGATGACCCACTAGAGGTCCCTTCCATCCTTCTATAAAATGCACCTCTCATCCAAGGATAAGGATCCTATACCCAAACCAAGAGCAGTAGATGCTAAGCTTACATATGGCAGGCACTTTTGAGAGAGGGATGTTGATGGTTTTTACTTGACCAGAGCATCCAAACTAATTAGTGGATCCAAGTACACTGTGTTCATATGAGACTGAGTGTCTCATCATGGGGACAGCAGCAGAAGTCCATGACTTGTGACTATCCTGACTTCACATACTTCCAGATAAGCTGCTCTTTTCAGGCACATTCCTCCTTTTTTTTTTTTTTTTTTTCCTTGAGATATCTAGCATTTCTAAAAGGCAACATTTTTCAAGCTACCACTTTCTATCTGAGAAAGCTGCTCTTATTTAGCTGTTATTATCCTTGACTGTTCATGTTGGGTCTGATCCTAAATTCAGCACATAACTGAGGTGGATTCATTCAGCTCTATGTATTTTGCAAGACTGAGTGCCCTTGCCACTGACTCCAAAGGGAGGGAAATCTGCTCAACCTATCTCAGGCTTCATAAAAATATTTTGAACAGATCTAGGGACATGATGCTGCGATGTCTAGACATGATGATAAAAATATGTAATTTCATTTCGAGGCATTACTGGTTTCTCAGTCCTTTAGCAGCTAAAGCACTCCTATAACAAATAACACGTCTGGAAATCTTTTCTTGGGACAATTTGCTATTGCTTTCCATGAGATATTTGCTTCAGCAAAGTCTGTAGAACCAGGCCTATGTAATTTTGATTATTTTTGCATGTCTATAATAATGTGCTTCAGTATATTCATCCGTTACTGGCTTAAGTTTTTGACTGAGAAAAAAAAAATCTCAAAGCCTAAGTGAGTTATTAACCATTAACTCTAGGAATGGTTTGTGGTGATATTAAAACAGGACACATGTTTGAGTGTGGTGTCTGTGTTTGTGCTGTGCCCACAAACAAAACTACATGAATGCCACTAACTGACAGCTGACTGGTTTCTTGTGTGTGTTTTACATGCCAGAGCAAAGAGGGAGTTGAGAAATGCATTTTCACTGGTTAGTACACTTTTCTTCCCCCCCCATCAGGACAGAATGGGGATGTTGGGAAGACCTCTAATCTTAACCTTTAAAAACAAGTGTTAGAACTATGCTAATTTCAAAAAGAGAAAGAGTATTTCTCTGCAAATCTAATTTTTTTAAACAACCAAATTTGGCTTAGATCCAGTTCAGAGTTTCCTAGCTAAGAAAATAACAGCATTTAACTGCACTTCAACTATTTTCCTTTTTTTAATTTATTTTTGAAACTGAAGTTTGATTCCTCTATATAATATAGTCCCAAAAGAAGGAAATAGCCCAAGAGTAGCTTTTAGGAGTACAAAACAGTTAAAAGTTAATGGACTGAGAATAATACACTATAACATTATCAGCAATAACATGTTCTACACAATTTGCTGTAGGAGATTTGTAATAGCTCTCTGCCTGGTGCCAAACTTTAGGTGTGTCTGAAGTCACTTCACCTGGGGTATTTTTTTTTTCTTTTGGCTGTTTGAGGTTATTATTATTATTATTATTATTATTATTATGTGTGTTACTTAAATTGCAGAGGAAGTGCTGTTTGGAGATCTTGTCCTTATGTATGTAATAAAACATTTACAAGGAAACCCATCTGAAATTGTTTGCTGTGTCATGTTTCCCTGTAAGTTGCGATCGGATTTTCCAGCACTCTTTCTCCAACTTGGCTTCCTTTGGAACTGAATAACAATACAGCCCTCCCCAGTGTGACTGAGGTGTTTCTTCCTTAGAAAATCTGATGCAAGTCCAGAGAAAGCCAGCGAGTTAGATGTGAGAGACAGCTGCTCCTGCATCAGCGCAGAGGCTGCTCCTGCACTTTGTGTACGGGTATTACTATCAACCAGGCTGATTATTTTGGAAGAAGCAAAAAGGTCATTTCCTGAACAGACTGTCTTAAGTTACACTATCATTTATCAAAAAATATGCCTCTGCCTATAAGTAAGATACTGGACTCCCTTTGGATTTTTTTTTTCCCCTGAAGTGGCAGAAATCCAAAGAAATTGTTCAGTACTTCAGTGTCATGATGGCCCTCACTTCTGCGTGTTTCCCCTACCCTTATCAATATTGGCTCCACGCCAGAGCCGAGGATGTGTCTGTAAGTTAATGTAACACACAGCATTTGGATAAACCGGGATGCTCCCTGCCAGTGTTCTGGGCAATTGCACAACAATCACCCAGCTGCGTCGGAAGAGAAGCCCCTCAGCTTTCACATCGCCTCCCCCAAAGCTTTGTAAGGTCAGACAGCTGCAAAGCGCCCTTTTCCTGCCCCAAAATGCCTCTTGCCGGCTCTCAGGCAGCGCCGGTGAGCACCTGGGGCAGGTAACCCGGGCCAGCCCCGAGCAGAGCCGGCAGCGCTGCGGAGCTCCAGGGCTGCCTCCCCACCCACCCCACCGCCGCAGCGAGGGCGAATAAATGGAAAGAAAAAAATAAAAAGAAACTCACAGTCTGCGGCTGATCCCCTCTACTGATCTCCCGTAGGAGGGCACGGAATAACTCAGCAGGAACACTGCAAAACTCCACTGCTGGAAGAGTTTAGCGAACATTGTATCCTCCGGGGCTTAAAACCTGCAAGGAAAGAGAGGTCAGTCCCGAGGGACAGATGTGCCAGCGCCGTCCTCAAGGAGTCCCCGCTTCGGCTCTACCAGCTCCGAGGCTCTGAAGGAAAAACAAACTTTCTGAGCTCTCGGCTCACTCCTTCCAAACTTCACTCTGTCTCTCTCCCTTCCTTGCTGTCTGCCTCTCCCTCCCTCCCTCTTTCCCTCCCTCCCTCCCTCTCTCTGTCTCTCGCTGCCCGCAGGCAAGATCTCTCTCGGTATTAGCTCAAAAAGCATCTAGCTCTCATTCGAACAGGGTTAGAGCGGGGTCCTGCGAGTTCCTTGAGCCCTGCTTAGTTCTAGTCCGCTAAGCCACTCTCACAGGGCTTTATGTTACAGCAGAAGCCCTCTTTGCAGATAAGGAAAGATTCCCAAAAGTCAGCTCAGCTGCTCGCTTCTCTGTAAGCAGGCGCGGACACACAAACACACACACAGGCTGAGGCAGAGGGGACATGCATCTCCACATCTGCCTTTCAGTATACCTCTGCAAAAAAAAAAAGGGTCAGGTTCACGTCTCCAGCTGCCAGAAAGTTTTGGTCCCCAACAGTGACAAGGAGAGAGACAAGCGGTGACAAGGAGAGACAAGGAAAGGTCGCTGCCTATCTGGAGAGCCCGAGAGGTCTGGGAGGAGCGGTAGCCCCGGGAGGCTCAGGGGCTGGGAAGCATGCTTGGCTCGGCAGGTTGGACTGGGCTGCAGCCTGCGATGTTCACACGCTCCGGAGCAGCCTCTGGGAGACCTGCGGGAGGACGGAGGGTTTTGCAAAGAGATGGCGCCCTAGGAACATGAGCGGAGAGAGCGAGAGCCCGGGCGGGATACCCACAGCCAAAACGGAGACTGGGAACCAGCGCTTCCCGGGCCCGCAATCAAAAAGGAGCGAAGAAAGGGAAACACCCGGCAGCACATGCACTCAGCGGACCCCAAGGACTCCGACCAAGCTCTCCGCATCTTCTGCGGCCGCACTCCTCTCTCGCCACCTTCTAGCTCTCCCTCTTTGTGTTTACCCCCGGATCAGCGCCTCCCCTGCCGCGGGGATTCCTCCCATCGCTGGGAGCACTTTTTAGCTCAAGCCCCACGGCGCTGCCCGGGACTGCTGCCGCCTTTCCTTGCACGCACCTACCGTTGTTGGTCGCCGTTCCCCTATTAGCCGGAGGGTCGGTCCCTAATGATGCTAATTGTACGCTAGTGAAGGGAGGGGGGGAGCTCAGGGGGAGGGCTGGGGGAAGGACTCGCGGTCTATGAACACAGGCTCTCCTGGCCAAAAAAGTAAACTAGTGGAAAGTTTTCTCCTCCTCTCCCTTTTTCGCCTTCCACTTCGCCCTCCTTCAGCCTGGCCAGGGCGCTGCAAACCTCTGCGTCAGGTTGCGCTCCCGTGCGGGGCGGGCAGAGCCGCGGGGCTGCGGGGACAGCGGCGGCCNGCCAGCCCTGGTCAGCCCCGGACAGCCCCAAACCCCTCCAGGCACCGCCGGCCGGCAGCCCCGCACCCCTCGACGGAGGCAGCAAACTTTTCCATCCCGGGACAACGCTTGTGTAAAACCCGAAGGCGACGCAGCCCGCCCGCCTCTCCGGCCTGTTGGCTCCAGGAGCTGCCCCCGGCTGCTGCAGGGGGACACGGGGACAGAGCCGAGGGGCAGCGCGCCCCTCGCCTCCACCCCGGCGGCTCTCCCGGAGGGAATTCCCTGCACTCCCATCTCCTCACGCAGGACGGGCCCTGCCAGCGCACACCTGAGGGCGCCGGCTCCGTGTCCGCAGCATCCCGGGAGCTCTCGCTCCTCCGCGGGGCTCCGCCGAGCCCGCCAGAGACCGCGGCGGGGACACCGGGCTCGCTGGCTGTGCCGCTGACAGCCTGATTTACAGGGAATGCTTTCCCAACACCCTCGCGAGCCGCAACAAAACACTGAGGCGTGCCGGCTCCTTCTCATCCTGCCCCCGAATTAAAGCAGGCTCTCCGGAGAAGGTTTAGTTGCAAAGCAAAGCGTTTTTCTACCTGCAGGTTATTTGGAGTTAAACGACGCCTGCTGACACGATTTAAAAGCCCAGATTCCACACCACAGAGGCAAATAAAACCGACAGCATAAGAGCTGAAATAGAAATCATGCTGAAAACATTAAATCGTTTATGCTGTAAATAAATTCCCCGAACACCTGGTAGGCTGTAAATTAAAATGTATAGCTAATAGGAGTCTTTGATTTACACCGCCCTTTCGACTAATTAAAAATAATTGTGACAACCCCAGAAAAGAATCCCCACACACTCATAAGGTGTATTGCTCATGTTAAAAGTAAAACTCCATCAAATTTTTTTAGAATTTCCTCTCCCCAGAAATGATTTTTTTTTTAAAAATACACCAAAAACCGACACACACCATCCTTTACAGACTCAGGAAAAATAAATAGCCTCTATAAACTCAGAATCCTGAAGTTTCTTCTCAATTTATCACTTCACCTTTTCCTTGAGTTACAGCTGTCTGTGCGTCTCAGAGATCACCCTGGCCAACAGTGGTTGCTCTTCTCAGCAATCGCTTCCAAAACTATGTTCTATGCTTAAGAAGAAGGAAACGGGAAAAAAAAAAAAAAAAAAAAAAAAGAAAAAAAAAGAAAAAAGAAGTTAAATGAGTTTTAAAAATTATATAAAGGCAATACTTTTCAAAAATCCAGCCAACAGAGTTTTGATTCTGCCTGCAGCAGATTAGGGCTAAATAAAGGGTGTTAAAAGCAGGTGCTTTTCTCCCTTGCTGCTCTTTTTATTATGAAGAACAGAAGCTTCCCCTAATATATATAGTGAGGGAGACCCTTCTCCATTGCTTTTATTGAAAAGACCAAACTTGTGACATCATTAACCACCTTCCTATGGCTGAGTTTGCCTCTTCTTTGCCTCAGTGGACTTGGGGAAAAAAAAAAAAAAAAAAAAAGAAGGAAGAGGAAAAAAAATAACACAACTCAACAACTATGGCTGCGTTAATACGGTTCAGAACCTGAGCAATGCCAAATGCTTTTAGGAGAGTCACTATCACCCCATGTCCCCCCTGCCTCCTGTCCCCCGAGGGCTCTCATCTGCAACCGTGGGAGCAGCGCTTTGTCACCTGCCACGTACACAAATGGGCAAACTCACGTACCCGTGAGCAAACTCCCGGTCCCAAGCCTCACCGCAAGCCTGAGCCCTCCTCCGGGGCAGGATGGGGAGAAAAGACCCCTCACTAGGGGTTTAAACCTTCCCCGCAGGATGCCGCGGGAGATGCTCTCCTGGGAGGGACCCGCCGCCACCTGCAGCATCTCCCGGTGTCCCCTGGCCCCGGAGGGGTGAGAAGGGATGAGGCTGGACTAGAGGATGGACCGGCGGAGCTTTAGGCGCGGTTCCAATCCCCACACCTGCGCCGAAGATCGCCCCGCTCACGGAGCCCCAGGGGCACGGCTGGCCCGGTGTCCGGGAGAGGGGAAAACACCAGAACTTTGCGGGGCTTTCACCTGCCGGGGTGAAGGCAGGGAGCCCCGCCAAGGCCAGCAGCTTGCGCCTGCCGCTTGTTTCTCCAGACGGGATGCGCGGAGGGAACCGGTGTTTTTGTCTGAGCTGGGAAAGGCTTCAGCCACGGAGAGGTGAGACAAAACCCCGTGTTTGCCCTCCTGGCCAAGCCCTCTCTGCCGCGACAAGGCAAACCTTATCATTTTAGGTTTTCTGACTCCACTATCTCCCGTCTTCCCGCCTCAAACACAATGAGATTTTGGAGGGATGCCGCGCTTGGCTTCTGCCTCCTTTTTCCATACGTATAAACAGGCATAAATCAGCTTTTCTACGAGGAAGTTGACCTGGGAGCTTGGCTAGAAAGATAAGTCCCTGTTCCAGGTTTGGCACATAATTCCCGAGCGGGGAATAGGGCCAGGGGCTGCGGGCGGGTGTGTGACCGGGCTCCCCCCAGGATCCGCTCGGGAGCGAAACAAAAGCCAGCAAGTGGGACAGGTTCAGCTCTTTGGGGAGGAGGTGCCCTCGCAGCCTCAGGGAGGCAGAGGGAAATAATGACTAAACCTCCGCCCGGCGCTCGGAGACGGGCTGAATCCTCAGCTCCGCAAACTTCCCATCCTTCATCTCCGTAAAGTTCCGCCTCTCCCTCCTCCCTCTTGTTTTATTCACAATAAAGCATTTTCGTCATTTCCCCTCCCGGATTTCTATAACCTCAGTTGCACCCGTCCAGGGCTTCGGTTCAGACGGGGAGTTTAACCTCCCCAGTCTTCCCAGGGTGGAAAAAATGGTGCTCAGCAAAAAAACACAGGCGTGCTGACGGCTGGAGAGTCTGGCGGGGAAGGGAAGGGAGCGGCACCACAGTGATTGCTGGACTCGTCCTGCGAGGACCAGAAATCCCCTGACTTGCTCAACCTCTCTGATCCAGCGAGGTTAGAACCAGCGAGCGCAGCTCTCTGCAGGCGAGGTGCGAAGCCCCAGAATATTTTTCCAAGGCTCCCAGGGTGGGCTTGAGGACAAGGCTGCGGTGCTATTGGTAGCAGACCCGACTGCTCGCAGATTGAGGCAGGCTTCCTAGCACACACTCCTTCTTGCCCACGACCTAGCCCTGCTGTGCTCTGCAGTGCCCAGTTCTCACGGAGGGAGCTTTCCTCTCCTCTGACTCGCCGCTGGCCGTCGGGGATGAGAGACTCCTTCTTCCCCGTCTGGCATGGGGTCATCTTCGCATTGAGTGAGAGGATTGCTCGGGGAGAAGGAGTATCTTTTCCTCTCTCCATCGGCAAGCCCCAGACGTTCCGTGGTGCTCCATGCGAGCACACTAATCTCCTTTATTAAACAGTGATAGAGTGGCTGAGCAGAGCCGCCTCTCGCACCCGGGGGGCGGTCGGAGTTCCCCCAGCTCAGCTATTGACACAACGCGCCGTTTCTTTAGACAATATGCATTTAATTCAATGCACTCGAGAAAGGGCGGGCGGGGCCGGGAGGGGGTGAAGCAAAAATACAAAAAAGCTGCGTGGAACTGCGGAGAGCTTTGCCAAATCTTCTGTCTGGTTCCTAGAATCCAGCAGACAGCCAAAGGAGTAATTTTCAGATTTGAGGGCGAGGAGGCGGTGATGAATCCCCGGGGCTGCCGCTGCCCCGCAGCGCCCGGCGGTGCCGGTGCCGCTGCCGGCGGAGCGTGGCCGGGCTCCAGCCCCGGGGCGCTGTCCATGGTGGTGCGGCCATGGCCTTCAGCTCCTACCGTCCCTCTCTGGCTAGGTCTGGTCTTGACTCCAGCTTGAAATATATCTTCACATAGATTGAACTCTCTTTTTTTCTCCCTTTTTAATTTTTTTTTTTCCTTTTACTGAATATCTATCAAATGCCAACAGGAAGAAATGTGTCTGGTCTGTTTAACTCACACAAAACTAATACCAAGCTGGGCTGGCTGGAGAACAAGAATTCAATTTAAAGAAGTGGGGGGCGGGAAAAATTTGCAATTTGTTTTTGTGCTATGTTGGAACAAAATCCATCCCTTTAGACACTTTTCTGAGACGAGACAGACTCACCTCCTGCCTTGGAATAGCTTAGTGGTTAATGTACTCATCCGGGCTGTGGGACACCAGAGGTCAAGTCCTTCCCTTCTCTGATTCAGAGTCCTAATCCGTGGACTCAGTTTCTCTCAGTTTCCTCCCATCCCATTACATCCTCCTTTCCCATTACACTTGTGATGAATTGATATTTTCCAGTGGGTGAAAACCGAATGCTAGTAAAGGAAAAATTCCCACCTAACAGTTATTCTGAGCAGAAAATCCAAATTCTTGGATTTTTTTGGTTAAACAAGGAAACAAGGAAAAGTCCAGCCAGCCATCATACAGTAATTGAAGGGAGTTAAAAGCTGAGAAAAGAAGGGGTGAGCTAAGAAAAAGGAACCTTCTCTGGTGGCACACAGGTTTGGTGTGGTTAAGACACATTTTCTTTATCTTTGCAGATTATTTGGGCAAAAAGGAGGACTCTGTCCTTTCCCATAGCCACACAGGGCTAGTAGAGTTGGGGTGTGCTGTCCTTGGATATGGTTTTGCTCAATAATTTCTATTCCTTTAGCTTATGGAACACAAGAGAAAGTTGCAGTTTGGATCATTCAATCTCATTTGACTTCCCAGTTAAGCAAACAGGCTGCCTTTCCACACTGATGGAGAGAACTGGTTTGTGTGAAGCCTGGAGTCATGCCTGTGATTCTGGGCAGCAAGGTACCATAACAAGCTCTACCTTGAGCATAGCCTTTATTAGCTAGCATTCCTGAAGTACATATCTTTGTTAAATGCATTTTGTTTTTTGTTAATCTAATTATTTTTTGAAATCTCCAGTCTGCCTTCCAGGAATTTTTCTGCTTCTTGCTGTTTGTTTTAAAAAGTAGAGATGACTGCGAGTGTTATGTGCATCCTCTGCTTTGACTGAGGTGTGCTTTCCTCCTTCCTTTGCTCCTATGCAAGTAAAATGATCCTGTATTCTCTTCTTTCACACCACATTAATTATCTGCTTTCATATCCCTAACTCCCACTGAACAAACTGCATCTTTAAACTCTTCCCAGAAGTCATGGGATCTGGTCCAGCTCTCATTGAAGCCAGACTGCTTCTCTTTGTTCACTTCACTTGGATGATGGTCAGCATCTTATATGGCCATCCCTTCTCTAAATATGGAATGTCCTTTAATCTCAGTGTGGTTTCTTTTCCAGACATGATGTCCCATAGGTTGTGAACCCTAGGCTGCAATAGGCAAAGTGGAATGACCACCTCACTTGCTTTAATCAGGCCTTGCATAGTGAAATGTAGCCTGGAGAGTTGCCCATGACACAATGCATAATAAGCTTGGAGAGGAGGAGATGTGAGCAAGCATATTTTTTAGGAGTTTCAATTACCCCTTGCAGGTTAGGGTTCTAAATTTACTAGATTATCAAATTTGAAATTCAATTAACCTGAAGAAATAAATAAGGGTAAACTATAAAAGCTATTCACTATTATTTGTTTATCCCAAGATAAGGAAAATGTTTCTTATAACAACTTGCTTTACACTGAGTTCAAGTTAATTGCTCCTTCACCTCCAGATTTCATCTCTCTTAAAACTAGAAATATTACTCTGTGTGTTTGGTCTGACTTAGAAATGGTGCTCTCTAGAAGCTGTTTTTTGTTTGTTAAGAATTTAGACTACTTTATTTTTGCCAGATGCTTGACAAAATTTCAGTGGCTGTGGGAGATGGAAGAGTAAAGGTGTCCAGAAGAGTTCTGGCTCTGGGCAGGACTGGATGTTTACAGGCAGACTTCCTGGGTTCACCTGCTCTTATTGATTTTCCAAATTTCCAAGCCCTTGAGACACCTTGAGTCTAAGCTGGGTTGTGGAGCTGGCAGGTGAGGGAGTGACAGCTGGGAGTTTTTCCCAGATGACTCAGGGCTGGCCCCACACCTTGCACATGGAAACAAAGCCAGCTATACTTAGTGCAGCCTGAGGACAGCTCCAGCAGGGAGCTGGAGGTGGCTGGGTTGCCAGGAACTGAGGTCCAAGGCTGTAACACACACCTTGACATGAGCAGGCCATAGCCATGGCTTCAACCTGCAGATCACAATAACAGTAAGGGATTGGATTCTATTGTATTGGAAATATTTAGGTTTCTCAACTGCTTTTTAGGCTACTAGGTTAGAAAAACTATCTTTAAGTTGGTTTCCCATGTTTGTCCCGTGGAAGTGCTGCCCTTGCTGTCTGACTAACTTGAATTGCCCTCTTGGATAAGCCTTGTCTGTGCAGCAGGGCAAGCAGGCCTGAAGGATCCAGAGGTCCCTGCTTCACGTTGCTTTTGGCAAAGGGCTGTAGCTGGGCATGGAAACGTGATGAGCTCCTTGCTTCAGCTCTGAGTGATGTATAGGTTTTGAAATGATGTGTACACACGGACAGAAAAGGCTCCTGGGCTTTCCACAAAGAGTTAATTCATTCAGGGTGTGTGACTATTCTAGTCCTTTTCAGAGAATCTTTCAGACCCAAGGCACTGCAGAAATTCCTCATGTGAGCTCAGACCCAGCAGGGCTCCCCTTCACTTTCTTGTGTTCCATCTTTGAAAGCACGACACTGAAGCTCCCACAAAAACCTTGTGCCAAGACCAGCAGACCAGAAAAAAATGACATTAAACTGGAGGAATCCCATTTGTATCAAGAGCCTGCAAGACTCAGGGAGAGAGATGTCAGATCTCATTACATCTGTATGGTTTTTCATTAACCATCCATAGAGTCACAGGAATAAATAGGGAAAAATTGTGCAACAGGTGGTGAAGCTTCTCAAATGGTTGCTTATCACTGATTATCCCTGGGATGCTTTTGTCCTTTCACCAAATATCACTATTTCTGCAGAATCAGGCTGAGAGGTAATCAGTGATGAGAAAGGCCTGTCCTATCACAAAGGCAGGGTTTGTCAGACACATCAGTTCTGTCACTGCAGTCAGGCTGTGTCAGGCTCTTTGAGGGCGCACTCATAAACTCCTTTCACGAGGCCAACCAGCATAAAGGGCTGGGTATGTGTGTGGGAGGAAGGGAAGCAAACTTTATTTCAGTGACTCCAGCTATCAGAAATATCAGCAAGCTGCACTGTGGAGGCCACCTGCACACTGTGCAATCTGTCTTCCCAAGAGCTTCAGAGCAGGTTTTTTTTTTAATCAAGCTCTCCAGGTGCTTGTTTGTGAAATACTTTGTTTCGAGGGACACATGCACAGTCTGAGGAGGAGGGTGATATCTGTGCAGACCTCTGGAATCCTGTACTCATTAGTAACTAGTGATGATGTGCTTGTCAACACCTATAGGAAAGCCAATTTGTACTAAATTATTTAAACCTTACTCAAACAATGATGATCTTATTTGAGGTGCAGGTGCTCAGCTTCAGGCTCAGGCTTGTATAAGCTGTTTACTTGTTATGCCTCAAAATACATTTACAGACAAAAGAGAAAAAAATGTGAGCGTAAGAATGCACAAAACAACACCTTTGTTAAACTTAAGGGCCTGTCCCCATAAACACACAGAAGCTGAACTAAGACAATCTTGTCAAGTTTTGCCAAGCCTTTGAGATCCCCTGTATATTCTACAGAGTTTTGCACAGTAGAAAACATCTCCAGGTTACCTGTGAGCCAAAGGACTCTGCTGCAGTTGGTGCTGTGTGGAGTCCTCTGCTACAAAAACACCTTCTGCTTAATAACCCACTGTAAGGACAAGTTGCAACAGGGGAACAAAACATGCAAAAAGGAGTAACAATAATCCCAAATCCATTTCACTTAGCTTTGTATCAGTCCAGCCTGCTGTCCATAAATCAAGGCAAATAAAGCTTCAGGTGAAATTTAAAGGTGTGCAAGGAAATGGTTTAATGGTATAAGGGATATAAGGATTGATGTGGATGACCAGACAGGGAAAGTGGGAAATGCTATTAGTGTGAACACATGAATATAGAAAGAACTGAGCAGCCAGATAAGGCCAAGTTCAGTTGTGAAATGACCTAAAAGGAGGGATAAAAGGTAGTGTGTTTTTTATTTGGGTTGATTTGTTTGTTGTTTATTGGGAAGTTGTTTATTTGTTTGTTTGCCCTTTCAGAATAGAAGGGGGAGGAAATAGAAGGCCGTGAATTATATAAATTGCAGGGCAGAAATAACTAGGAAATAGGATGATTTGGACTATTCCTTTAACAGACCAGTTGATAAATAATTTGCAGGAGCTGAGGGTTAAGGTTTAGGGGTGAAGAATCCTGGTGAAAGCTTTTGTATTCAAGATATCTTCTGAAGATGTTGAAAGAGGAAAATATTTGAGCATAGAACAAATGTTCAAAGAAAAAAAATGCCTCAAACCCCCTTTCCCCACCACCAAAATGAAAGTCCAGAACCATCACCCAAGAGACTGCGTGTTTGATAAGACTCTTATCAACAGGTAGAAAGAATAAAAATAGTATGTGGATTTGGAGCTCAGCTGAGATTTTAACTGAGTTAAGCTTGAGTTCAAGACCATACAAGTGAGAGATGGAATGAAGGATGGAACTGGATGGAGGCAGTTTCATGTATTATCATTCTAAAGGCAGGTTGGAAGTGAATAAAAGTTCTGTGTTCTGTGCCTCATACTGTGAGTCTCAGTCCACAGTGAAGTTTTATCTTTTACAGTGTTGGAACCCAGGACATCTCTCTGGCTGTCCTGGATGCTTGAGACCCTTGCAGGGGGCTCAGGGGCCTTGGCATGGAGCTAAAGACCCCTGTGTTTTTGATTTCGATCCATGGAAAAAATTACCGACCTTGTATGAGGAAGCACAAGCCACAAAAGTTGAGTGATAGTTAGTGTGTTACAAAGTAGAGAAGTAGAATTTTGGGGTTTTTAATATAGGGGTTTGGGGGCCAAGATGGAGGGATTTGGGCATGTCCTGTCCTTCTTTCTCCTTCTTCATAGCCTCCATCTTCTGGGCGATGTTGGCACTTCTGGATTGGTTTAGAGCAGGGACAGACTGTGCAACAGAGGTGATAGGTATTGGGAATTAACTGTAAATAATGTTCACATAGATTATAGTATAAAAACACAACAGTGCCTGGAGGATGGGCAGAGTGCCTCTGGCTGGCCTGCCAGGTAAATCACGGCGGGTCAGGGAAAAAATGTACCAGATAAGAGAAAATAAACAACCTTGGAAACTGCAGATGGGGAGTCCTGACTCCTTCTTTGGCTACCGGGCTGGGAAAAGAGAGACTCTAACACATATTGGGGTCATCCTGACCTCTGAGACCATGAGATTACAGTAATGCAAACACATAACAGTCACAAAGAAAGGGTTGTGACAGCATAGTGAAAAGAAAAGCCCAAGGAAAGGAAAGTGGGAAAGGAGGAAAGATCATCTGGAGATGGTTCTAAATGGTCAGGTATAGGAATGTAATGAAACTCAATGCCCAGTGCAAAATGAAATTTAAACAGGGTGTTGCTGAACAGAAGAAATGAGCAGTTTATGAGGATGTGGATGGAGGAGAAGATTTGTGACTTAGCCAAGAGAAAGAGGTTGGAAACTTATCTGAGAGCTGCATTAGCCAAAAAGATGAGGCTAGAAGTCAAACTAGAGACAGTTGTGAATAGTATTAGTGAGAAGAATTCTAGGGCTTGTTTTGGTTTTTTTCCTTTGGTGTTTCAAAAGTCACACAGCCTCCTTTGCAGGGGGAAAGAAATGGGAATATTGTCAAGTATGGGTTACTTAAAGACAGGAAGAACTACAGCATGTTTAAAAAAATGTTGTGACTTTCTCTGTCTTATTTCATCCCGTTGGCGCAGGACAGAAATATTTTGACAAGTGCAAAGTTCACAGGTAAGTCATTCTGCTGGAACTGTTACTCTTATATGAACCTCAATCAACTACAGCTGGGTTACAACACAGCATATTTGATTCTTCCTGTTTCTGAACTTTCACCTTAGTGTGAAAAGTAGGTATTTTCTCTGCTTTTTTATTTTCAAATCTCTCAAGTCTGTCATTGCCCTTTGTGGATGTCTCTATTTTATACAAGTTTATCTCCTACAGTTGGTTTATTCCCAAGCTTTTCCATGTTTTTTTTATTTTTTGTGTACAGTTCAATCACACCCCTCTGTTATCAGAGATATTTTAGAAACATTTCAAGTTTTACATTACCTGCTGAAGTAATTCACAGAGAAAGTACCAAGTCCTTCAAGTTTCTCCTAGGAACCAAACCATGTCAGCCAGTTCACTGAACTGAAACCATTCTCTCAAATCCTATCTAAAGGTGATTGCTTAATCCACCCTCAGTACTGGAAGGCTCCCCAATAATATTGGTGTGGGGACATAGATGAAGTCTTTCTGAATTTCTCTCATTGTTTCCAGGGCCTTTTTGGAAGCACCTTATAGATAATGCAATCACACCTTTAAGTTCCAAAATTTCCATGTACAAAGTTCCATGAAATCACTGCTGTGTGAAGGAATACTGGGAGTTTTATCCCAGCCTCTTTCACTGAAGTTTCACTATAGGTTTCATGACCTTTGGACGAGTCGTGTGAACACAGTGCTTGGTCATAAAGAAAATGTGAATTTGATGTATTTATATTATCTTGTTAATTTTGGTATCTTTTCCATCCTACTGTGTTTTTTACTCTACTTATACCACAACAGAACAGATAAGCTCCATCTTTGGTGATGTGAGAAAGACAATGAGTGGCTGTTTACTGAAATGATCAGTAACAGCGGAGCTGGCCTTATTGGAAGAAAAAATTAAATTATATATTTTATGTGTAAGATTAACAAAACCAATCTGAATGTCAATCTTTGCTTTACTTATAAAGTCCTCTGTCTCCCCAAGTGTACTCCAGCACAGACAGCATTATCATAGCTCTGTGATTGGAAACAGTTTTCCCCAAGACTTCTTTTGACTTCAGCAGCTGAAATCTGGTTTTATTTATCATCTATAAAAGCTCATTTCCGTAACAGAGGCTGTTTTAAAGCATGAAGCTGTGTCTACTTAAGTCCTGAAAGATAAATAATTTAATTATTATTTATAACATTGTCAACAAGTTGATTATTTAATCAAAACAGCTATTTAGTAATGATAGGAAATATAGCAAGGGTCACAGTAAGGTACAGCAAATTCTTAGCTATGAAGAAAGAAGTCTATTGAGATGGTTTCTTTGCTAATCAGAAGCATGCCAAATTTTCAGGCTCAGGAAGTTCATTTAGGTTGCAACAAGGCAACAGTATATGGATATATTGTTCAGTTTCTTTTTTTTTTTTTCCACAAGCAATAACAGAATCCTCAGACACAGTATGACAGAATAGGAGGGAGGATGAGAGAAAATGACTGTACAAATGCCTGGAACCAGAAATCTATTTATTATTAGAATTAATGAATTTAGAAGTTAAGAATATTTTTTTTCTCTACAACTTCTATGTGACTACCCTTTTGCAAAGTAATGTAAAGTGTTTGGAGATGTATCGTTTGAGCTGCTGACATAATTAATGATTTCATTAAGAGCATGAAAGAAGGCTCTTGTATTTCTCTGGCATTAGCAAGCCAAGTTCGTGTCCGAACTCTAATAACCAAAGTTGCTCTTGCCGATCGAGACTGTTGGTCCTCTTGTTGCAAAATAAAAATTTGAAAGCCAAATATTATACTGGGCTGAGATACTTCCCAACATGTCAGGAGTGTGACAGGTTTTAAATATGAGCAGCTACTATGGATTACAGGCTGGCAGAAAACTTCCCAACATTTCAAAGAACAATGCAAATGAGAAGATCATAAACAAGGTCTGCTTCCAGAAATTCAAAGGAAACCAATTTAAAAATTACCACTTATCATTCCCAGTTTTCATATAGAGTCCTTGCTTAGGTAGTCTGCACTCCAGAAATAATGCTGATCCTCCAAAATCTGTGGCAATGCTAAGAAAACTGCAGTAGGATTTGTTAGGAATGAACCATGAGTTTGGGACATTGGGACTTTCAGTTATGAAAGCCCTGGCTGGCTTTTCATCTCATGAGAGTTGGGCTAACATCCTGTGTAGGATTACAGGAATTTGGTTTCTTAACCTTGATGCCTAATGAACAACAAGGATACAGGTGCTACAAAATCCATACTTTGGAGGAAAGGGGAGAAGAGGAACAAAACTGTGCTGGGAGCCAGAGTTGTGCACTGGACCCACCAGAAGAGAAAGCACATTGGGAGTACAAACATCCCAGGAGAGGGAGACCCACGTGCTCAAGGTAAGGAGCTGGGCTGTTCTGCTTCAGAACTAAACACAGAAGGGGCTAAAATTTTAAAAGGGTTGGATTGCCTAAAGATTGAAAAGCCTGAAAAAAAAAGATTTCAGGACTACATGGAAAACTTCTGATGCTTGCCTGGCCTCAGTCAGTGTTAGCTTCTTCAATGAACATTGAAATCACACAGTCCCCATGTCAGACTTCACCATATATTCCTCAATTTTATAAAAAAAACAACTTGTTGATGATGTTATGGTTATGAAATCAATGCTAGAAACCATGCTAAGCATATGCCTGCAAGAACTCCTGTTAAAATGAACAGTCACATGCTAAAACAGGAGCTTGGGCCAAAAGCAAGCCAGCTGTGAGGCTGGATAGAGATTAAAGGGAAAAATGACCCTGCCTCATATGTATTTTGCTGGTTTCATGATAACAGGTATGCTCCCTTCATCTCTGCACCTATTTGTGGGTATTACATTTCCATGAAAATAAAAGGCAAATGTGGTAGTTCTCTGCGTATGTGCATTATTTTGTAGGACCTACACCTACACCAACCTTGACATTTAAAGTCTTCAAAGAGCCTGAGAATCATCCTATTAAATCAGAATCAAGGTGCAGCACCAAGGTGCAGCTGAACCTTTGGATTTCCTGTGGAAGGAGCCAACAGCAGACACAGACATTAATATAAAGTGAGTCATCTCCCAGTTAAATTCTCCTGTCTCTCAATAATTGCTGATTTAGAGAGGGACTGGTAGATGCATTGCACCACCAATAAAACTTATTTTTCCTGACTTTTACTCAAACATTTTCTGGACTTGGTTAAAGTGCTGGCCTCCACAACATCCTGTGGTTGACTTCCACAGTTTAATTATTATGTAGTGCGAAAAAGTACTTCCTTTTGTTTGTTTTTCATATAAAGGGAACTGAATTCTCCCTCATTTTTTATGTCATGAGAAAAAGGGAACAGTAGTTTTCTGCTCATCTTCTCTTTGCCATTCAGAATTTTGTAGATGCTATTATATTTCTCTACTGTCATCTCTTTTTACAGCAGGGAAGTTGTAGTCCTTTTTCTTTCTTTTCATGTGGAACCCTTTCTTTAATTCTTGTTTTTCTCAGCAGCATTATGCCCTGCATCTTTTCCACTTCTACTGTATCATAATTAACAAAGGACAATCAGAATTAGGAAACTATTCTGAAGAGTGCAAATACACCTCGAAAGAGTATGAAGAACTCAGCTTTGCTTTTCCTCACACTTTTATAGGATTTCATTTCTGTGGCAACATCCAGCTACTCGCTGCTGTTCTGCAGGTTCTGTGTGCAGCTTTATTGCTTCTGGTCCTGCATGGTTTCTGCATATTCTGTCCTAAGGGAGTATTTCTAAAGAAAATCTCAAATTGCTTTTCCTCTCTAAGCAATCCAATAAGAAGAAAAATATGGATTTTTTACTTGTTTGCCTGTTAGATCCACAGAAGAGAAGGCAAAGTATAAAATATGTCTGCAAATTCCTCATGTATTTTTCAAAGCTCTAGAAGGACCCTTGTCAGGCATTACCTCTATAAGGAACTTAGATTCAGAATCTGTGTTTACTAAATTTTCCTTGGAAGTCCTGTTTTTAGAAGTCTGTGTTTCAGGTTTTTTCCTTGGGTGTGTGGTTCCATGTATATGTATGTGTGTGTGTGTGTCTGACCTCACTCACTTTGTGCTGGGGTTAGTAAAATATGAGGTCATTCTTCCTTGAGAAAGGGTTTTGTGGTCTGGCTAGAGGAAAAAAAAAACCCATGTTCAGCATTTTAATCTGTCTCTTGCTGGGAGAAAGCTCAGCTTTCTTGAGAAGCCCACTTATCACAGAGAGATCTGG
This sequence comes from Peucedramus taeniatus, assembly GCA_013400575.1. Taxonomy (NCBI): domain Eukaryota; kingdom Metazoa; phylum Chordata; class Aves; order Passeriformes; family Fringillidae; genus Peucedramus; species Peucedramus taeniatus. The sequence continues at coordinate 946,115 of WBNO01021826.1, forward strand.
ACATGGAATGAAATCCTCTGCTTCAGGGTGCTCAGTCCTAATCCTCTGTGTTTATGGGACTGTTATGTAGGAAAAGAAAATGTGATTTGTCATACATATGTGGGTCTAGATGGGCTGTGCTTTATATGTAAAAGAAAAAATATGCTTATTATGTATTTTGCATGTGTATAGTATATATGGAGATATGAGTGCACATGCTTATATTTGTTACATACATTATATATATTTATATATAGATCTACCTATTTATAAACAATAGTAAGTCTGGGATGTAACAGGGAACTCTCCTGTCTAGGAAAGCCCTCTTGGAGGTAAACAATCAAGGTATGGTGTTTATGCTCACTCCACTTTTGAGAATTTCACACATTGCTCAATTCATGTTATGCTTTTGTTCCCAGCTTCTGTCTCCTGAGGGCAGATATCAGATACACCACCTCCATGAGAATCCCTCTGAAATCTGCAGCTACAATACTATTACTTGATGCCATTAGTCAAATCAGCAGGAGACTCAGGGACCCTTCCACGTGTCCACATGCAGAAGGTGCAGCTTGGCTTGTGATTTTTACCTGTGTGAGTGCAAGACCTTCCTTGGAATGGATGGGAGGTGTATGAGTTCAGAGTGCAGATATAACATATTTATATATCTACATAAATGAGATTTGCTCAGATTGAAACCCAGCTAGGGAGGAAACTCTCTAGTGGTAGAAAGTGGGCATAGGGTGTTTCTTCCTGAAGTGGACTAGTTTGGAAAAGTTTTAAGCAACAGAAAATCGAAAATTAAAAATGTGTAGAGAAGGAGAGGGCCTAGGACTGATCTGGTTAGTGAGAAAGGGTTGGCAAAGGGTTATGAAACCTCATGTCTGGGACTGCATCTTGTGGTAAGGAAACATTCACCACAGCAACCAATGTGTACTGGAGGGAGCTGAAAGTCCTTTCTCTCAGTCAATCCACTTGAAATGAACTTTTACGATCCGAAATGCTAAACTGTACTTGTGTAAACTGCACATCTGCACCTAGAAAGCATCCATTGTGAGGTTTTCCTGGTTTCTCCCAGGGTGCCACCCACCTAGCAGTGCACAGCACTGGTGAGTGAGAAGACTAACAGGTGTGACTGTAATGCAGGATTAAATAATAAAACCTTAAAACCAAACTGGCATTTAATGGCGAAGCAGCCTGACAGAAAAATAAATCTATTTTTACCATATTTTTCTCAGCACCATCAGGCCCTGACTACGTGCCTTTTTCCATTTGCTCTGAGTTCAGAGCTGGGCTGCAGTTGCAGCAGGCTCCTTTTCAGTTGACACATCCAAAAAGAAACACCTCATGCAACCACACGCTGAGTCAGTGCTAGCTTTAATGGGAAAATAGTAGTTGATGCCCTTTAGGTATTCAAACAATAGCTGAAGTATTAATCATTCTCCTTTTAATGCAGACATGAACAAGCCCTTTCCTTAAATTTAAATATATTTATTTGAGCATTATTTCCATGTCATTACTGATTCAGTTCTCCCTCTATGCTCTGACTGCTAAATGGAAAGTAGGAAACTATTAATTTAAAATGAAAAAAAATACTGTCTTGTTAGGTTGTGAAACTGTGATTAATGAGTGTTTTAACAAATTGTGTGCAGGTTTTTAAAAATTTTGTTGTACACAATTCTACAAGAATTACATTATATCTTCTTTTCTTGAAGAATAATTTATCCTGTAGGAATACCTACACCTTACAATGATTTTTTATTCTTTATGGAACATTTTCCTTCAAGGACCTTCTCAAATGCCATACACACTTAAAACATAACTTGGAGATCTTAACATGAGTTTGCTTTAAAACCCAAGGAATTACTTCCATTAGCTTTGATGGCTCTACATTACCCCCAGATACTATAACTTTATTAATTGTTAAAATAGGATGGTATCAAAAAGCATTGCAACACTGCACATCAGTACTCCATAATATTTCATGAAAATGCACTCAGGAAGAGAACATAACACCCTTCAAAAGCAAAATTAAATGCAGTACCTTGAGAGAAGTTTGAGTGCGACATGAACATTATTTTTGCCTAGTCTACTTACAGGAACTGCAGAATTTTAGGTATCAAAAGAGCTTTTCTCTACCTCCTCAAATCTTTGTGTAGCCTTTTTTTGCATATACTGACCAAAAGAATAGTTAAGGAAGGTTATATTAACAGGGTTTCTTGGGAAAAAAGTTTGGAACATTGTCTTGAAATAATTAATCCATAGGCATTGCTTGACAGTGAGTAAACAGTAATCCCTGAAGTAATCCTAATAGCCTCAGCCAGAATGGGAATTTTTAATTTCCAGACCCTTTGCAAAATTCTTCCCTTTAGTCAGGTGGATCATGGAAGTTCAGAAGTCCTCACAAGATGGCCTTTGAATATCTGCTGCTTCAACACGCTGAGTTTGAGATTTTTACACAAATGGGTCTTGAGACAACATGGAAACCATGGGAATGGTGTTTTCCTTTCCTCTGCCAGAGCAGGCTGCTGTTACTCCTGCCTTGTTGGAATGTTTTAGCTCAGCTTCTGCTGAACAACTGTAACCATACAAACCTTGCTGCAACCATGCCTAGGCAGCCTCGGCAGGGCTGGATGTGGCCCTCAATTACTGCAACTTCTGCAACCTCAACTCTGCTGGCACAAGCACAGCTCAGGCCTGCAGCTCCCCAGGTTTGAAGGCAGTAGCAGACAAGCACTGAGTGCCAGAGCTGGGAGCACTCCCAGCACAACCACAGCTCCTGTTGGGATGCTGGGAAGACAAAGGGCACAGAACTGCAGGACGTGCGCGTCTGTCCCCAGGGCTGTGCTGGGATGTTCTGCCCAAAAGCAGCAGGTCTGCCTAATCCAGAGCAGACCAGATTGCAGCTCTGCTCCCCATTTCCTTAAGCACAGGTTTTTCTTCCTGATGCCTTGTGGGTTTGCTGTTGCTTCCACCTTCCAGCAGCAATAGGGCCTCAGTTCACTGATTTCTCAGACTCTCAGTTCACTGCTTTCTGGTAACCTTGTGCTGCTCACTTGTTTCCAATCACTCTCTGTTGCTGCTCTGAGGGTCTACTTCAAGGACAAAAATAAATGAAGGGAACTATGACCATGTGCCTGACCTTAGGAGGTGCACTGGTTTTCCCTTCTTCCTCCCCCCTTTTTTTTCCAACACTTGGTATATTAGGTCCAGATTAATTTTGTGTATTTAGTTGTCAAGTGGTCACATCTTCAAGGGGACCAGGAGCTGCCTCACTTTCCAGATGGACACAGGGTTTCTGTGACAAAATAGCAATGTTTTCCTGCCATTGAGGTCTGCAATACACTGACTTACAGAAGGCAATTGTGAATTTGTTGGTGCTCCACCTTTGGAAGCCTTACAATGGAAACTAAAACCGCAGCCTTCTCTCATTAGCTATATGTATGCAATTTCACATTAGCTACAGGCATTTAATTAATAGATGTCACCAAATAAAGCTCTACTGTAAACAGTCATTTATTATTCCCCATTGATAACAACTGACCTCCAGGCTTAACAATGCAAACAATTTTCAACTGAGTGTCATGAGACAGATGTTGTTCAGTTCAGTACAAAACGTCATTCCCTGTGTGAACTGGACATTTGAGGGAGATGTACCATGAGTTCTAGTTCTTAATTTTACTTTTAAGTGATGTCTTTATTACATATTTGCTTGTAACCCTCCCTCTTCCTTTCATTCAACTCTCTTTTCTTTGTCAACAGCTCCCACACTCCAGATACCTCATCCCAGTGACTTGTTCTTCCTTTCTTGTTTCCTGCCACCATTGCCTGACCCCACACTTGCTGTTGTAATCCTGTGCCTATTACATCAAGTCCCCTTGGTGGGCTGGCAGAGGGGTTTTACCTGTACCAGCCCAACCATTGCCATGCATGGATATGTTCAGGATGCAGCACGAAGGCAGACACACCAAATCTCGGGGTGTTTGCTGCTTGCCAAAATAACTCTGGGTTCTGGAAAATACAGAGAAAAAATGATGATTTTCAACACCTCTGTTATTTGTCCAAATTTGAATTTATTAACAGTACCAGAGAAAGGCAAGACACTGGCCCTCGGGCAATCCCCACTTCTGCCAGATTTCAAAGACAAACAATGGAGGTGTTAATGTTATTCAAAAATTGATTGAAAGAATCTTAGGATGGAAAGCATTGAGCAACTTCCACACAGGGAGGGGCTGGTGCCAGCTCCCACTACAATAACAGTCTCGTCTGTCTCACCATGCCCAGGCACTACAGGATCAGATTTGGGGCAAAGTGTCAACTGCAGCCCAATTTTGATTCCTCTTTCAGCATTTTTCACTCACTCCCTTTGCTTAACCAAATGGTTCTAATCTCACAGAGGAGAGTGGGGTGGTGCTGGGTGTGGGGCAGAGCTTCAGCTCAGCACCTCAGAGGGATGGGACTAATGGGGCGTGGGGAATAGGATCCCCCAACAGAGAAAACAACCTCAAAGGCTGTGTAGGCTGTTTGGGGCTTCTCTTCATGGATGCTTTCTCCTCTCTGATGTGTTAGGGTCTCATTGAAACGTCATTAATTAGTTTCATTGCTGCTGTGGGGCTGGATTCTTTCCCATATGTATCAAAACCTGCCTGGTCTCCAGCAATGTTTTCTGTCAGGCTGGGATGCCTACCTGGGACAAGTGGGATTAAGAGAAGAGATTAGGAAAAGCAATCCCACTCTGCTTGAGCATCTCTAAAAGGTGCAAGAAATGCCCCACAGCACACACAGTGAATGACTGGGCCCCTTCACAGCTTTGTTTGGGGATGAGTTTCACTGGAGGGCTGAATTTGGCCAACTGTCTTTCAGTTTCTATTTATTAATCTCATCTAATTTAATGACAGGAAATGAGTAATGAAATTCAGCAGTGACAGGCTTCTTATTTAGGCCAAGTGATTCTCATCTGAACTGAAAAGGCCCCAAACCATTACTTTGCCAAGAGATTTGCTCTACTGATGGCTAATTCAAACAGAGAAAATTTTTTAAAAACCCAAAACTTTAATGAAAAAATGAAAGCATCAGTGGGAGGCAATACTAGAAGGTGTTAGCTCTTTGGAGTCTCCCACAGTGGGTTCTGATGGCCATGTCCACTGCCACCAGTGGCAATGGGATGGTGTTTATAAGTTGGCCACAATTTGCAGCAAGATGGGAAGAGGTGAGTTAGCAATATTTACTGCTTCTCATAAATTCCAAGAAAAACATGCACACCTGCTGGGATAATGTCTAAAATGGTGATTTTCAGTTTGTTTCCATACTCCTTCATCTGTTGTATGTCATTTCCGAGCTACAATGAGGGGAAAGGAGGAACAGAGGAAGCCAGATGAAGTGAGATATTTTTTTAATTTAAATGTGAAGGTATTGCCTAGAGGTATTTTCAGCTACAACCCGAGGTTTTGGAATAGAAGTTTAATTGATGTGATGTCATAAAATAAATAGAATAAATTTATGAATTGATGGTCTCTCAGTCTGGCTCTCAGTGGGTGGCAGGTATCTACATTAAAAAGACCATCAGGACTGGCACCTCTCTTGGCAGTGTCAGCCAGGAACCGAAGCATTAATTTGGCATGGGGATTACACTGTCCTTCAAGGTGGTCTCTCCAGGTGATGGCTTCAGCACCATGTTGCATTCATGAGGGGAGGTCTGGGGGTGGCACAGGAGGCAGAAAGGACTACCAGTGCCCCAGCAGGACCTGTGCATGCATCACTGAAAGCTGTCTTCTCCAGCGCTGTCAATCTGACATCTGTCACCACCACTAAGTGAGCTATTAAAATTTCAAGGAAGTTGTTTGTTTGTTTGCTTTTATTTGGGCTCTTTTTTTTTTTTCTTTTGGAGTTCTGAAGGGCCCCTTGTTAAGAAAGTGCTGGTGAGATCAGAGGGGTTTGCTGTGCCATACTAAACACGGTCCCCACGTGAGGGACTGTGCTCTCTGCTCTTGCTGAGCTCTGAGTTAGTGCTGGGGGTTGGGGTGTTCAAAGGACCTTGGGGGCCACAGAGGAACAGTGATGCCAAGGATCAGGGCTGGGTAGAGGGGGAATTGTCTGAGAACTGACAAGCAACTTGCTGAAGTACAGTTAAGCCTTGAAGGGGACAGGAATTCATCTAGAAGGATCATTGCCAGAACAGAGTCTGGAAATGTAGGGCCTGCAAATGTCTCCTGACACAAGGATGCAGGTAACAGGGTTTATCCCCACTTTTGTAAGATGAAACTGGCCCTGTGTGGGTGGGGACAGATGTTGTGAAAGCTGAAGGGCCGTAACCAAACCCAAATAAGCATTTGCCTTTACAACATTACATTGTAACTCCAAATTAGGATCTGCAATCCCAGCTGCTGTGAATGTAATAGCAGGCTACTGGAACTCTGCATCCTGATGAAGTCTCTGCCAAGATCCTCAATCCAGATGTACAGGGTGAAGCTGATTTTTTAAAAAAAGTATTATTTCTAAATTTTATTTGGCAGAGGGTGAAATCTACACCTTCAAGCAGAGGGGAATTTTCCAGCACTGCCCCTCAGTCTCCTGGGGTTTAGGTGAAATACAGAATAGGTGAATAACAGATGGTGAGGAAGAGGAGGGAAACCACTTCCAATTAACTCTTGGTGTCTTAATGAGGGTAGCTTGAAAAATAACTATCTACATATGCCATCTTTCCTATGCTGAAGAAAAAAAAAGACTTTCAAGCAACACATAGCACAAGAATTTCACGTAGCTCTATTGCATTAAGGTACTTTGCCCAGGCAAGCATGATGGTGGGGAAAACTCTGTCTGCCTGTGTTCATTCATGGATTCCTGTGACTATATACATTATTATTGCTAAATATAAACTGTGTCCTAACAGCAGTTTTGATTTAAAGAGGTGATGGAGACAGAGGAGTTGTATGGTCTGGGACATTACTCACTGTTAAAAAAAAATACAAAAAAAAAGCACCTCATGAAAAGCCTCAGAATTAATACTTGACTGAAGTAGTAATTGCCATAATTATGCCAGGTCTGCACTATTATTTTACACCTCCTCAATACCATGTGGAATTATAGGATTCCAGTGAATGGTGCCATGACCATTTCATCACACAAGTGCATTCCAGTTGCTACTTTTCTTTATTTTTGGTCTGATCATTGCTCCCCATAGTTTGAAAAAAAGAAAATTTGTAGGAGTCGGAGAAAGTAAATCCTGGATTCAGCTGTACAGTTCTCACTTCCCTGCCTCTGTCCCCCCATCTCAGGTCTTTTGATGGTTAATTTTTGAAGAATCCTCTTGAAATGCCAATTATAACATCTTTTAACATTTACACAGTTTAAATAAAATCTACCAAACTTTATTAACATGAAAAGAAAAGCAGCACACGATAGTATTGTTAAAATATGCTAATTAATATATTCTGAGTCTTGGTTTCTGTTGAAGTATTTTTATATTTCAGAATAGGTTTTGTGGCTTTGGGATTTTTGAGGAGGAGGAGGTGGAAATGGGGGCCTCTGGCCATGGTCCACCTACATGAAAGTCTGTGAGAATTGTTTTATTAATTCATTTTTGACACACCTCTTCTGAATTATGTTTTTGTCTTACCAAGTCTTAATCTTTGCATCAATTGCTCTTGAAACTCTGATTTGTGGCCACACTAAAGAATTAATCAATGAGTATTTCCTTTAATGCTTGGCATTTGCTAAAGCTGTAAATGTATGTGTATTTGCTTGTGGACATGAAGACAAATATATGAAGGAAAACATTTTATAAACAATATATTTGAATAACAGTGAATGGAATTGCCAGTACTGAGAAAGGAATTCCTGTTTGTGCTGGAAGTCAGAATGGGGCTCATGCAACACCCGAGGCTCAAAAATAATCTTAAGGTAGAATTCCTGAGATTTAGCATATATAAATATATAATAAAAATCCAGACAGATTTCCTCCCTTGCAATAAACTGTGTTGGGATAGTCAGAAAGATTCTAAATTCTCTGGAAGGTTATTTAGCAGAAGCTCTGCTATCAAAATTATATCTTGTATTTGCAGCAGGAAGAATCCCTTGGTGACTGATAAGGACTTTGTGTTTCACTTTGACTCCCAGGCAGTGGAGTGCCTTAGTGTGTTTATTCATTTTGAAAGGATGAGAGACTGGTACACAACACAAAAGAGCAGTTAGGGTCTCCAAATAGATAAGCATAAACATTAAAACAGGTGAGACCTGAAACTGTGCAGATCTACACTGTCTTGACTGGAATTCTGCTTGCATATTCACTTCCCCAGACTTTCTCTCTCACCCCCTTTTCCCTCCTCTCTCTTTCCATTCCTCTTCCACTCTTTTCTCTTTTCTTTTCTTTTCTTTTCTTTTCTTCTCTTTTCTTTTCTTTTCTTTTCTTTTCTTCTCTTTTCTTTTCTTTTCTTTTCTTTTCTTCTCTTTTCTTTTCTTTTCTTTTCTTTCTTTTCTTTTCTTTCTTGTTTCCACCCCCATTTTCTCCTCCTGTTTTCCATTTCTGCCCTTTTTTCCCTTTTTCTTACCCTTCATCCCTTTCCTCACTGCTCTCCTTTGCCCTTATTATTTTCTTTTTTAAAAAAACCTTTTTAATGTCCCTTTTCACATATTTTTTTTAAGTGAAGCATGACTTCAATTAGTTTGGGTCTCTCAAGTCCTCAGGAAGCTGTGCCCAGTCTCCCCTTCCATAATAACAATCTGCTGCATTTACTGTAGAGCGCAGAATGTCAGAATTCAAGGACAAGGACACTGAATACATTCCTAAGGTGATGGAACCCATTCTGATTTATATGGCAAACTTGGCAGAAGGAAGTATTTAACTCCCTGCCCCCGGGGAAGGGTGGAGAAGTTGTGTTACACTTAGTTCAGAGCATGTTCAAATACAAAACTGAGCATGCTGGAAAAGGGACGCATCTGTTTTCATTGCTGTTTGTCTCTAGTTTTGAAAAGGTGCCCAGGTACATGAGGCCCAGCTCAGGAGAGAGTCCAAAACACCACATTATGGAGCATATCCTCCTGAGTGCCACCACACCACACACACAGGACAAAAGGGGATAAGCCCCAGCCAGCCCGGGGTTCTCAAAGACTGGTCTGATCCCATTCTATGACAAGATGTCCCACTGAGTGGATGAGGGGAATGCTGTGCATGCTGCTTACCTGGACTTTGGTAAAGCCTTTGACATTTTCTCCCACAAAGCTCTCCTGGCTGCTCATGGCTGGGATGGGTGAACAGCTTGCTGGTGGAAAAGTGGCTGGATGGTCAGGCCCTGAGGGTGGGAAGTGGGGTTGGATCCAGCTGGTGCCCAGTCATTGTTGGTGTTCCCCAGGGCCCATTCTGTTTCATGTCTTCATCCATGATCTGGATCCTGGTTGGACTCTGATGATCTTAAGGGTCTTTTCCAACCCAAGTGATTATTTCCATTAGAAAGTAAAGGCCTTGGAAATGAAGAGCATTTGATAGCCCCAGGACTGGTTAGATAGTCAGGAGCAGAGTTGCTGAGAGTGGGAAGGGAACTGTCCACCACCCTTTAAGGTCCTCAGGCACAACATGCCCATTGTAGGTGATATGGTGCAGAAATTAGGAATGACATTGAGCTGTCCTCCAGATAAGGTTTGCATTCATTTTGAAAGAGGTTTACTTTTAATGGCAATAAAGATACATTGGGGAAATGTGTGTGAGGGAAAGTGCTGGAGGTCACCTCAACTGCCTTTCATTGTTTGCACTTCAAAAGGCCCTATTAATTTCAATATGGTGGTGACTATTAACTGTAGTGAATTCTTGATGGATATTTTTCCATTCTTCAGGAGCTTTATTAGTTGTCACTGAACCAGTTTTGTTAATTTAATTCTCAAACATTTCAAAGAAATGTTTTTTTCCTTCACGTCCCTTGTTCTTCTTCCTAAGATTCCACAGACACACGTGACTTCACTGATTTAACTTACAGACTGACAGAAAAATAACTCTTTTTCTTCTATCCTGCTATGACAATGCAAACAGGTCCAATTACTCCCTCATGTGCATGTACAGGATCTGTGTGTAGGCAAGTCCACGTGCACTTTCTCTCTCTATTAAATCTTTCTGGAAGGGTGTAAGCAGGCGTGGTGCTCCCTTTGTGACCGTACAGTGGTACAGAGAACCTTGTGAAACATTTATTTTCTGCAGCTGAAAGAACCAATAGGATCAACCAAACTAGAGATGGCAGTAACAAAGATAATAAAATCTGGTCCTTGCTTATCACAGTAAAAATGTTTTGCAGAAAGAAGGGAAAGGGAACACCTGAGCGAAAAACTATATCTGCTTGTCCCAGTCATGTTTGTGTGTCCTCTGCTGGTCTGTTTTAGTAATCCCTGTTTCAGCCCTTACATAGAGGGCTCATGAAGTAAAGGTAATCTTTTCTGTTCATACTAAATTTGAATATTTAATGGAGCTTAGATGCATTACATTGGTGCATTGCACAGGCACACACTTCTCCTAAGCATTGTTGGATCATTTTCGCTAAACTGGAGTACAGCTTGAAGGACATTTACCAGATTTCTAGAGCCAGTGGGTATTAGCTTGGCTCTGTGACATAAAAAAACATTGCTGTGTTACAGATGTATGGTCAGATTTGGCTCTCAGACATGTAAGGGCTAACTAAAAAAAACATCCAAAGCATCAGTTTTGCTTCAGGTGTCTGAGAAGAGCCCTGCTCTCATCAAGCATTCCAACAGCAGGGACCTGTGGCCAGGGCAGTGACACAAGCATGGTCCTTTTGAACTCCAGAAGTCAGAGTCAAAACAAGTATTACTTTGCAAAGAGGGATTTGGGTCAGTGCTGCTTCCATGTGGAGGCTCTGGTCACACTTCCATTGCAGTTTCACTGGCTGGGCTGCACTGTCTACTATAATAGACACTTTCCCAGGGATTAAATATGTTTACATTTGTGGTTGCTTTGAAAGCACTGTGAAGCCTTTTTATTTAATTAAATTAACATCTATTCTCTTTAGTGAAACATAATGTGCATTCTCCCTTTATATTCATTTTCACCTTAGGCAATTTGGATAACGTTTTTGGGTTGTTAGCAGAGATTAGCTTCACATAGGATTGTGCTGGCTCCGCGAAATGTATTCTTTCAGATCTTTTCAACTCTTGAGTTTGTTTGGTAGTGAATGAATAAAGTGTATCATCCTGTAGGCTAGAATTCACCTAATTTCCATCTATCATATTTCAAGGGAGTTCAACCAAATAAGTTATTTCCTTAAACATTAAATATATTGCTTAATCTTTTAATTCCTTAAAACAAAAGAAGTATCCTGACTGTTCTATGTGGCACAAAGTAGAAAATTTATTTTTCTCTCATGGCCCCTATATTTTTTTATTTTCCCCCTTTTTTAAAGTAATAATAAGTGTTCAGACTTCATCAAGCTGATGCATGGTGAGTTCAAAAGACTGCAAGGAATTAAAAAAAAAAAGGCTTAATGGATATTTATAATAGTCAGAGATCATAACTGTCCCAGTTTATTGCAGGTTTATTATCCTTTTTGTATTTTATGTGGTCTGTTTCCCTCCATATAAAATACAGACTTGCAATATGGGTTTGTTTTCACTCTTTCACTTCATCTCAGTCAGAGCAGATGGAGATGGCATTTCCTTGAATGAATAAAAGGGCATTAATCTATGCTTCACACAATGTTTCATTAAGAACACCTCTGTGCAGTATCAGGGGAGAAACCAGTTGTAAGAACCAAATAAACTTAGACACCTCTTTTTTTTTTCTCCCCCTGTAGTACAAGATTTAGCAAGAAAAAGAACTGAGAAACCAGTGTATGGACATTTCCTAGGGATTGATAACTAGAAAAACACAACTAAAACTGAGGCCAAACATGAGGGACTTTATTTGAAAAATGAAGGCTTAAAAACAGCTTTTATTTTCCAGTTTGTCCAGTCTTCGAGTAGCTGCCATACAGATTGAAGGGGTAGAGTTTTTTGAAGTAGTCCAGTTTCCCTTTAAATTTGCCACAGTGGAAGTAGTTTTCAAGAACCTCTTGCCAATTTTTAAAACATCATGATGGCTATTTCTCAAGAAATGGCTGAAGTCATTGCTATTCTGAGTGATTACAGGACAGTGGTATGGGAAATCTCATAACTGACTCAACATCAATTTGAGTACGTGTAAGAAATGGGATTTCTAGGTAATACATTTCTGGTACTATTAGGTAAGTCCTGCTCGGAACTGGATGAATATAATCCCAAGGATTTGGTGTCCTTCCCAGACTTCCTTCTATTCTTCCTCCTCTGACACTGTCACTGCCTGTTGCCAGCCTGTCCATCAAAAAAACCCAAACAAACCCACTTTTCTTCACCTGTATGTTCACTATTTGTTGCTACTTCCCCTTTCTGCACAGCATTTGCAGGAAGAAGAAAAGATGTTTCCTTTTGGCATTGTTTAAGTTGTTTAAGGTTGAGGAGAAGGAACAAGCGTGACCTGTTGGTTAATGGAGACACTGTTTATTCTGAGATGTGGTTCATATTATTCAAGAAAAGAAAGTACTTTTCTGCAGACTTCCTTTCTGCTCATCTGCTTGGGCCAAATTCTGCTCCCGTGCTGTGCTCCAACTAATAGTATGAACTAAACACAGAGCTTCTCTCCCTGGAGTCACAGGGATAGCAGGATCTTTTATCCAAAAAGAGATATCAGGAGAAACACTTACAGAGCTAGTGGAGAATTATCTGCCTCTAGTTATTTTACTGTTTGTTGAAACTCCTGACCTGCTGAAGTGATTCTTTCTGCGAAACTACCTTTGTTGTGAGGAAGTAAGAATCAGTAACAAATTCTCAGAAATTGAAAGAAGAATAGAAAAAGGGATTGAAATAATGAAATGTCTTGGCCCACATGGCTCCTGCCAGATGCAGATGATGCAGGCTCAAGGGATTGATCTGAAGGAGGCAAAGCAGGGATCTGCTCAGGGATCTTGCAACCTCTGTGTGAAAGTTACAGTTGCTGAGTAAAGCAGTTTTCCAAATGTATTGGAGCAGTTCCTAGCTTTATCCCACTGAAACCTGGAAGAAGAAATGAAGCAAAGGAGAGAAGAAGGGCAAGAAGGAAGATTGGTTGATTTTCAGGGCATATTAGATGTTTCCTACACTTCTTGTTTTCTATGCAGGTATCTCAGTAAGGGTTTAAACTTGGAGTCATAATGTGTGTGATAGGTCTGTGTGCAAGTAAAGTTAATTAATTTCCATTTCTCTCACCTTCCAAAACATCTTCTGATGTCAGATCTCTTCTTTGGGAGTAAATGAAGGTAAACCTCAAACACAGTATGGGCCAGGATCGACAGAAGTAAGGTAGCACATTTCTTTCCATCTGAGAGTTTCCTGGAGATGCCTTTGAGCAACTGTTGATGACACTAGATTTACTGCAATGAATTCTTTCTTTTACTGACCCTAAATGTCCTTTGTACTGGAATGACCAAACTGCTATGGAACTCACTTTATAGTACTGTTTCAAAAGACTGTTAAAAACTGAAGACCTGATTTGCTTCTCTGGTATCCATCAAGGTTCAGATGAATAATCCTCACAGTTATTTGTGTTTTTCTATTTTCACCTTTCTCTAAAAGTAATCTCAAAATAAAAGAGCCAAACTAAGAGAAAACTCATATCCTTGGAAGAGTTTACCGAACAGAAAGACTTTAATAACCCCAGTGCTGCTCCTCAGACTGAAGAAGTGGAGACCTTAGAGAAGTTAATACATGGATACTTTGATTCAGTCTGTGCTTCCAAAAGCTGGATGTGCACTGTTCTAAACAGATCTTTTGCTGTTTAAAGAGCTTTTTAGTATAATTTAATATCTCAAACTAATTCAGTGCATTTGGAAATTGTTAGTTCTACTGTACAAATTGCCAATGTTACCTTGGGAGGAAAGAGAGGAGAAAATGAAATGAGGAGAAAATGTCACAGAGGTGAAGATCAAATCAGTATGAAGCTGAGCTGTTTCATTGTAAATGTTAATCACTTTTGTACTTGTATGAACAAGTAGTGCCCATGCAGAAGTAGCCCAGACCACACTAAAAGCAATTATGAAGATGGCATATCCCAAAAATAGGAAAGACTTTATACCTAGTCTGGCATGAGAAAGGTTAAAAAGCCGACACATTTAGTTGTAGGGCTTCCAGAAGAGTCAGTCCAAAAAGAAGTGCTACTTGAGCTTGCACATGTTGAAAATTATTGGATTGTTTTCAAAATACTCAAAATTTCATGTTGAACAATTCAGAAATTTTCATCCATAGCACATCAATTCCCTGTGCATCTATTGTATGTCTGAATATGTAAAATATTTGCATATATGTGGTGATCAAGTTGATGGGTATAATCTAAGGCTGGATCAGGGAGAATAAGCAATAGTAAATGTGGAGATAAATTTGGCTGAATAATTTTAAAAAATGCAAATATGTGCACAAATTACAAAAATTAATTTTTTAGAAAAATTAATTGCTTTTAAGTATATTTTTTCCTTCCGTTTTGAGCATATAATATCCTATCTATTGTAAATACATGTGAAACTCAAGAGCAGAATAAAATAGCACAGATCTTTCAGGCTAGGCTATTTTTGGCTATTTTTAGAAGAAATTTACTTACACAGGTCTTTGTGTTTAATTAGTTTTATTTTGGGCTCTGTCATAGCTAGAAGCAACAGTTGTGTGTTTAACTGGGATGCTGGGAAATTGTCTCTTCCAAAAGATATAAAGTTCACTTATCTAACCCTGGAGGGCTTCAATTTATCAGACTTTAAGATAATTACCTGTTTATATATATATTTGTACATGTAGGTACAAAAGCTGTGGCCTATGACAAAACCCTGCCCAAGCTGAGCCTCCTGCAAGAATATCAGATTCTTTTGTGGTTTCCATCTCCTATATTAAAGAAGATGGATTAGTGTGTTAGAAGCAAATTATGTGGCTGAAATTTAATTACTGTATCTATTGCAGCCCCTTCCAAAACAAAGGAGAAAATTTTCAGAATGTCTTCTGAAGAATGAGATAAAGTTGGTATTTGAAAGGATCACAGAGGCACTATAGATAAGAGGTTACAAATTGAAAAAAAGTCAATAATAATTCCATTTTAAAAAGGTCAAAATTCCTACTAGGCTTTATGAACCATTTCCAACTCTGATTTTTCACAGGCTAAAAGAGTCATCAGGACAACAGCAAAAATGATTGGATGCTTAGGAAAAAGATAATGTAGAGAAAAATTGAATGAACTATGGATGAATAGTCTACAGAAAAAAATGTGGCAGCTCATCTTGGCATATACAAAAATTTCTATAAAGACAGGAAATAACTCATTTTCTTATGTCTTTACTGGATAGGACTAAAAGTAATAGTGCAAACTCAACAGGGGAGTGTTTAATCTGGATACAAGGAAAAAATCTTCCTAATGTCTGGAAGAGTTTAGCTTCTGGAGTTTACTGACTCTGAGAGGAGACTGGAGATGCCTCAGCTGAGCTGAAGTTGCTTGGTCCTGTCTTGGGCAGCAGGATATACTCCATAACCCACCCAGGCCTCTTCCAGGACTGTTTTGTAAGACTTTACTGACATTTTGACATGCAATCCCCTGACAATTTTTCCATGAAGTGTTTTACAGCGATTTGGTCCCAGGTAGTGAGATTATTCAGAATCACTGTTTTATCATCCATTTTTAATATTCCAAGTTTCTACTCGTGGGCCTGTTGTATTTTTTTCACAGAAGGTTCTGTGTCCATAAAGACAATATATAGAGTGGGTTTAATATCTGTGCTTATGCAAAGCATAAAAACAGGAGGGGAAGTCGATTTAGATGCTGTCTTAATAATAAAACTTTGGCTGAAGTGTAGTCAGATAGTTTATAGCTGTAACACAGTGTTCCAGTTCATCTAATCATATGTAAGTGCTTCCCTTGGCTTCACTGATGTTCCCTAAGCTTAAGGTGAGTTAATCTTTGCGATTGGACTGTCTGTAAATTCATCTCCATGCATGCATGGTTTTGTTAGCTCTCAGGAATTTGACAGGAACATGCTCTTTTTTCTTGCCTGTGGGACATGAATATTGTCCCTACAGTTCAAGACATTGTCATACCTGCTTCTTGGCCCCAGTGAGACTCATGATTATGAGTTTCCTTGAGTTGGAATGACATAAAAACATAAATGAGAAATATTACCTTTTCATTTTATTTAATGGAAAACATCCAGAAGTGCTCCTTTGGGAGACAGCACTGAAATGGCTAATTTTACCCAGTAAGTTTCTAGGCCTGAAAAATAAGTGTGTATGGCTTCTACTCTTGTAACTTTGGGAGGAAGGAGAGATGCCAAAACCTCCCTTTTCCTAATTTTTTAGCACAAGAAAGGCCTTCTGGTATCATGCCTTAAAAAAGTCATGCATTATTTTCAGTTATGAGTGTAGATAGGCTGCGTAATTGAGAGATGCAGACAGTAAAAATAGTTACTGATTCACTGAGAGTGCTCAGGTCTGCATGCTGGAGTGTTTGAAATGCAGTTAATAACAGGAAATACATGACTGCTGGAGCAGGACAGAGCTCAGATCAAGGGACTTGGTGTGCATCATACCTGCTAAATGCTTTTGGAGATCTGGGTGGCATGTGAGGACCTTGTGCTTCCACCCCTGAGCACACACATTTCTTGCCTCCTTTGAAAGCTACTCTGGGTTTATCTACGTGGTATTTTCCAGGCTGACAAGAGTCTGTTTCGGCCACTGAATGAGCCACCATGGAGCTTCCATCAGCTCAGCTGGGAGAGCAGCATTGTTATCTTTGGCACAGCAGCCTGAGCTGTGCTCAGCACTGACCACACTCTGGTCACTGGCTGCCTCTGCTCTGGGCAGCTGGGGGAGCCAGCAGGCTGGGCTGGCAGCTGCTCAAGGCACATGCAATCCTGGCTCTGGCCTGCAGACCAAATGGCATGTCGGCATTCCCACCATGTTAGGTTAGGACATTGGGAAAAGCAAAAAAAAAAGGGTTGCTCGAAGGCTTAAAGAAGCGCTTCAGTGTATGTGACACTGGTGTGAAAAGGCACAGGAGGTGAATGCATGGTTTCACAGGCTGAGTAATGGTTTACTGAGGTGTACGTAAAAGATAGGGTGGATTTGTGTAACTACAAGCTTACCTTTCAGATCTTGTCCTCCTTCACTTGAAATTTCCTCAGCTCAGTACAAAAGCAATTGTTCATTGTGTGGTTTCTGTATTGTCTGTTGGCATGGAGCAGAGCCAAGCTTCCTCAGGTTTGCTGGGCAACCAACCACGATTCTTTTGTTCTTTCACCAGTCAAAGAGGATTTTCATAACCCTTGGTGTGCTAGATATCTATGTGTGAAATCTGATTTTAATCTGTCTCTATAAACACACCAACATATCTCTTACTAGCCCTCAGGGCATTAATGCCTGAGGTAACGTCTGGATTCGGTGCTCCTCCCCTCCATTGCTCCCTGCTTCCTCTTTCACACAAAAGCTTCTTGGCTCAGAGGGTTTAGTCCCTCATCCTCATCAGATTTTTTACACAATTCCTCTTTGCTCACACGTGGTAAACACCGCCCATGCACCTGCAGAAGGAGCAGATGGGAATTTCTGATGTGCCCTCATGGCAGCACCTCTCACAGAGAAGGAAGAGCCTTTAGGGTCCTTGGCAAGACTGTGGTATGCTAAGTGCCAGTGCTCTGCCTAGACTGCCTGGTGACCAAAGATGATCTGGAATCAGTCATGAAAGAGTTGATCACCCTCCTGAAAACAGTACCAATGTGCTGATTCGCACTCCAGAGTCAGAAGTCTGGCAAAACTAATCACAGTGTGAAAAAAAGAGCTTTACCACCTTAGGTCTTTAACCTAAAACTTTACTATCATAAAATCTAAAATTTTACCTGATGCTACCATCCCTCTCTCGAATCCCTTGAAGAGTAAGAAACAACCAAATTGCTTTGCTTGCCAACACATCTTATTTCAACAGAAATACATTTCCAGTTCATTTTTTGTCTCTTGTTGAAAACAAAGATGGGCACGCAGAAAGATTAGCTCCACTTCCAGATGATAAAACAAAATGGATGTCTACTTTTGATAGCTTTGTGCTACAAATTTCCTTTTTTGGCCAATATGCAGAAGGTATGGCTTTGTTACACTACCCAGCTTGCAAGCCTGGATCTTTAATTAGTGCTGTACCTGCACAAGCATCAGGGTCTGTAAATCTACAAGGTGGTGACTGAAACTTGGGCCCATCATGCTAATTAAGAACTCACTCTTCTGGTAGGGAGAGGTTAGATTGTTTCCAATGAACCTAGCTAGTCCTTCTGTCGTAACAAACAGTGCCCAGTCTTGCACACGTGTGTTGTAACACCTTATCATCACCCTCTCATTAATGCAGGAAAAGCACAGAATGCAGAAAGGTTTTTTGGGTGCCTGTTGTGTAACTCAGCGCTGACGTGCGTCCCATCATCGTTCCTTGGGGAGGGCAGCAGAGAGGGGCTGCTGTTGAGATACTTGAATTTGGGCCATCTCTCCAGAAATAAAGTCCCCTCTGTTTCACATCAGATAGAGTATGAAAGTTTGGCTTTTTCAGTGAATAACTCAGTGTTAAAGAAGAAATCAGCAAAGGGCAGCACGTAAGAACCAAGAATTAGATGTTGCTGCTAATGCACAATAAAAGACCTCAAAACTGCAGTATGAGCCATGGGGGGTTTAAATTTGCTTCAGGAATACAAATATAGTGAAGATAATTAACTAGGCATCTTTAAATCCTCTGAGGAACTGTTTCCTGCTTGGCTAAGGTTAAGAAAGCTACAAGTTTTCAGACGTACAACTGAGAGGGATGGCTCTTGAAGAGTTACCCTACACAAAGAAGCTTTTGCAGCTGATGGAGGTTCTAGCCTCTTTCTCATTGAACTTTCCAGAATTCCCCATTGATTTGAGGGGCAGCAAAATTTGGCTCTAACTACTAAAGCAAGGCAGACATTTAAGAACCACAATGTCACTTGGTGTAAGCTACACTATATTATAATAATTATTGTGTTGCTTAATGGCAAATGAATAGTATCGACTCTTACAAAATGTGTTTTTCTTTGGAAATGTTTATATTGTCATCCAGAAAGGGGGTTGCAAGAAAGATCTGCCCTACAACTGTTGGTGTTTCTTAGGACTTAACAGGACCCTAGTGCCTAAAACTGAGCATGTTTGTATACCTTATAAGGCAATATATACAAACTTCATTGTACAATAGCAAAAGACATTTAATGTGGTTACTTACATCTCTCCTTGTTTCAAATTAAATTAATGGATGGTAGCACATATTGATCTAACCACAAAATTGAAAATACATTGAAAATATGAATATATATCACTTTGCTTTCAAATAAGAAGCAAACTTGATTAATATGCAAATTCTATGGGACTGAGAACAGGATGACAGCATCCTCTGGAATGATTTTATTATCTGGCAGATACTTAAGATTCTACCTATCTTGTGCAATGTTAAACATGGAGCAGACTATGGCTTTTCCTTCCCCTATCCATGGTTATGGCTACCAGGAAGGCATGTCTGAAAGAATTACACTGATGGGATAGGAAGGAATTACACTGATGGGACAGCCCAATATTTTGGGTGTCAATGTGACTTGTTGTCAAGCACATTCTCTAAGCTGGAGATGGCAGTGAGAAGCAAAACCTTTTTCTCCAGTTTAATTCAAGTATTAAGAGTCCAAGAAGGGACAAAAGTTTTTCAAACCACAAGTAATTTTGATGAAGGAAGCACGGAACTCTGACATGAGCAGGGCAACTAACCTGATTCCCAACATTGTGGCAAGGGAGGATCAAGTTTGGAGAAGCTTAGAGAAATTTGCTGGGGAAGGGCAGGAGAGGGTGAAAAAGGACTCTGGAGGTGGGGCAGAACCAAGCCACAGGGCTGTAGCACCAAGCTGGAGTCAATCCTACCAGACAGAGGATTTGCTGCAAAACCCTGTCTTGAGCAGAGCCTCTAGCAGAGGAGACCAGACACAGCCACTACATCTGGGCCAGAAAATAAAAATGTTATGTTGATCAATCAGGTGTTTCACAGAGGAGACAGGAGAATGATGAATGATAAATGGTAAACAGAAAGGATCTCCTACTGCTCAGTTTAACAAAAAGAATGACATGGAAAGATTTGTTAGCAGATTATATGCACCTAATTGGAAAGGAGAAATATGCTAATAGAGATAACATGCTCCTGAAGACAGGATCTTAATGTGATGAAGCTGAATATGAATGAATGAATCCTGGAAATGGAGTGTGAATTTTGGAAACAGTGTATCAAAGATTTCCATGGATGGAGTTGTGTAAATCATCAGATAACAATCAGTCAAAAATCCTTACAAAGACAGAGAGAAGTATAGATTGCTGTCTCATTTCTCATTTCACATGGATATTTAAAACACCAATATTACAGCATTTCTTCTTTATCAGCCTCTGAAGATTGATGCAAAGAAGTGGAAAATGCTTGCTAAACTTGTCTAAAGATTTACATTCTTACTAACTCCACAGAAGGAGTGCCACTAAGAGGAAGAGAATGCCTTTTCCAGATATGTTTCCTACAGCACACCCTGTGTAGGAAACACAGGTCTTTACTCCAGAAAAATAGATAATTTATAGAAGAGGCTGATTGCTTTACAGTATGAAACTGAAAGCTACATTTCATTAAAACAAGTGGGCTGTTCTGGGAGTAGGACTGCTACAGTGATAAATCCTAAAAAGCTGTGGTAACAGGGGTCTGCTCTAACAGCTGTAAGGTTTTACAGTGTTTACAGGTAGCACTGGCCACTGAATAAAACAGAGCCCTTTTTGTTGCCAGCATTTTCATTGATCTGGTTGTTAACTCAAAATTTTTGATTTGTCAGAGCTATTTCAGAAGGATGAAAAAAGTGAGGGTATATGTCCCTATACAAGGCATGAAAGGCTTTTCCATCAGAGTAACATTTATTAATCTTAAGAATGGTCCAAGTAGAATCAAGATATATTCTTTTGTTCCATATCAGTGAGAGATGACATGAAACACATTGAAAAATTGTCTTGCTTCTGAGAAGAAGATATGATATAATATTCTTTAACAAATATCTTCTTTGTCTAAAGAGCCTTGTTAACTTGAATGGCAAAGCCACCTTTTTTTTTTCCCCATGGTTGCATTCTAGGAGCATTTGACCACCTGCAGAGATCTGATTGCATAGCTGGGATCTTGGTTCAGCTACTTGTGTTTACATTTTTTACCAAAATGAAGTTTCATTATTTCACATTCCAGAGGTTTCAAGTATACAACCAGTTAATAGGGATATCACCCTGTAATCACACAGGATCATTTACAAGACTTCTCCAGTTAAAGAAAAAAAAGCTTTGGGTTGTTTGTTGGTTTGTTTTTTTTTTTTTTTTTTGTTTGGGTTTTTTTTTTTTTTTTTTTTTTTTTTTTTTTTTTTTTTTTTTTTTTTTTTTTTTTTTTTTGTTTTGGTTTTTTTTTTTTTGTTTTTTTTTTGGGCAGGGAGGAAAGAAATATTTGCCTATAAAACTTCTGAGGAGTTATGATCTGGGACATAATCACAAACAAATATTACTTTTCCCTTTGAGAATCTAAGTTGGTTATGCTGACACATAGAGTTTGGTATTGAGAGTGTTACTGTTTGTGTTGTCCTATATGGAGAGGATTATATATTATGTATTGCATATTGTATAGAATTCTATTACATATTTCTTATGCCCCATTTGTCCTCAAAGCAGAAGAAAGAACCACAGCCTCTTCAGGCAGTTAATCTGTGCCAGGCAACCTGTTGATATTTCAATCTCTGTATTTCTTGTTCATCAGTAATATGACAATTAGTGAGCCAAGCTGTGGCTGATATAGATAGCAGTCATTACACACCCAGTTTAATAGAAAGGAAAAAACCCATACAGATTGAAAGGAATGCCATAGCAATTAAATCAAAGAAACACACAAATAAATACTGCACAATCCTTTCCCTTTGACCCATTATCAATACAGATTGCCTCTCTATGCAAGAATGTATTTGCCCCAAATAAACAAAATCCATGCCATATGCAATAAATGTGCTGAAGAAAACCAACCTCAAGTGGAGGAAACTGAGAGCATGATATTCCACTAAATAAACAAAGCCTCAAATATGGCTATTATCTTCAAAGAAGAAAGTAATTTCTGGACAATTTAAAACAATCATAACACCTTCCCTTGCATTGGTTTGGAAGGAAAGCAAGGAAAGCAAGGGAGGCAAGGAAAGCCAAGAAAGCAAGCAGCACCTTTGCAAGAGAGGTTTAGTGCATAATTAGAGACAGTAGCTCTGAAAATGTAGCTTTTAAAGACATTTTATTATGCACCAGAAAAATTTTTTTTGTGAAGCATCTGGGTCTATTTCTATTCTTTTGCAAGTAGAAATCAAGCATAGAGCCTCTTCATCCCTTGCACGTCATGGCAAGAATGATAAGACCTTTATAGGTACCAATATAGTCCCTGAAGACCAGTGGCTTCATCATGTGTTGTCACACTGCTAAACAAGAATATTTCAGCATCTACACTCTTTACAAAATACAGGAGTGAATTTCTGAATAACAGGTTTATCTCCCTCTTTATTCTGCTCATCTTCATACTACCTGCCTATCTCCCTGTCTTTTCTTTATCTTTCATTTTAGCTCTGAGCTTTTCTCAAAATCCACTGGAATTTAAATGGGGGGGGGGAGAAAAATGGTTCCTCTTCACAACAGCTGAGTGCATTCAAGCAAACTGAATGAGCCTTCCTTACCCCAAAGATATGGAACAAAGGGATTGAAAATTGCCATGTGGTCAGGACTTCTAGCCAGGAGCTTTTGAAATTCTAGGCAAACAAATGCAATATTTAATGTCAGAGCTGATGTTGCATCACAAGTCATTGGGAAGACATTTAGTGTTCTTCCCCCCACTGTGTTTGTTGTTAGAAGAGTGGTATTTATTGTTGCACCTTTATGTCTGCAAGCACACATAAACTCATCCCTTTTTTATTATCCTACTATTTCTATCACTCACAGTATGATTGAAAATTTCCTGGAAGGATAAATCCCATCTTAGGGAGGTGCCTTTTATGGGTTCCAAAACTGTCAGTTTACATTTGGTTGATTCATAATTGTGGAATGGGCATTTCTCAGCCCACAATTTGAATAGTATAGATGGTTTGGGTTGGGTTTTTTTTTTAGGGGAAGCATTGGAAACAGGTCAAAACCCTACATTCAGTAGCACAAAGAATTGTGGTGTTTCACATCCACGATTTAGCAGAGTCCAGACTCTGTGGCTACATGAAAAGCAGCCCCTCCATTTCCTTCTGTGTGTGTGTGCTGTGGAGTGCTGACAAGCATCGGGCAGTGGGGATGACACTCCCATCCCACCTTGCTGTGTGAGGGGAGAGGTGATGAGAGACATGGGCTGTGCTGGCACTTGGGCTCAGGAAACCCTGCAGAGGCTCGTAGTGCCACCTGCCTGTCCCACCTCAGCGAGCTGAGAGGCAAGAATCCCAATTTTACAGATGGATCTTCTGAGGAAAAACCCCACCTTTCTGCTGTGGGTTACCCAGAGAGAAGAGAACAGCTGTTGGAAGGTGCTGAGAAGTATGGAATGGTAGAAACAGTCCCAGAAGAGGGAGGTGAGTAGAGAAATGCCAGATGAGGTTTTCAGAAGCACATAATAAATTGTGAGGCCATGTTATAAATATTATGTAGTGTATGGTTCTTCACTTTATCTTGCTGGGAGGATAACACCACAAATACATTTATGCATATGCTGTATGTAATATTTACAAAGACACATAAAACACTTCTGTAAACAGGACCCTATTTATAGATACATGTCCTCCTGTGTTTTGAAGTACTCCTGGCTTTTTCTTTTTCTTATTAATTTGGTATTATATTTATTAGTATAAAGATAACAGTGGAATGAATAAATGTTCCTCAGCACTGGAACAGCTTCATCCTTGGCTGCTTACAACTTTTGCACACTTGTATAAACCAACTGGTATCAAGTTCAAAAGGAATCGTATCAGTGACTGAGAAAAATCAAAACAGATGCTCATTACATTTGTCTAAGATAAAATTAACTGAACCTGTCATATTTTGTGGGCAATCCTTCCAACATCTGCAGAACAAAGCAAATGCACTTAATTCACTACAGCCTTTAGTTTATAGGTCAGATATGGCCTCTCAGGGCTATTGTGTTTGTGTTTAAAAAGCTTAGAGTTAAGTTTGAAAACAATAAAGCTGGAAATGTTTATTTTTGTGGCCTGAGATAATCATCCTCCCTGAGTTTCAATTATCTAATTCAAGGTTTACTCTTGGATGGAATAACCAGACTCAGCACAAATAATTCATATGGGGAAAGGGAACTCATGAAGGGTATTAATGAATTTAACTGTTACCTCCTGATACTGGAGGAACCTCTATATTAAATAGATCTGTCCCAGAAGAAAGACATGCCCACGTGTCTCCAGAAAAGGCATCTCTCTTTGTTGCTGTACAGTTTGACTTGATTGGAGAAATTGCTCTTTCTGCCCTGAAAGATAAAGGTGTGCTGACAGGTCTGTGACAGTGGTTTTAGTTCTTCATGCCTCAAATTTTCCAAGCAATAGAACAACCCAAATGTTTATTTCTTATCAGGTATCTCACCATTGCCTGCCACCCCCATACCAAATTTGGGGCTGTACCACCATGGCTGAAGTCCTTGAGATGATGAAGGCCAAACACATCCAGGGATGTATGAGCAGGAGCATTGCCAGTGGGTGATTCCTCCCTTCTGCCCATCCCTTGTGAGGTGGCTTCTGCACTACTGGATCCATTTTTGGGCTTCTCATGCAAGAAAAATATTGGCATATTGCAGTTAGTCCATGGAGCACATGATGTATGAAAGGGGCTGTGAGAATTGGATTTGTTTGCCTTGAAGAAGAAAAGGCTAAGTTGAGGGTGGGAGGGCTTTTCCTTTTTGTCTTCAAGTACCTAAAGAAGGATTATAGAGAACATAAAACTCTTCTCAAACTTGTGCAGTGAAATGCAACAGATTTCAGGAGGTCCTGCTTAGACATAAGAAAAATGTATTCACTTAGGAGAGGCACAACACTGGAAAAGGTACCCACAGCACCTGTTGGATTTCCTTAAATCTTTAATACTCAAGTCCCTGAGCAACTGAATTTATTTACAAAACAGATAGCAGGAGCCTAGTCTAGAGACTTCCAGAAGCTGCTTCCAACCTCAGCTGTCCTGTGTCTCTATGGAAGTGGCCCTGGGTTGCTGCCACACAGTTCTCTGAGAATTCCTCATCTTCCTCTTTTTTACCCTCACTTCTTCCAAATTTGGAATATTCCTCTCTCCAATGAAAACAACCTCACATTCAGACAGTTCAAGTACCAGTCAAGAGATTAGAAACCTGGTATTTCATGCACCATTCAGATCATAGAAACAGCAGTTGCATCTTTGACCTTGCTCACAAATTTCTGACTATTCATAGACTGTTACTACATCATTTTTTTACCCAGTTCTACATCCTATATATATTTTTTAACAGTTAAAAAAAATCTTTCAAGCCTTTTTTTTAATCTTTCAAAAATGCACCAGACTGTGCCTCGTTGTTTTGAGCAATGGAAGAAGGTGGCTGTAAAAGATATATTCAGTGCAAGACTGCTTTCTAAAGACTTCATATCCTTGGGGAAAAAACAGAGAGGGTCAGAAGAGAGGTGGTTCTGAACTTTAAGTACTTGTATTTTGAAAGAAATATCAGGCATCTAAAAAAAAAATATTCTACATGAGCTGGATTCTTAATATGAAATCATTCTTTAAGTACGATCTATACAAGGTATGGGATATTGTGCCATTTTTATGGCACTCAGTTTTAAAGCAGAATGGTTGGGGTTTATTAGACACAGAGGCCTTCAGGGCTCTTTTCTGGTAATTAGACACATAAGTTAAATCTATAAAAGTG
The DNA here is from genome assembly GCA_013400575.1 of Peucedramus taeniatus. Classification (NCBI taxonomy): domain Eukaryota; kingdom Metazoa; phylum Chordata; class Aves; order Passeriformes; family Fringillidae; genus Peucedramus; species Peucedramus taeniatus. The sequence goes on from WBNO01021826.1 coordinate 972,084, forward strand.
CTTTCTTGGAACCACTGCAGCTAAAAGGGTGACACAATTTACTTTTGTGCTTGGCCTGAGTCCTTGAAGCAATATATACTATTTTATTTCAGGATATGTAAACTACACATTATTGTCAACAGTAGAAACAATTAAAGCTAGACTTGCTTATTCATGCTAACTCATAATATCATTATAGAATGATTTGAGGTTTAAGCTGAAAACACCAAAAAGGTACTTTTTTATTTTTATACAAAAATCCATTTAAAATATTCCCACAAAAAATCTCTGCAGAAAAGCAATAGGAAGATTTAATAGGGAGGGGAAAATTTCTGTGTGCAATTAGAAAGAGGAGGTTTGCTCTGTACCGTGATTTGAGAGGAAATGGAAGGACATTAGTTAGTTATGAGAGAGAAAAGGGCACCTTCTGTTTACAAAGCTGTAGTTAGTCCTACCAGACAAAGCTATCCCCACAGCTTCTAGAGATATACTTCTGCCCTGTTGGAATCAACATAAGCAATAATTTTTCAAGAACTTCCCAAGTGCTTCGCTTCCCTGTGAGGCCACGTGACTGTCAGATCACATTTCAAAATGAAGCAAGGAAAGATGTTGTCCTTTTGAACCAGCATCTTTATAAGCTTCAAGTGTTCCTTGTAAATGGCAATGCTCACATTCATGTCACATCCACGTGCAGACAGATCTTGACTTCTAACCAGTTACAGATCACTTAAACAAGTGCTTGGCCATTATTTACTTATTGTAAACAACTGGACTTTTCTTTCTTAGGATACATAAATAGAGACAGGCACCAGCTTCAAATCCATTTTCTAGAAGCTCATAAAACCCTTGCAAAGATGCTGAGCACTGCAGTCTTAAACAAGATAGCTGAAGCATTTCAGATTTAGACCATCCAACTAAATAAAATGTCAACCCAATTTAATAACCAGCAGTGGGATTGGAGATTCAAAGAGGAAAGGTGTCTAAAACATCACTTTAGATTTTCTATATTAGAAAATGATGGAATATCATGTCTATCAAAAGACCAGAGTGTTTTTAGCTCTGTTTTGATACTTCTTTTCTCATGCCAAACACTTCCCAACTGTTTGGAAGCCTGTAAGAATTTATTCAAGTTCTCGTAGAAGGCTGTGTGTACCATTAATAAAATGATCCATGCTGAAATGGGCTAGTTTTTCCTCAGACAGCTTCAGAGAAAACAATGATTTAATGATTTAATGAATGAGGGGAATAAGTTACTCTTTTCCTCTTTGGATAAGGTTTTTCCAGGCAAATTTCAGCTGCAATGTCTAAATAAAGTTGAGGGAGTGTATGCTTCTGCTCCCTGTGTCACACAGCTCCTGTGAACATACAGAGATGTTCACCCTTGGGACTTCTTAGATTGTCTTCTTTCACTGGGAATCAGATTCATTTTTCTCTTGCAAAACCCACAGAAATATCAGTGCTCAAATTGCCAATCTCTGTTCCCTAAAGTATGGCTGAAAGAGTCTCCCTAAGGCAATCTGAGTCCTGCTGTTTCTCTGCTCAGGGGATATCTGTTAGTCAATAAAAGAGAGCTTGAGCCTACTGACACTGCTGTGCCAGAGTGCTTTAATGAAAAATCTTCTACATTTGCAGATAGAGTTCCTTTGCAAGGCTCCTGGCAAACACCAACACCCGACCTGAAATATTGAAACACACACATGAAACAGTCACCTGAAAGGAAAACAGCAGAAATTAGTGATGAAAGGAAGAAGAACCTTTTAATGCACAATATCTAGGGTCAGAGCCAAGACAGAAATAAAAAAAACATGGTATCATAGAATCATAGAATCGTTTAGGTTGGAAAATGCCTCTAAGTCCAACTATTAACATCTCACTGCCAAGTCCACCAATAAACCATGTTCCCAAGTGCCATATCTAGACATCTTTTGAATCCTTTCAGGGCTGGTGACCCAACTGCTTCCCTGGGAAGCCTGTTCCAAAGCTTGACATCTCTTTCTGTGAAGAAATTTTTCCTAATAACCAATCTAAACCTTTCCTGGTGCAAACTTAGGCCACTTCCTCTTGTCCTGTCACTTGTTGCTTGGGAAAGGAGATTGACACCCGCTTTGTTACACCCTCCTGTCAGGGAGCTGTAGAAAGCAATAAGGTCACTCCTGAGCCTCCTTTTCTCCAGGCTGAGTCCCCACAGCTCCCTCAGCCACTGCTCAAAGGATTTGTGCTCCTCACCCTTCACCAGGTCCATTTCTCTTCTTTGGAAGTGGAACAAACAAAGCAGGAATCAAAAAGCACCTGAGTCTGGTGTCAAGAGCCAAAGTCTGAAAGTACAGGAGGAGCCAAAATCTAAGGGTGAAGGCTTGAAGCACCAGCTAGCTGGGGAACAATGTGGTCTGCTTCAAAGTTTACCTGTGGTTAGGTTGTGGTTCCCAAAGCTCAGGCTGGAAAGAGCAGTTCTTTGATCCTTGCTAATGAACCCCAGATAGTGGGAAGTGAGGCCAAACTCAGAGACCTCAAAGCAAGCCACAGCAGAACAAGCTCCTGGTTTGTTTTAGGGCATGTCTGAATGCAGCAGTTGCAGGGTTTGGGAGGCTGTCAGGGGCACACTTGCACTGTGCTCGGTGCAGTATTTTGTTCAAGTATTTTGCTATTATTCTGTTTCTCCAGTAAGAACCAGATATTGGAGAGAATGTAAATATGTACTCCCCATCCAGCAAGTCATGGAAAGGATTTTGTTCCTTTCCATGGAGTTTGGATCAGGTTCACAAGGCCTTTAGGAGCTCTTTGAGTGAGATTGTGAATAATTTTCTTTCTTCTCCTACAGGTACTCTGCTTTGGCAGACTGACTGCTGCTGTTTTTCAACAACCTTGAGAAACAGAATGACAGGAAGTATTAGACAGGGTAATTTTCTTGTGATGAATTAGGGTGGGGCATTCATTTTTTCCTTTGAGAAATCTTTGATCTGGTTTTATATCTTCGTTGTCCTTGATGGGAAACAAACTGAGGCTATGTCAGGTAGTCATGAGTGGCTTGATGCCCATGCCTGAAGTTCTCACCTGCTTCCAGAAGGCTTAGTGATCATCTGGTTTCCTCAGACTCCTGACAAATCCTATAACAAGACATAAGGGGGGGAAAAGCAGGGGGAAAGTAGTATAGGTCAGCACTTTGGGCCATGCTATAAACTGTGTGGTAATTTGGACTGCTGCATTTACTGCTAAGTTCTACCAGATGACACATAGAGAATGAATCATAACATGCCTGAATCTGCACACCCTTCTCACTGCAGCAAGCTTAGGGCAAGAAGGGACAAAGGGATTAACTACTCTGTTGTCTCATTCCCCAGGATGCCAAATCAAAGACCTGTCTTCTGCTTTTTGGCTCTGCTTTGCCTTGCCACAGCTCACTCCAGTCCAGAAGCCCATTAGCAATAGTTTCATGTATATTTACTTATATATTGCATACATTTATACACACACATTGTGCCCAACAATGTATACACACTAATTTCCACGGTTTCAACATGGTTTGCTCCTTTCAGATGTGTGACCAGTGTTAGAAGGATCCTCAGCCATATGAGGGAGTGAGCTGCAATTGCTGCAAGCAGGTGAAATCTGCTTCACCCCCAAAAGCTCATGACCCAAAATGATGGAGAGAAAGACAAAGCTCAGGAGACTTCAGTATTTTTCTGAAATGACACTGTTGCCCTTTCTCTGACTTCTGCTGTTCTTGAGAAACTGGCAGTGCCTATTAGGAAACAGAGCATGCATGTTGCACCCAAAAGTCTCTCATAAACACCTGTCTATCATGGCTTCTTAGGAGGAAAATGTACTTCTGCCATTGCTCCTGGCATCTTGGAACAACAGCACACACTATGCAGTTCTCTGACCTTACCAGCTGGGTCTGGCTGCAAGTAGAGTTCAGTGCAAACAGAACATGGTTCAGTCCAGAACATCTCCCATCAGATCTTTTTTTTTTCTTCTTTGTAAAATGTTTCCCACAAAGGTCTTCCATGAGTAAATGCTTCCAGCATTCCTATGGTCTCATTCAGCTTTTTTCTCTAGGTCTTGTTGAGACAGGAGGGTGGAAATAAACACACCTCTGGTGAATGAATGGGTGGCTTGGAAATATGTAGTAGGCTGTGAGAGATTTCTTTTTCCTTTTTCGCTGTTTTTACTCCTGGCTAGACTTCTGCTGCATTTGTAGCAATTGCCTTCTGCATAAGGAGATGCCATCAGCATTCAGGAGGGATTTTTTCTTTCATATCCCACAGAATACACTCCAAATATTATTTTGAAAACAAAAACTTTGTCTTTGAACTATACCAAACCTAAGAAAAAACCTGGAAACAATGATGTTTGTTCTCTTCAGCTGAAAAAAAGTGCACTGGGATGAAAAGCTGAAGTCTTGATCTTGGCAAAAGTGGACACACCTGACAGACACTTTGAAGGAGCTCCTTCCCCATCTTGATTTTCCCATAGTTCCCACCAGCTGCCTTCAGATGGTGATTGTAATGGGCAATTTCTCTGGTGGAGAAGGAAAGGGTAGTTAAGGGAATTCAGTGAGCTCAGTTTATACCCTCAGATACTCCCAGTAAAGCCTGCCTAAGGCCGTTTTGAAAAGATTTAGTCTAGCCCAGAGACAGCTGTTTCTTTCATAATCTGTTTTTTATGTTACATTTCTATTTAACATTGCTCTCTGTTAGGTCTAATCACTCTTCTTTTGAGGGGCAGCTTTCTGAAAGGGGCTCAAGAATTTATTCTTTAAAAAATGCTGCATTGAAAAAGACCCAGAGAGAAGTATATTACCCTGAGAGAAAAGTTTTGGTTTGGCTTTTGTGCCTGGAAATGTGTTAGCAGAAATGGAAGTAAACACCTTATTGGAATTAGTCATTCACTACTTCTCTACTTCCCCTCTTACAAGAAGACAGGGAGCTCAGGGCAAGTCCCTGGCAGCAATTGCAAAGTTGGGTGGGGATTCCCTTCCACAGCAGAAAGAATGATTATTCTGTATCACTGCTTGATCCTTTTTAGCTGTCCTTGGATGTCTATTTTACAACTCTTTTTCCCTCCAATGGCATGAAGTAGTCCTGCTGTTCTTTCCCCCTTGTCTGTTCCTCTGAAAGCCACTGAGACCCACACGCAGAGGATCATCACCTAATAAAGATGGAACAATTCTAAAATAATAATTTAAAAAGCTAATTTTTACTAAATTCAAAGACAAAGACTTGATGCTGACATTTCAAGACAGTACTTGGGCAGATTAGGTTCACAGATGAGACTTTCCAGCCATTCAATACTATTTAATTCTGCACCAACAGAAATGATCCTCTATTTTTGTACTGAGAGAAAACCAGGGAGGTTGAGGAGAAAAATGAAAGGCCAGGAAATATTCTGAGAGAATTCATCAGGAGTGGAGGTAAGATAACAATCTAGGGCAAGGTTTTGCTAAGGTTTGATATATTGGTTTTATTTCTAAAGGCAGGCTAATTTTGTGTCAGAATGACCCAGAATTACAGAAACTTTTCCATCTATGTACTTAGGGGCCATATTTCATGCAACTTTTATGTATTAGAATACTTGTATCTCATTTTACTACCTTCTCTTGCATAAAATAAACAATGCAAATAAATGATTGAGATTTCTGTATTGCTCTGCTTTTTCACAGGTCTGACAGTGCCCTAATCATTAAAAGAAGGTGATGATCTTTCAGCACAGTTTTCTGCACCATCATTCAGAAACAATCCCAGCAAACTTCATGGATCTGAGCTAATTAAAACCAGCAGCAAACATGCCTCTTCAACTCTGATTCAAAAACTCAATCGGACTCTGATTTCCGGGTATAAACAAGAGGCTGATTCCATAACTGTGCAGCATAAATATGGCAGGCTCCAGCCACCAAACGTTTTCAATTTTTATTTAGGGGAGGCTAATAAATCAGGCTCTGACCTCAGAGCATAACTGGAAACATCAAATGAAAGGCAGTTGTAAGGGTATTGTGGAAAAATGTGAAGAACTGGATAGGTAAACATAAATACTTTAAAAGTATCAGTGTAAAATATTGCTGCAAACTGATGAAAGGTTTTCAGCTCCAGGGTGTTTTATTCCAAAACTTCTCCAGACTTCCTTTTGCTTTACAGCAAAGCAGCTGTGCTTATGCAATCTAGCATTATGTCAGGAAATGAACTGAAGCTGTTTGCAGGGTACCAGTAGTGGGAGTGTTCTTAAACCAGCTTACAAAGATCTGGCATCTCAGTGCTCCTGATTGTGCCTGTCCTGAGTGGTTCAAACTGCAACCAGAGGCCTGTCCCAACAGTGTCAGGATAAGGATTGCAGGGTGGTCCTTCATGGATGGCATCTTCTGTGATCTCCACACACCCTACACTAGAAATAGATTTTAAATCCATTATTTAGGAATTCATTTCCAATCTTAGCTGAGGCAAGTATCTTCAGCTCAAACTCCCCTATGTTCATTCTTGTATCTCAAGCATAGAATTCACCTTTGTTACTCCATTGTTCACTGACAATGCAAAAAGCCCTGCTCTCTGACTTCATTTTTCCTTTACAGTTCTCCAAAGGGAAAAGGAGTTTCTTGCCAAACTCTGCTGTCAGTCTGACATAACTGTGGGCTTGATCACATGAAAATAGAAAGTGTTTCTCTTTTCAATTGATTAAATGATTGAGTACAGACTTCTTTAATAGAGCAGTCAGCATAACTCACCCATAAACTCAGCATGGAGCCCTGTGTTCACCATGTTCTAAATTGCTGACAAACAGTTTATGGTTTGTCACATTTGGCAATGTCTGTACAGGAAGAGAGCCAGTCTTCAGCTGAAATAAAAATAGGTGCTTTGACCAGAACTTGGAAACAACTAGTAGGAAGAGAGGTTGTGCAAACACATATAAAAATGTTCAGCTTTTTGTTTCCCACTTTACCAGCTTCAGCTTTATGCATCATCATAACTGTCCTTTTCAGTCACCTTCCCATCTGTAATTAATGCAATGTAAACAACTGTAAGCTCTTGTATTTTGTAATTAGATATAATTTCTAACACATTCAGTAAATGCTGAGTGTGAAATAGAATGGCAGCTAAAGGAGCAAGGAAGGCGAATTTGAAACACATCTTGACTATATTATTTTACTCTCATAAATCTTGTAGCAGGTGACACAGACCTTAGGGGGTTTGGAGTTTTTTTCCTGCTCTCTTCCTTTTGGCAATGTTTTGAAAGTTAAAAATTGGTTTTTTGCTATTTTTTAAAGTGTATTGGTTTGACTTTTTACAAACATCTAGTATTAGGAAAAAAAAAAAAAGTCATGCCCGATAATTTTAGCAGATTTTTTGAGAGGTAAATGGTTCCATTTCTGTAACACTATAACTCTGTCATAGCAGGGCACATGGAACCATCGCCTCAAAGTAGTTCATGGAACCATAATCCAAATGGCAGCAAGCAGCAAAAGCAAAGTACAGAAAAACCTAGTAGTAATATGGGTTGGATAGATATATTTTGGTATAAACTGCATGGTTTTACTTTATAATGTAAAAAAAGAACCATCTGAGAATCCATAGGTGGTATCGGCTTCTTCAATGGCAGCTGATTTATTTGTGGGTTAAAATTACGATGCTTTAGCAAAGCCATATGGGGATTAAAGATTAGAATAGCAGAAGTGTCACAGATCAGAATTCAGCAGCTTTTTTATATACTTCACATACCTTAAAAAGCCCAGATATTATTGACCCAATTTCATCTGCTCTCTAAAAACCACTCAAAGTCTGCATGGCCTGCAACTGCCCCAAGAATAAAGTTCCTGCAAAACTTGTCTCCACTTAAGTAGAATAAAAAATTCAGGGCAGGATTGCTGATTTTATTTCTCTCTGTTTCTTTACAGTAATCACAGCAGAGGTTATTATAAGCACTGTCATTCAGCTTCTGTGGCCAGAGGCCCTGGAAGAAGAAGAAGAGTTATCTCCTTAGAACGTGGCTGGCACTGCATGTGTGGAGCCATTGGGTGACACAAGGAGCTTACAGGCCTGATGAAGTACTTCACCCACATATTTACAGCTGGCTCAAGGACAGAGATGACAGATGAGGAAGTCAGGAGTCAAGACAGGACAAGGAAAGGTCTTCATCAATTTCTACTCTCCTCTTTTCTGCCTTTAAATCCAGAGAATGCCTTTTGCAGGCACGACTGCCCTCTCAGCATTTAGATCATACCAGAAAGGTATGGATTTCCAGTGATAAGGGGTCTAAAAAATCCATCATTTTCTTCTTTCTGTTTTACCTTTTATGTAGCAGTAGCCATAGAATAGAAAGTTTTCTGTGTTGGGAATATATAACTGAACACGCAGAAGGCTGCAATATTTCAAGAAGATGAATGGTACAGGAATATTTGCAAAGTGCTACATCTTTCAGAAGATCCTATGATCCTGAAATGTGCCATAATGCCAAGTCAAAAGTGGTAATTAACCTAATTTTGCTATTTTTTGTAGTGAACCAGACCTTCTTTATACCATTTAGTGCAACTTGTCCATCCATCTCAAAGAAACCACTTTCTGTACCATAATCCCTGATTTGAGAATAGTACAACTCCTTTGCTTTTTAAAACCTTCGTTCCATCTACCCCTTTACATATGCTAATAAAACACTTCCCAACACAGAAATACATTCTTTGCTTCTGACACAAAGTATGAGAAGGAAAAACTCCATAACTGACAATTTTCCTTACCTCATTTATTTTTAAAGCATTTTATAGATGCTAATAAAGTGTTATGGGTGTCATCCAAATTTCAGTGACATAAGTGAAAAAACTCCCACCATTTCAGTGACTTCAGTGAGCTCTGGATGTTGCATGAATAACATTCATTGCATAAATCTGGACAGATATCATTCAGACAGGATTCTTGGATTTCAAACTTTACTTTTTTTCCAACAATCTTTTTAATAGTTTGCTTCCATTTCATGCAGAATTTTGACATGTTTTGTTTCTGATCCAGATCAGAATGAAGTCAAAAAGCCTTGATAATTTTATGATACTGGTAATTTTGTCAGTCTGATGTAAAGAACTACCACACATCAAGAAACCAAGGTCATCCAAGATACAGACACTGGAGAGATTGAAATTATGACTCATTAAATAAATTATTACACTAAAATGTAGAAAATACAAAAACATCAACACTTGACCTATTAATATTAATTTAAATTACTTTATTTTGTTAATCCCTTATTGGAGAGTTAATAGAGATTCAAAAAGGTCAGACCCACAAATGATGAAAAGACTAGAGTTTAATTATGAACTTAACCAGTTTTATTTAAATGGAATAGCTGCTTGCTAAAAAGTTTTCAATTTGTTTTTGTGGTAAAAGGTATTCTAACAAACATTTTGCCTCATTTGCAGATTCTTCTCACTTGTTAAACATTCCTAGGATTACTCCTGAATAACAGAGAATGACAAGCACAAGTATTTGGTTTAGAATGTGTATGTGTCAGGCCAGCCTCTGGATAGGGAATTTATTTAAAGATTTCAGAAGGTGTTTGCAACATTTGAGGAGAGCCTTCTGTGAATAAAGAACCACAGAAATATTTTGTTTAATCATGTTTTCAGTCATAAATCTTTGGGGAATCTAAGGAACTTAGTAGATAATATTGCCCCTGAGAAATGGAAATTATTTTTGTAAGTGGAGATATGAATTAATTCATTTCTCTAAATTTATGATTCAGCATTCTCTAGTCACTATCTAGAATATCTACAAGAATCTTACAGAAGCAAATTAATTACAAAAGCATTGTCATACAATTGTGAATAATGGCAAATAGGAATAAAAACACATTTCCAATATCCTTTCATGGAAGTTGATGGAGATGTGGGGTTTTGTAGTGGTAACCACCTCATAATCAGTTAATTTGATAGAAATACAGACTTCAAGGGAATCCAGGTAAAAGAAGCCTGACGTGGTTGTAGGCACATCATACTGTGAACTGAAATCTTGAAGTCATGGATCACAATCATGCAGGGGAATGTAGGGCAGATGGGAATGGTTGGGAATGGTTGGGAATGGATGGGAATGCATGGGAATTAAATCTGACACCAAAATTTACATCTGAATGCCTTCAAAGTGTAGTGGATCTCCAGCAACAGCTTCAATGCCATGGACCCAGAGGGTCTGAAAGGAGTGAATTTCCTGATTCCTGTGGGCACTTTCTCAGCACTACAAATGCTTTGGAAAGACTGGTCCTAGAAAGGCTTCAGCATTGACAGCTGAAGTAGAGCTTCAGAAGGATCCAATTTAATTCTGTATACTGGATTTCATATACAGTTTGCTTTTTTTTTTTTTTTAATAATTCTGAGCCAAAACTCTCTTCAAATTTGGCATTGCTGCTTCCATGTGTGATGTGTCTAGATGGCAGAATAGCACATGAAGGTGAAGAGCACTTCTACATCTCCTTAACTTGCTTTGCAAATGAGCACTCACACGTAGTGAGTACTTAGCTCTTGGCAGGTGACTGTTTAGTTGTGCCTGACTTGGAAAAAGGTTTTCCCTTTCTTCCAGCAACTGAAGCACAAGGACACAAATCACAAAGGGAAAGTTTTCTACAGACTTTGTAATTTTTCTGCTTTATGTGTTATTTTTGATAGTGTTCCTAGCCAAAATCTTCACCAGTTTTTACATATGGAGCTCTTTGTTCCAGGTTACCTGCTGCTTTGTGGGCACTACATCATGAGGTACCTCTCTTTATTTATTAGGATTCAGTATTTCTAGAGAGGAAGGAAGCTGAAGGACATGAGATGAAGAAGGGAGGGGCAAAACAAGAATGTGTATCACTGTGGTATCACCTTGTCTGCCAGCCAGGTACCATCCAGAGGCTTTCTCCCTACCCATCCCCAGGGATGGATGGAAAAGCTTATGGGTTGAGGTAAATACAGAGAGCACTTCCCAGTTACTGACAATAGGCAAAACAGACTCAACAGAGAAAATTAAATTTATTGCAGGAAACAGACAAAAAATGAAAGACCACCACTCCCCCCTTTTTTTTTTCCCTTCAATCACAACTTCTGTCCTTCAGTCCCAGTTTCTCTATAACCTTCCCCTTACCCTCTGGAATGATGAAAGGGGGCATGGCATCCTCCATGAGCTGAATCCTGGATATCTGCTCCATCATGGTCCTTTCCATCAGCTGCAGGGATTATCTGCTCTGCTGTGGTCTCTTTCCCAGTCTTCAGAAGAATCTCTTGTCTTCTGCCTAAAGTACCTCCTCTTTCTCCTCCTCCTCCTCCTTCATCTCCAACATTGATGTCTCATTAATACATAGAAAAGTGAGAAAATCCAGTTAAAAATCCTATAAAAATCAAAAATTCTGGTGAGAGAGACAGCATGGATTCACTCTCTGCTCACCTGACTTTCCTAATATATCTCCAAAGAAAAAACAGTGCCACATGAGACCACACTGGATGTTTCTGACTCTCTTCAAGCAGAAACACACAGAACTGCTTTCTACAGACTGACCTTAATCTCTTCTGTAGCCATTTAAAGCACCCAGGTAAGAACAGCTACTATCATCTTGCTTTCCTGAATGGAGTTAAAGGCAGTGTGCAACAACTGTGACAAGACGTTGTTGTTCATCCTCTTACCTGATTCCAGGCATTTCTTCACCCCTTTCACACCTCCTCCTGCCTCATCTCTTCTCAGCTCTGGCTTCTCCAGGAGGCTTTCCTCATCTCTTCACCTACTGCCTGGTCCAGCTATTTCCTTGTGTTGTTCTTGTGTGTGTGCTGGCTCCTTTGCAGGCATTACTCTTCTCTTGTTCCTATTTGACTGTTTTCTGGCAAGTCTTTTGTCTTTTGTAGCTCTTATCACTGTGCCTTCCAGCCTTCACTACCTGCTGGACTTGGCAGAGGCAGTGGCAGCAGCACGAGATGAAAAACAGGCATCAGCCATTCTTACCCCTATATGGCATCCCTGATGTGATGGTCAGCATGTTTATCCCACCCTTGTTGTGGACTGGTCAGCACATGTGTTTTCCCTGGCCACTTGGTGTAAAAATAAACCAAAAACAAGCCCCAGGCACTGTAAATTAGATTAATACAATAGGAGTGTTTCTGACCTTGTTTATGTCAGCTGTACCAAGCTGACGTAAGTATGGTCCCTCCTGGTTCACCTGGTTGTTTGTGTGATTTGGGCAAATTGCTGTCAAAATGAACTGTCATGGAAGAATAAAGTGAATTTTGACTTACCTGCCAGCTCCAGTATTACACCAGTATAACACCTCTGAAATCAGTGGCATTGCTCTAACATAAAACTGCAATAAGCTGCAGGGAATTAAACCCTGTTTTCTTGCCTCTGGGAATTTTCGGAGGCTGCCTGATATGGCATGAGTCAAAAATATTTTGTTATTCACTGCTTTTTCTAATTATCAGATTTGTCTCCAGTCCATTTTGTGGTGTTGGCCAGGCACTCAATCTGAGTCAAATTTTCCATACAATCCACACTGCTTTATGTTTCAGTGCTTTTTTTTCTTTTGCCCTAAAACAAGAACAGAAGAGCTGGCTAAACATGTACAAACCTGCCTTAAGAAAAGACTTGTTTTTCCTTTTCCCTCACCCTTTTTTTTTCTATTTAATGTTAGTGCAAAGATGTAACAGAGATGGATTAGCACAATGGTTAGAATTTTGATCAGCAGATTCTCAATCTGTTCACTTGTCAGTGGACACTTTATCCACGTAAGTCATCCCCATTAAGAAGCCAACCTCTTGGAGGTAACATTAATTTTTGTAAGGACCCATTTTACAATAAGGAGCTGACACTGTTTTGAGAACACTTCTTCCAGCATTCCTTTAAGCTGGGGTTTGCCCATCAAGAGTTATTGAAAACCACCTCTAGTTGCAGAAAACCACATGAAAAACACAAAATAATGGAATGAACAAATCCTCTCATTCCTCCTCACTGAGGGGTCTCATCACTTGGCCCAAGATCCTGCTGTTATTCTTCCCATTATGAACATGATGCTGGCATTGTTTTTCCCACCCATTGCTCCAGCTGGATAAAGGCTGTTCACTGCTGAGGTTTAGGTGAGATTTCATGTGCAAGTTGCTTGCTGTCAGTTTTATGCACTACAGTCTGAATCTGTGGCCAGCAATTTGGTGGAAGAAAGGGATTATTTTGTCCGGGCAACACGATAGTTTCACTCAATTTTCTGAGCATGGGGTAGACCTTAAAGGCATCATTGCAAATATTCATCCAGACAAACCTACTTCCTGCTGAAGAGCGCAGCCACAGTGGCTTCCAGGCCTGCTATGTTGACTTGCTTAGTGAAAATATGCATAAAAACCTACTTTGGTTTACAAGTCATGGCTGAAGGAGCTACACAGATGAAACTGTAGCTTTTGGACAAAAAGAAAATAGTTTCTTGTTTATATATTACACTAAAAATTTGCAGCGTTTTTGGCTCTGATGGAAAAATCCCACTGGCACTGACTTTGGACATCGGAGATTATCAGAAGCCTGGCTTGAAACCTCCTCTTCTAAACTAGCTCTTCCTGAAATTTCCAGCTCACCAGGAATGAAAAAAAAAAAAAAAGAAAAGAAAAGAAAAAGAGAGACACCAATAGCTTCTGTTGCATTTCAGTTTCTCTTATTTTTCTGAGTGTGTCTTTAGGTGTGTGCTGCCTTTGTCAGTCCAGGGTCAAAGACATCCAAACAAAACAAATGTTTCCGAAGTTGAAGGTTCCATTAAGCTTCTGGTCCAGGTGGAACATCTTTATGGTCCAGGTGGAACAACTTTTTTTTTCTTTTTCCACAACACCAAATAGATATGAGTGTTACATCCAGCCTTGAATCTCTGTTTTAGCTTTACACTTTTGAACTAATATCTTTTTCTTGCTCTGACTGATGTCAGCTGAAGAAGGTTCCAAGTAAAACGTCCTTTACAGTGCTATTTTAGGGCTGAGGCCATTCCTTCTTTCTCTTCTCTTCATCTTTCCATTCTCTTGATGCAATCCTCAGTCTGGCCTTGGGCTCACCTCACAGATATTAAAAGTCAAAACCAAAAACAAGTAAAACCAGAGGGACCCCTCAAACCTCAAAATTTTGCTTTCAAAAGCTAGTGATTAGCTTCCTCTGAAACATCTTTTCTGATTCCCAAGTTTGGAAAATTAGGATCATCAAAAGGCCTGGTGGCAGATATGTATCTTGTTCTCTTTTTTTCATTGAGCCTATAACTCAATCTGGCAATGAAGAACTCTAGAAAAGAAACAGCGCAGAGAGAGGAAGTAGCTCTGTAAGGCTTGGCAAGTCCTTTCAAAGAATAACTGTTTTTTCAAGTTTGATCACTACAGACACAAGCAAACATGAATTGATATATTACCTTATCTAGGATTTCTCTGATGAGCAGGAGGGGTGCTTTGGGGGTGCTATCCTGCCATACTGACTCAGTTCTTTTCGCAGCAATTAATCTTCCATTTGGTTTTACACTGCTTTACACTTGGCCTCACCACAGTGCCAAGAGGTCAGCTTGCTTGTCCAAGGTCACCAAATGACTCAGTAGATTAAGTGAAAACTGAACTCAGAGGACCACCCTGCCTTTTAGCTTTTGTTTTTGGGACTCAATCTACACAGCTTCTCTGCTATTTCATACATTCCATTAATCCCACTGGCTACCAGCCACAAAGATACAGCAGAAAGATTGAATACATGTAAATGTGCACAGTGATATACAGCTTCAAGCTGATGGAAAATACATTGGACAAGCATGGTTACGTTCCTCTGAATTAAAAATACCCTTTAGGCCCATGGCTCAAAAACAAAAGAACATGAGAATACTATTTGTGGCTTTCCCTGCATTTATTAAGATGAATAAGATGAACCTTTCATCTTGTTTCACTCTTGCACTAACCACACATACTCAAAATCCCATGTTTTTACATCCAACTTCTCAACTTACTCCTATCTGAAAATGAAATTAGTAGCTTGACTGTTTTGACTAGTCTCCTGTTGATGTTGTCTGGATGCAGAATAGATAAACTCCAAGTTTCAGGATAAGATATATGTTTACAGTTTTCCCATTTGTAAAAACTGAGAGCTGGAGATTAAATGAAGTTCTGAGTCCATCAGTAGAGTGAGGCAAACTAATGTGAGAACTTGTTCCCTAGACAATAGTGAAAATCTTACAAAAGTAAGAAGTTGTCTCATTTTAAAGTCCATTGTACTCTGAAGACATTGGATCTGGAAATGGAAGAGTAAATGAGCAGCTATTTGTTATTTAATTTAGGAGCACCAGTAGAGCCTGACCCTTTGTGAAACTGTGCAAGTGCATAAAGCTCCCTTCTGCTGCAGCAAGGGCTGCAAGGATGTCCCAGAGCATTGCAAGGTGGATAACCAGCTAGAAAATGAGCTTGTTATCACTTCCTTCTTTAGGACAGCATCCTTTGACTTCTTATATTAAGCACTGAGTGCCTCCCTGACCCATGAGTTTGCATAAACCTTAAAGAATCATCTGGATTAAAGAAATCTGTCAGCTGTCTGAGGTTCTCTGTGTCACTTCCCACATCCCTCTGCAAATTCAAGTCTGACATCATAGGTAAGAAGCCTCTTCCCTTCAGAACTTTGGCGAGAGTTTCCCAAGACTGGGTTTTCTGCTATCATTAGCAGTATTTTATGCCTTTTTGTTTTGGGTTCTGTGGGAGTTCCTAGAAAAGGTACGAGTCACTTCAGATGTTTTCTGAGACAGTTTGGTGCTTTGTTTCCTTCTGCAAGAATACTCCCATCAGCCAATGGTGGTAATCAGCTTTGGAAGACCTTTTAGTGAGTTTTTCTTTCCTTCAGGTGTCCTTGCTGCACGATGAGAGGGCAAGGAAAACAGTACAAAAAACATTTCAAATATTTTGAAGGGAGTGAAGACAGTTACCTGTTAGCCAGAAAAGGGAGCCTCTACATGTTGCATGGCCAGCCTATGTCTATCAAATGGAATAGATAAGTGGGTACAGGACAGTGGTCAGGACTGTAATCAGAGTTCCCAATTTCCACAGTACTCTCAAAACATCTGTAAATTGTTTCCTTTGATTTATGTCAGCTATGTTTCTTTGGAAACCCCACTGCTTCCCACATCTCCATAAGGAAACACTGCCATTTTCTCTTCACTGAAAATCTCTTCATGTACTCCTCAGCCTCATCTGTAAGTCAGATGTGCCTGGGGGCTACAGGAATATCTCCTGGGAGGAAAAGACTTGCATAAAGCTCTGCTGTGAAGTTGTGTGCTTTTCCTCACTGATGGATCAGAATATATGTGCAGAAGTACTGCAGGAACGTGGTGTGCAGTGAAAGTCATCCTGTCAAAAGTGCACAGGGGCTTGTAGGATTTACCAGGCAACATTTCACCCTTCAGAGCTCTTGTAAGAATCGGGGAGTACAGCCCTGTTCCATGTGATGTCACTCAGCTAAAAGGGGCAAACACCAGTGTAGTTCCTTCCATGGAGCCTAGGAGTTCACAAGGTGGGGGCAGAATCTCAGTCTTCATTACTAGGGATCCTAATTCTCTGCTCCATCCATTCCCTCTGCCCATTTCTATCCCTTCTTTTATGTTGTTTTATCTGCTAGGTGGCTTGGAAGACACTTGCATGATTGTCTGCTTGGTACAAGCATTTATTTTTAAATGGAGGCAGTTGCAGGATCAAAAGGTGAGTTACAGTGATTTTATTGAGCAAATAACACTTGCTTAGAGATGGTTTTCCCATGAGAGCTAAGTAAGAGCTTGTTAGAAATATTGTGACTAAAAAATAGCCATGTTAGAAGAACTGGGCTTACCTGCATGTGGGGGTTTCAGGGTTTACTGTGAAAGAGTCCCACAGTATTTATCCATTCATGGCTTTACTGGACTTGTTTAGGTTTTATTTCTTGGTAGCTCTGGAAAAATGTTTTAGTAGCCAAAAAATCTGTACTTAATTAGACACACAAAACCAGCAGACAGGAAGTCTATTTCCTCACAGAGATACTGTGGTTTATACGTTCTACCCTAATATGAACAAGTCTACTATTATTTTCTGATGTCTCCCTTGTTTAAGGTGCTCTGAGTAACATGAAAGCTCTATTTTTGCACACCAATCATGAAAGATACTTGTCAAGATCCAGGCATGCCAGACATGGCAGTATTGGATGGTTCCTGATTCCATTTCGAAAAAAAAAAAAAGGTTCCTGCCAGATTTTATTTTCTAGAAATTAATACCATTTAAGATTATTTAAATGTAACTGTGGATATGTGTGCAGGCTTGGGGCAAAATCTGATAATGACTCTCTACCAGTGCTCCCACCCTGAATTTCTTCAGTGTTATAAGTGGTGGCTTTATTTCCTTCTTACTTGGGGTCAGTCCAAATATCCAGTGATTGGAAGTTGTTCAGGACAAGGGCTCTGTGTTCATGAAGTGTGTCTCACAGAAAGGGCCATCAGAAAACTGCAGTAACATAATGAGCAATGAAAAATATTAATATCTGCAGCCAAAAAAAGGAGGTGAGTTCTTACCAAGGATGTTGATTATCCTCACTTAAATTCAGAAGTTGTGTGGGAAAAGTAAAGTTTGTATCCAAAGAAAGTGTTTTAGTTTACCTTAGAACTCTAAGCAAGTGTCAGAAAATCTATGAATTTCACTATTATTTTTGATACTGTTCAAAGAGGATTCAGATCTTAAGTGATGAGTGGCCATACAGCATCCACCCCCTTGAAGCAACAGAGGAAATTGTGGGTTAGAACCTAGCACTATTTCTTAAATATTAAGTGCAAACTAAGGTTATGCAGCATCACTAACACGGCAGGACAGCTATAAATAACCTACTCTCTCTGTGTTATTTGCCCTTGCTGATTTTTTGGAGGGAGGGTGGGATTGTTTTTGCTTTTGTATTGTTTGTTGGGTTTTTTTCCTCCCCCATTTGGGTTTGTTTTCCTTAGGATAATTATTAGAATATAATTTCTTCTGTCTTAGAATATTCTAAACTTCTTTATTTTTGAAGTCCTTTCTTGAGAAGCCACAGATTTCCCACTGTACTGTGAAAGTTTCTTGAACTCAACGTTTGCTATTCTTTTCCTCCTCACTCTATAGATTCCATCTTTGTTTCCATATCACTCCAGTCTTCATTGTTCAGATTTTATTTTCCTCCCACAGAGTGAGTAGTATATTCTATGATCATCATGAAGGCATAAAAAGGACTAAAAAAAACCTTGAAGGTGGTGCCAATGTTGACCATGCTGGAACAGAAACTTATGAAAATCTGATCGAAGCCGGGAGATGTGGAAACAAAGGGGAGTCTCTTAGTAAGATTTTACCCCACTCCATCACTTTTATGAACATATCTGAACTAGAACTGGAGTTAAAAATAAAAACATTGGAGGTAATCAGTAAGATCAGAACAAATAGTGAAGCAGATATAGTCTTGTGTCTTCTTTCCTCTTACATCTGCATAATGTGCATCTACGGTGAGATCTCCACCAGATACAGGGTAGGAAGGATGTGCATGTGGAAGGGTTCAGTCTCTCAATGGTTCTGTTCAGACCCTTTTGGGGTAGGCACCAAAAGCTCTCAGAGACACTTCTTCTTCTTCTTCCTAATAATTTCTCCAGGTAGGAAAAGTTTCATTAAGCCCATTTATTCAGCCATATTCCCATCCATGTGTAACAGTAACTGATGACTTCAGAAGAAAGCCAAGCCCTCACTTACTGATGGTGAGACTCTGCAAGGCAGAGCTGGTAATGTTTGGGCTGCGTAATTCCCTTTCTTCATATGTTTTTTAGATCCAGCATGTCTGAGGAGACTTTCAGTACTACAAAAGTATTCAAGTTTTCTTGACATCTCTCATATTCACGATCTCTCTTTTTCCAGAAAAAGCCCTAAATGATTATTGGTGACACATGAAAATATAATCACTACCCTGCCTGATCGCTTGTGATCCCCCAGTGCTCTTTCATCATAACTGAGAGAAAGATGGGAGAAAGATGGAACTTTTAACCATGTTGTTTTGGACAAAGAAGGAAAAAATATAGCTATCAAAACACCAGTAGGCTCTGCAGTCCTTAACTTCATTGAGGCAGCACAGAAGAGGGATGTTTTTCTCCAAAAAGAAGCATGCTCCGAAGTAGTCCCTCCAGATTATTTTGTGATTTAGTGCAGTGCAAGCTGCTCTGAGAGACCTACCTCTGTGGCATGTCTAAATTCTAGTGTGTTCTTTGCTACAGGCAAGATAAGTGACATGAAAAAACCAGCCCCAGTGGTAACATTATTGGAAAGCAGATTCCTGTTCAAACAAGCTTGAGATTAGCAAGATAGATTTCTAGTGACGAGACTCATCCCTGGCTTTTGTCTTCCTGCAGTGTGAAATAGAAGACAGATATTTTGATAGAGGAAAGTCTGGCAAAGGTAAATGGCAATGATGGAGCAAAGGAGTCATAACATTCTCCTGACAAAGCCCGGATGTCTGAACAGTGAAGCACAGAGGGAAGGTGATTAAGGGACTGCCAGGCTCCCCACAGGCTGCCTGCAGTAGCTGCAGTGCCCTCCCAAAGGCATCGCAACAAAGCCTGGTCAGATCTCCCTTTTCTCCACAAGACCTTCTCTAAAATGCAATTACCCTCCCTCACAAGGACTGTATGAACATCACCTGCTTCCCTGTATTTTGCAAAGCATTATACTCATTGTGACTGCTTCTTAAGGCTGAAGCTTTTGGTAGCAATTTCCACATTTCAGAGTCCTCCTGGGAAATTGAAACCTATCTTCTAACGAAAATGCCATTCCCCGTTTTTACAACTGAAAAAAATAGTAATTCCAGCCTCTCTCTGACTGTGCTTCAAAAAAATAAAACTACAATTTTCGTAATATCTTTTTAAAATAAACATTAGATTGCTACTTTCAAATTAGATATAATATTCCCTAATTACAGGAATGTAGACAGTAGAATTGTCTTTCCTAAGGATACCTTCAGGTACAGATGTAAAGCCCTAAAAGATGCACAGCACCACTTCACTGTTTTACAAAGTCAAGCTGTGCAACTTTTACCAATAGAAGGTAACAGATCTAAAATTTAAAAATGTATTTTCTGGAGAAAACAAAATGTGCATCTAATACTGGAGAGACTGCCAAAACAGCATAGGAAGTGATAATGGTCCAATAACTCAGAATCCTTTCCCAACAGTAAAAAAAATCAATACACTTGGAATATCTTGACTTGATCTTCAAATAGCATATTAAGTAATCTTTTCATTTTCTTTTTGGTAAAAATTAGTAATGTGATCAGGAGAATATTCCCCCACCCAAGTAATTTATATGAGTGTAAGGGACATCCAGTGCCATAGATCAGACTGAGCCAGGGCTAATTCATGGGTTAAAAACAATGTTTCTTCCTAGGCCTACAGTAGCCATTTTCATTCTAAAACCTGCAATTTTATTATCATGTGGCAACTATTTTAATACATTCAAATAGCAAAATTGGCAAATATGGAGATTTTTCCTTTAAAGCTGCGTCTTCCTCACCAAATGAGGATATAAATGAACACAAGTAATTTTTTTCCCATTAAGCAGAAGCACAGAATAGCAGAAGCTGTTATCTTTTCATTCAGAACCTCTGAGTTCAAATTTGAATCCTGCTTGTAAGAACTACACCAAATGATGTTGCTTCTGTGAATATTGGTCACATCACACCTCAAGAAGGCTGCAAAGGGATCCGTAGCTCCCAACATACTCCAAAATGCCTTGAATGTTATTTGATTTTGGGAAAATAAAATTCCTGCCCTGCAAATATTTATATTTTCACATAAACCTCTGAGTTGCTGCATCTGAGGCCAGGTAACATAAATGAATCAATTCATGTGCTTAAAGCTGAGCATCTGCAGAAACATTTACAGCCCCAAAGTCTAAGGTGTCAGTGTTTTCTTTTAAGTGGTTTAGCTGCCCCAAATTTCTAGAGAGATTCTGACCAAAGGGACCAAGGTGCCTAATTTCCACTGAATCAAAGTTCTGGGATACCTTTAAAAATGAGAAACCTCCTGATGCCCTTCATTAACACTGAGCAGGACCTAAATTTGCAATAGTTCCCCCAAGTAGTCAATATCAGGGTTATAGAACACAGCCTAGGGAACTTCAGAACATCAGAAGAGGAAGAAAAAGGACTGAGACCTTCATACCCCTTGACCCATACATTAAACTCTGCAAGAGTATCTCTTCTGGAAGAATTCTCTTACATGATTAAAACTGTTCAGTATTGAAGGGTTTGGTAGTTTATGTTCAGGAAAGGGCAGACAGTTTTGAAATTTTAGTGGGGGGGTGGGGAGATCAGCATGATTTCCTCCCTGAGCTTTCAGTGTGTATCAGTATTTCTGCTTCTAATACTAAATGAAAGCAGGAAGCACAGATGCTTGCAAAACCAGGGATCAAAAAGGGAAATGTGGAAATGAATTGCTCAGAGCTCATAGGTGAACTGAGGCTGTGCTCAAACCCCATGACAATTGGTTGATGTTTAAACCCCAAGTGTAACATACATCTGGTTCTTGGGATTTTTTCCACTGGAGTAACAACAGCAGTACACCCAAGGGGGAGTTGTAAACTTTGATGCCATTATTAAGATAAAGCTCTTGACTTTAATAAAAATCAAGCAACTTTGTGTAAGGTATTCCTAAGAATTACATTGAATTCACAATAGGTTTATAATTTGGCCTTAGCCTGCAGTCCCCAGCGTGGCTTCTCTTCAGATGTGCATCTTGTACTTCCCAAACACCTTCAATAAGGTAACTGGCAACCTAACCCGTGAAGAGAAGAGAAATATAAAACTCTGCTCATAAAATAAAATTAAAACATCATTTGAAACGGATTTAAGTATATGCAAGTTGCAACAGATTCCCTTAGGCACATAAAACCTGTGTGCTTACAACAAGAGATAACTCAAACTGATGTTCAATTTGCCAGTTTATTGCAATGGTGATATTTTGATTTGTATTAAAGAGTCTTGACTGATGACCTCTCTAATTCATTCGGTGCAAACATCTTCTTTCAACATCAGACACTATTTTTTTTTTTTTTTAACCAGCTACTTATTTGAGAGTAAAATCTATCGTGGCCTGTGCAGACAATCCAGCTTTTTAATTGTGTTAAGGGTTTTTGGAATCTGCTAGACAATGCCTGAGAGCATTTGATGATTTGATCCATCGATTAACCTGGAAACATGCTTGTTTCCCAGGCTTGGTTCTAAAGAGTTTTTGGCTCTTCTTTCAAATAGAATTTGCCAAAAAGCAATTACCAGAAAGAGGCAGAAAAACTTGCCTTATGGATTTTAAATTCACTTTCTCCTCTAATGTACCAGGAATCTGAGCATGCTGCCTCCTGCTTCTTATCAGCTAAATATTTGCAGTGACACCAGAAAAAGCAACTGTGAATTCTGCAATTCTAGTTCATTAGAAGTGCATATGGGGAGCAAATGGTGCCAAGCCAGCATTTAAAGTTATTCATCAACTCTGGATTTAATAACTACCTTATTTATATCCCACATGCTAGGAAAAATATTGTAATTGGGATGGATTATATAAAACATGAGGAATGTATTGATGGAATAATTTTAAAAACCCGCCAGTCTGCTTTGCTTCTAAGGTATTTGTTTGAGACTGGTTGGTTCAGTGGTAACAATGAAATACCATTAGTGTCCAATTCCTTTTGCTTTTCTAGGTGACATCAGTGCTCAGGAGAGAGCTGTTTAATGGAGGAGAGTG